>VZRM01003607.1:299921-364590 GCA_013397955.1 Grantiella picta | reverse complement strand
GTGCGAGAGCCCCGCAGGATGGTGATTCACGGGCTGCGGGGACCGGCCGCGGGGGTGTCGGTGAGCAGCATCGCCGCCGCCCCATCCCTGCGGGGTGTCCCCGTGTTTGGGGCACATCGGGATTGTTGTGGGGGGAGAAGAGTTGGGCTGGGCTGGGTCTGTGGTTTCGTTTCGCTCTGAAGGGAGGGTGGGTGCTGTGGGTGCACCTGCACGGGGAGCGGCTCGTTTGGGGCTCGATGGCGCTTTTGAAGGGTCGATGGCGCTTTTGGGGGCTCGATGGCACACCGAGGGGCTCGATGGCACACCGAGGGGCNGGCTCGATGGCACCCGCGGATTATTAAATGCACCGACATCTGTCTCTCTGCCGCGGCGATGCTGAGAAATGCCTCTGCCTACGTGCAGGGAGGGTGTTTGGGGAAACCCTCGTTCCCAAACATTCCCAGAGCTGGACCCTCGGCAAGCAGGGCCTTGCCCAGGCCAGCGCCCCATCCTTGTTTTCCCTCCACTCCCGCGGTTAATTCCAACTTCAATCCGTGTTTTCCAGCAAAATAGCTCAGATGCAAAATATATCATGCAGGGAAGGGATATGAAACACAGAGAAGAGCTGAAACGCTTTTTCACGGAATATTTTCAGTCTAGCGATTCTGGAATTGAATTTCCATTTTTAACCTCTTTGCAAAAAGCCATCCTGGGTTTTTTTCCCCAGCCTTTTGATTTGCCTGCAGCTCGGAGCCTGTTGCTCTGGACAGCCGGGATAAATGGTGCCATTGTTTGGGAGCAGCGGATGTTTTCCCAGCATACTCAGGAACGCAGGGGTTAAAGGTTGGGCATTGTTTCCCGGCTGGAAGCTGCTCCGGGGGGTGGGATGGTGATGATGATGGTGATGATGGTGATGATGATGCCGAGCTGCGGCACAGGCCTGGCCAAAATCCCGGGGTGTCACTGCGACAGCGCTGCCGCCTCTCCCTGCTCCCATCCTCGGCTTGGTTGTGGATTGGTTCCTCCCCTCCAAACCCAGAGGTACTAGAGGAAAACCAGCCAGGAACCACGCAAATCCTAGGGAAAAAAAAAAACCGGAGAAACATCTTTTCAATTTAAATCTGTTTCCAAACCTTCCTAGGGCGCTGCAGAGATTAAGAGCAGCCCCAGCCCCCTCCCTAGCCCATTAACCCAAAGGCCGAGCTTTAATCCTTTTGTGGATAGCAATCCCGGGGTTTGGGATCAGCCTGGAAAGAAGCAATGATGGGATTTTGGTGGCTGCCCGGGGGAGGGGGTGGCAGTGTTTAATCTGCTCTGCTGCCTCCTCACACCCCTTTTTTGGAGCTGTTAAGGAAACTGAAAATAAATCAAAGAGAACAAGCCAGCGCCTGGGGAAAACTTCAAAACGGGTTTGTTTTGAAGAATTCCAGCAGGAAAACTCTGACGTGGCCAGGTCACTGCTGGGCCACCAAATCCATGGCAGAGAGGGAGCTGGGAGGGGGGCAGGTGCTGAGGAAAAGGGGAATTTGGGAATATTCCTGCCGTGTTCCATTCCTGGCCTCCAAATCCCTGACTGCCACCGCAGATGAGCTGTCAGGGCTGGGCTGGGAAATGCAGGTGGCCCTGGGCTGTCCCGGAGTTTGGGATGGGGTTTGGGATGGGGATTGGGATGGGGATTGGGGTGGGGTTTGGGATGGGGTTTCGGATGGGGTGTGGGATGGGGATTGGGATGGGGTTTGGGACGGGGCTGAGCCAGGTGAATTGCTGGAATTTAGGTTGGATCCTGTGTGGTCTGAAGGTCTCAGCATCTGCCATGTTTTCCATGGAATTCCATCCTGGAATCACGCCGCTTTCCATGCCATGAATTTTTCCCTTAATTATGTTTCTTTTCTTATTTATTCACATTTATTTCCCTTTGTAGAACATTTTATTTAGGGCTCCATAATTCCTCTTCCAGTCTGACCAGGAAAAGCTTGGCTGGTGCCCACTGGGTGATGTTTTGTGAGCTCCTGAGCCCACGTGGAATAAAAACCCAGCGTGCAAATCCAGGCTCTAGCTCGGAAATAAAGGCTGGATTCTGCCGTGGGGTTCAGCTGGGCTTTCCTGGCCTCAGCCAGGCCTTCAGTTTGCTTTGTAAATCTGAATTTTCAGCAGGGCCTGACAGATCCATGGAGCACAGCTGGGCTCCTCAGCCTCTTCCTGCCTTTATCCGTGTTTTTGCCATTGCTGATGTGTCTAAATTGTGGATTTTTAAATTTCTGATGAAACACGGAGGGTTTTCAGGGGCACCCAGTGCTGTGCCCGAGGCAGGAGGCTCCCAGTTGCCCCTGGGAACAGGATTTGGCTCCATGTTTTGGCATCAGGCAGGGGCTGAGCTATCTGCTGGCAGCAGGGTCGCTCTGGAGATGGTTCAGGCTCCACACGTGCGAGGAAAATTAAAAAGAAAAAGAGATCCGAGGAGAAAAGAGGTTTTATTGGCTTAGCAATCATCTCTGAGGTGGTGCAGGGGGTGTGGTGGATCCTGCTTGGAGCTGTGGGTTTTCCCGGAGTGTGGGAAGTGTCCAGGTGTCAGGGTTGGCTCTGTTTGTCTGGTCTGGGGAGAGATCTGGTGGAAAACCCTGTGCCAGGGATTGCAGGACAATCCCGGGGATGTTCCTGTGGGTTCAGGAGGTGCTGGTGCCCCTCAGGATCAGGGGATGGACCAGGACAGCCTGAGTGACCCCCAGCCCTCCCAGGATCCCACAGAACCACGGGATTAATCCATAGAACTCGCAAGCTTAAAATACAAAGTGCTCATGGAAAGAAGGCGAAGAATTGGATCCTTGAGGTTTCTCTGGTTGGATCTCAGGAGGGTTTGGAGGCTGCAGAAATCAGCGGCCATCATCTTTGTCTTGAAAGCGAGGGCAAATTCGGATGGCAACACCTTGGGAAAGCCTTGAATTCCGTGCAAATCCAGTGTGGAAGAGCTGGAATGGCTGCTGGCCTGGCGCCTTGCCTGTGGAGAGACACTCCAGGCTGGTACAGCTGAGGAGCTCCTGCCCCACATCCCAGCGATGACAATGACACAGAGCCTTTGTCACAGAGCGCAGGGGCCTTGTTCAGACACAGATCCCAAAAAAAGGCTCTGCCAAGTGCGGGGGAAGCACTTGGAAAGTGCTAAAGCTCAGGGAAGCATCAGCAGAGGGAGACCTTGGGCTGCTCATCCCTAAATTTATGGACTTGCAAGTGCCTTGTGCGGTGCTGGGAAGGTGGGAGAGGTTTGTTCCAACATTTGCCATAAAAGAAATGTTTTGTGAGATGGAATCACGGAATTCTGGAATAGTTGGGATTGAAAGGGACCTCAAAGCCCATCCCCATGACAGGGACACCTCCCACCGTCCCAGGCTGCTCCAAGCCACTCCAGCCTGGCCTTGGACACTGCCAGGGATCCAGGGACATCCTCAGGAGAATCCATCCCAGGGCCTCCCCACTTTCCCAGGGAAGGATTCCTTCCCAAAATCCCACCTCACCCTCCTCTCCTTCAGCTCCAAACCATTGCCCTTGTCCTGTCCCCCTGTGCTCTCGGAAAGAACCTCTTCCTGATAGTTCTGCCCACTCGAAATTCCATGATCCCAGAATCCACCTGCATCTCCTGCCCTGAGTGCTCCATGGCCATAAACACAGTTCTGGTAGCCCTGGGGAGCTTGCCTTGGACTCTGCTGGGAATTCAGGGCTTTCTCTCCCACCCCGGTGTCCCGAGGTGTTTGGGAGCTGATCCCAGCAGGAAGGGGGGATTCCTCCCAGCCTCCAGGGGGATTTTACTGACTTTTATTTTATTTCCTGATTGTTTTTTATGCTCCAGAAGGGGGAATTCTGCTGATTTCTTGTCCTGGACCCATCAAGGTGTGTTCCAGGCACCCCAAACTCGCTGTGCCCTATTTCCTGGCCTCGCTTAGGGATGATTCCATGCTCATCCTGGCATTCCTGGCATTCCATGTGCTCCCATCCCAGAGCCGCCCCAGCTGACCTGCTTCAGATATTGCTGGGAAAAGAAAATTCAGGCTCTTCCCCCTCCGGCATTGCCATGGAGAGCACAGATTCTGTGGGATCAGAATTCCAGGAGGCCTTGGGTCCTGATGCCACCACGGAGCCCTTTTTTTGGGGTGTTCCAAGCAGAGGGACGATGGTGGCTGCAGGTCAGGCAGTCCCTAGGGAAGGGGCTGAACACCAAAGGGTTTGCTCCCTGCGCTGAGAGAATCCCAAAATCCATTTCCCTTTTGATTTCAATCAGCCTTTTCCAGCCCATCCCAGGGGAACAGCTCCTGGCACTGAGGAGGACCCCAAATGTGCCCCCAAATGTGGTTACAGGAGCTCCCAGCGGTGCTCCTTAGCCAGGTTTGGGGTTTCTGCCGTGGCCTGGAATGGGGTGGCTCCTGGATGCAGGATTTTCCCTGCAGACTGGGATCAGCTCTGTGGGATCAGCCCGGGGAATGCTGCTGGAGCATCCCAGTAGGGCAGGGCTGAGAGCTGGAATGGGGGATAAAACATCCTAAAAAACGTGGGTGGAAAGAGCCGAATAGATTTTTTTCTAGTTCTATTTTTAGGGTTGTGTCACTTCCTGCCCTTGGGGGTGGCTTTGGGGTGGGCAGTGGGGCACAGCAGGACCAGCCAGGGGGGACATGGGAACATCCCGGTGGATGTGGGATTGTCACCAATCCGGAGGGGACTCCTGTGACAAACCCCAGGCTCAGCCCGGCCCGGCGCTCCTGTCAGCACATCCTGCCGCTGGGGCTGTGCCATGATTTATTTATTTGGGATTTATTGTGTCGGGATCCAGCCCCAGCCGGCAGGGGAAGCGGATTTAGCGACAGCAGGAAAGGACACAATGAGTCAGCGGCGGAGGGGAACTGAAAACGAGGAAATATCCTGAGAACCACTTTGTTTCGTTTGGGAATTACAGTTGCAAAGCACCATCCAGGCACAAGAATGGAATTAAACATTTATTATTGCTGGGTTTGCCCTGAAAATTCGGAGTGGATTCGTGCTGTGATGCATCATTTGGGTGTTGTTAGAGCTGGGAATTTCAGTGGAATTTGCATTTGGGGTGCAATGATGTCAGCATGGCTCGGGTATCTCATTAAGCATTGTAGGGCAATTAAAATTATTTCTCTAGAGTTGTGCTGCACCAAAAATCAGGATTTTTCCTGCTGCCGTGCCAGGTTTTGGGGGGAGATTGTGGCATAATTCCATTTTGATAAGGGTTCCTTATAGGAATGCCTGCCCTGAGTGTGTGCTCTGCCTGTCCCTGCAGCTGATCCGGGCAAACCTTTCCCGCTGGGATGAGATCTCAGCAAGGAGGGAGCAGGATTTCTGTGGCTGGGGGTCACTGGGGTGCTGGGAAGCCTGCATCTCCAGCGGGAATGCTGTAGGCAGGAGCTGGAAGCTCCAGGTTTGGGGGCTTTGAGTCTCCGGAATCCCCCAGGAACCAGGGCTGGAGTTTCTGGGGGTCCCCAGGCTCTGCACCCCCCAGGATGGGAGCAGGGTAAGGCTGGGTGCCTCTCCTGTTTAATTCCAATACATTTAGGCTTTTTTGCACCAGGAAAAGCCGTTTTGTCCAGGAAACAGCTCCGCGGAGCCCTCGCTGGTGGGTTTTGTGCCGAGCGAAAATTCCCTGCTGCGGTTCCCATTGCTGGGAGGGATCAGGACCCCCAGAAGGGCTGGGAATTCACTGCATAACTTCCCGGGGGAAAAGCCCTGGGAGAAAGCCCCTTGCTGGCGGCCCCGGCAGGGATTGTGACACCAGACACCGGCATTTTTCCTGCCCTTGTGCAGCCGGTGCGGCTCGCGGTTATTTTTATCCGCCGCTGGCAGTGGCTGCAGAAGGACTCAGCTCCCCAGCCCCGCCGAGCCTTCTCTCCCGGGGCTTCCTGCCTTTATTTGGGAAAACCAAGGTGCTCCGGGAGCGCCGGGAGCGGAGAGGTGCTGGAAAAGCATCCCGGAGGGAATTGCCGCGGGGTTGGGCTGCGGAGAGAATCCTTCATCCATCCATCCATCCATCCATCCGTCCGTCCGTCCGTCCGTCCATCGCATGGTGCGGGCTGGGCAGGACTGACGGACTGAGATGTCCCGGCGGGATTGGGATCGGGAGCGATCCAGCGCCAGTGCCAGGAGCCGGGAGAGAGGGATATGAGCCGGGAGGGGGATGATGGAATGGGTGACGTCATCAGGAAAGCAGCCCAGCCGCCCGGGGAGGGCAGTTATAAAAAGGTAAGGGACAAAAAAAGGGACAGAAAGGAGCCTTTGTGTGCCTCCAGCCGGGAATGCTGCCCAGTCCCGCCCAGGGCGCTGCGATTGGGGTGCTGGAGCAGGGAAACTCCGCCGTGTTTGAAGTGCTGGCACGGGGCAGCAATCCCTCCCTGCTGGTTTCCCTATCTCTTGATGATAAACAAAATGTCAGGAGAGGTTTCCAAAGCCCTTCTCCTAGCTGGAAAGCCCCGGGATTTTAAGGCGTTTTGTGACGTGGCTTGCAAAGTTTGACTCGGGGTTGTGTTTACCCCCTTGGAAAAAACTGGAGCTAAAAGCACATTTTGTGTGGTTCTGATTTGTGTGTGAATCCCAGAGCAGCCCTTGTGCTGGGCAGAGATAAATGAGAGGCTGCCTGTGCCGCTGGGATTTAAATATAGCTGTGGGCTGGGAATGACAGAGCCTGGAGAAACAGCCCTGCTGGCCTGGCCTGGTGTCCCAGTGCTCCCAGTGCCCCTGCTGGGTGTCCCAGTGTCCCTGCTGGGTGTCCCAGTGCTCCCAGTGCCCCTGCTGGGTGTCCCAGTGTCCCTGCTGGTGTCCCAGTGCTCCCAGTGTCCCTGCAGTGTTTGGTGCTGCAGGATGGGTGGTAGGAGACTCTCCTCCTCCTGCAGAGCTGCTGCCAGGCTGGAGCTCCAGCAGGAGGACGTGGAGCTGCTGGAGAGAGGCCAGATGTGAACACGGAGCTGCTGCAGGGCTGGAGCCCCTCTGCTCTGCAGCCAGGCTGGAGAGCTGGGAATGTTCACCTGGAGAAGGGAAAACTCCGGGGAGAGCTCAGAGCTCCTTGCAGGGCCTAAAGGAGCTGCAGGAGAGCTGGAGAGGGACTGGGGAGAAGGGCTGGAGGGACAGGACACAGGGAATGGCTTCCCAGTGCCAGAGGGCAGGGATGGATGGGATCTTGGGGAGGAATTGTTCCCTGTGAGGGTGGGGAGGAGCTGGGATGGTTTTCCCTGAGGATGCTGCATCCCTGGCAGTGTCCAAGGCCAGGCTGGACAGGGCTTGGAGCAGCCTGGGACAGGGAAAGGTGTTTCTGCCCATGGCAGGGAACTGAAGGAGCTGTGAGATCCTTTCCAGCCCCAACCATTGCAGGATTCTGTGATGTGTTGGCCTTTTCCACGGAGCAGCCACAGCCCAGCCTGGCACTGTGTGCTCTTTCGGGCTCCATCACAGCTGGCTGCTGCCCTTCCGAGCGGGAAGGTCAAGGGGAAGGAGGAAAACATCCACCCTGGATTGTTTTGTTTTCCCTTAAAAATCAAAAGCAGCTTTTTTTAAAAATCATTGTGAGAACTGAATTGTCCTCAGTGCTGCAGAGAGCAGAAATGCTTTTATTTTTTGAGTCCGTGCCAAAATACACATTGAAGTACCACGGGGTTATGTTTTCCTTGGAATTACCTTTGCATTTTGAGGATTTGACCCATTATTCCTTCCATACTGAGGAAGAATATTCGATAATCAACTCCCCCTTGCTGTTTCCCTTCTCCATTTCTGTTTTTCCATACCCTGTTCAGGATGCCGAGTGCAGCTGGCAGGTGATTTATCCAAAGCCTAAAGTCCAGTTCCCTGAGGTGTATTTTATTCCTTAGGAACTGCTCCCCTTTTACAATAACAAATAGGACTCCTGATTTCTTTATGGTCGTTAGCCTGGGCCCGCCTTGCAAAATGGGATATTCCCAGCTCAGGCCTGGGAGCAGAGTTATTTAGAATCCTCAGTAATGACCTGCTGAAGAAAACAAATTGCACATTGATTAAATGTACAGATGTCAGCCTGGGAGCAGCTGGCGCTGGTGGGAAACGGTGAAATTAAACCAGACCTGTGTGGAAGGAGGAAAGATGTGCAATCCTGCCTGGGTTGTAATGGGAAAAGAGCAGGTTTTGGTGCCCACGGAGCAGTGGGGATGCTCAGGCTGGGCAGGAGGAGGTGGGGATGTGCTGTGGGTGTGGATTGGAGCGCCAGGAACAGCAAATTTAGCTGGGAAGGTGTGGGAGAGGATCATCTGAGCTGGGAAAGGGGAAATCTCCAGGATCTGAAGGAATATTGATGGGCTGGCACAGCCCAGGGCATCCTGAGATGGGCAACCTCCCTCACTCTGCTCCCAGCCCATTAAAATGTTATTTTCATTCATTTTTCCGTATTTTTTTCCCTGTGCTGCTCTCCCCAGCAGGGCTGGATGTTTTTAATCCTAAATCTGTCTCCGTGGGATTGAGGTATTGATTACTGAAACCTAAAACCACAATGGTCTGGGTGGAATTTTGGAAACCTGGAGCTCAACCCAGAAACTTGGTACCACTTGGTATCGTGGGCTTTATTTTTATTATTTGAACTATTGGAAATAAAAGGAGCTAGGTTACAAAAGAAGTATTTTGGTGAGGGATTGACAATTTAAAAGGCAGGGTATTAATGTATAGTGAGAGCACTGGAATTAAATCAGTTTAATTAAGTTATTTCAGATTAATAATTTGCATTTTGTCACACTTCTACAAAAAAGTGCTTTATTTGTCCTCAGCTGGGATATGGGAAGCACAATTCCATGATTTAACCCCATGGAAGCAGCCCAGCCTTGCCTGCTCTGTTTCCTTTTGTTGTGGGTTTTTTTTTTTTAGATTAAGGCTTAATCGTTATTTTATAATTAAATATTTAAGGCTTTCAAAACATCCCTTTTACCAATAACTTCCTGAATTTGTCATCCGTGGTGGCACATGATCCACGAGTGACAGACAGACAGACAGACACTGGGGGAGGTTTTGAATCTAGATCTGAGGTTTGCTTTTATTGCACGTCGATTACGCAGTTATTGATTGGGGATTGACATCAGATCACTGTAGTGATTGCTATTAAAAAAATGTGTATATATATATATATTTAATATCTATATAAATCCATTTTTAAAACCAGGGATAATTTGATGACAATGGTTAAAAATCCATCCCTGAGCACATTGGAGGAGAAGGATGGTGTGGGGTTGGGAGCTGCTCAGGGGAGTGGGAGATGTGAAAGGACTGAGTGTGATCTTGGTGGAGCTTCAGATATTGGGGTGTAAATAAGGATTCTAAGGATCTTATCAACCCAAATCCATCAGCAGGGTTGGGCTGGAGCCAAATGATCTTTAAGGTCCTTTCCAACCCAAACCATTCTGGGATTCCATGTGGAGAGAGATGCAAGTGGGGATTCCCACTGGGATGTGCTGAGATCCATCCAAGTGTGGGATTTTTGGGAGATGTAAATAGAGATTCCCACTGGGATGTGCTGAGATCCATCCAAGTGTGGGATTTTTGGGAGATGTAAATAGAGATTCCCACTGGGACGTGCTGAGATCCACCCAAGTGTGGGATTTTTGGGAGATGCAAATGCAGATTCCCACTGGGACGTGCTGAGATCCACCCGGGCATGGAATTTTTGGGAGCTGCTGGCCGTGCAAAGCTCGGTGGTGAGGCTGGAGGGACAATCCCCTTCCCTTGGCCACACCTTCACCCTCACCGTGTCCGTTCCCCGCAGGCACAGAAGAATGAGCGCGAGTCCATCCGGCAGAAGTTGGCCCTGGGCAGTTTCTTCGACGATGGCCCTGGGCTCTACACCAGCTGCAGCAAGAGCGGCAAGCCCAGCCTGTCCTCCCGGTAAGCCACAGCCTGGCACAGTGGGACACCCCAAAACCTGCCCTCACTCTTTGCTTTCCAGCGTATTCCTGAATTTTCTGTGTTTGGAACAATGCCCGAGCAGGATGCTTGTGTGTTATGGGAATGCTTGTAAATTATGGGGGAGAACAGTCACTGAAAACTGGGTGGAAGGACATTTGGGTGCTCGGCGGATAAAGGAAATGAGGTGAAGTTTTCTGAGTTAGGTTTCCTTCAGGTTTTCATTTAGGATTTGGAGCAGAATTCCCAGAGAAGCTGTGGTGCCCCTGGATCCCTGGAATGTCCAAGGCCAGGCTGGACAGGGCTTGGAGCAGCCTGGGACAGTGGAAGGTGTCCCTGCCATGGCAGGGGTGGCACTGGATGGGATTGAAGGTCCTTCCAACCCAAACCATTTGAGAATTCCAACCTAAATGATTCTGGAATTCTGTGATCCATGCTCAGGAAGCACCAGAGAATGGACAACACAAGCCTTAACCTGCTTTCCTGCCTCCCCTCCACATCCTGGAGCTCTGCTCCATCCCTGGAGCTGCACATGGATTCCTCCCTTCGATTTTTGAGATTTTTGCACCCAAAACACTCCAGAAAGTGCTGTTTATGTTCAGCTGGGTGTAATCCACGGCACTGGGGAAGCATCAAACTGCTCCCATGCTGGGAATGAAGCTCTACCTGTTGCCATGGAGTGGGAGAAGAAAGGAGTCTTGGGGAGGCAGAATTCCAGGAGGAGTAGTGCTGTTCCAGGGGAGAGGCACAGTTGTGGAATTAAATTGAGCTGCAGATCATTTGAAAGGGAAAACAGCTTTGCTGTGTGTAGTTACAGCTGAACCAGGAGCTGCTGGCTGGTAATTAGAGCACAGCTCTAATTAATGCAGCTCATCAGGGTCTGGCAGCTGTGCCCCCAGAAACTGCCAGCTGTGCCTGAAGGCTTTGGTGTTTGTTAATATTTATAATCTGGGAAAGTATTCCCTGTTCAGGACCTACAGGAACCTTTGCAGGCTGTTGTTGCCATGTTTTTGTCTGGAATGACAGAGTAGGATCATGGAATGGTTGGGTTGGGTTGGAAGGACCTTCAAGCCCATCCAGTTCCCTATCCACACCTTCCACTGTCCCAGGCTGCTCCAAGCCCTGTCCAGCCTGGCCTGGAACAATTCAGGGATCCAGGGGTAGCCACAGCCTCACCTCCTTCACCATAAACAGTGATTAATCCTATTTATTTTATGGTAATAATAACTAACTGCCCAGAAATAAACGGAAAGCAGGAGTTGGCTGTTCCCAAGGAGCACTAGAAGCTCCCAGCACAGCGGGAATGAGGAATGGCAGGATGTGGTGGGAGGTTCCCAATCCCCTGAGGTGGTGATGGATTGGGATGTCTCACCTGTGCTTTTCCTTCCCTCGGCCTGATCTGGTGTTCCTTCCTGCCCCTCTGCATCCAGGGAGAGTCATTCCTGGGAGGTGATTTGGGTGGGGTTGATCAATCCCAGTGCAGCAATGGGGTCTGGAAAACACTGGGATAAACTCTTGTGTTACAGGAGTGCCTTGGATACAGACAGTGGATAAATCATTCCCAACATTGACAAAATATTTTATAATACATATTCTTATATATGCTATCTAGATCTTTACACAATTGTCTTTAATTTTTTATTCTTTATTCACACATCATCTATATCTTTTATAGAGTAATATGTTCAGTATTTCTATATGTATTTTCTATATTTTATTGCTTGCAATCAGAGCTGAATAGCCAAAAATAATAACGATGTTCAAAAATAATGTTAATTACGAAATTGTGAAGGATCTCTGTGGGTAATTCTGCAGTTCCTCAGTAGGTGGTGGTAGAAGCTCTGTGGTTCAGTGACACTGGGAGCACTGAACTGGTGTCACCTGCTGGACTGGGAGGGCTGGTGGCAGTCCCAGCTCCGGGGATGGCAGTGTCACCTGTCCCTGTCCCCCCAGGCTGCAGAGTGGGATGAACCTGCAGATCTGCTTTGTGAACGACAGTGGCAGTGACAAGGACAGCGATGGCGATGACAGCAAGACAGAGACCAGCCTGGACACCCCCCTGTCACCCATGGTAGGTGTGGGAGCTCAGCCTTTGGAGCACGGAAGCCACAGGAATCCATGAGGAAGCTGACCAGGAGCTGATCCTGCTGAAATAGCAGCTCTAAAGCCCAGAGCAGCATTTTCAGCCCTCAGTAAAACTCAGGATGCTGAGGGGCAGATAAGAAATCACTCCTAGCTGCTGTGGACCTTCACATGGAGGTTCCTTCTTCCTTCCTTCCTTCCTTCCTTCCTGCCTTTCTTTTTGGCTCTGAGAATTCCCAGGGAATGGGTAGGAAATGCTATCAGCTCCCAGCAGCTTTCCTCTCTTTTCCTGTGTGGATGTGACATTCCTTTGTGGATATCACAGCCCAGATGTTTCCCTCCAGCTTAACCGCTGTGGCCTTTCCACACCGACTGATCTGCTGGCCTCCTCTGTCCCTGTCGAGCCAAGGAGCCCTAGCTGGGAGTCACTCTGATTTTTACAGATAATCTTGTGGATTAAGATAAAAAAACAAATCCGTGCCCTTCGCAGTTTCTGTAGCAAAGAGCACAAAAATAGGTCAAACTTTGCTGAGCTTTCTTTGCTTCCCCAGAGCAAGCAGAGCTCGTCCTACTCCGACAGAGACACGACGGAGGAGGAGTCAGAGTCCCTGGATGACATGGATTTCCTCACCAGGCAGAAGAAGCTCCAGGCTGAGGCCAAGATGGCCCTGGCTATGGCAAAGCCCATGGCCAAGATGCAGGTGGAGGTGGAGAAGCAGAACAGGAAGAAGTCGCCGGTAGCAGATCTTGTGAGTGAGGCCAGGGGGACTGGGTGACTCCAGCCCTGGGACAGTGACACCTCTGGGGGTTCTGGATCCCAGGGATGGCAGACATGGAGAGGAGGGCTGGAGAAGGGATTGGCTCTGGGAGCTGCAGGGGTGGGATGGGAGCAGGGTGGGTGCAGGGAATGAGGTGCTGGAGGTTGAGGCTGCTCATCTCAGAGCTGGAGCCTGTTCATCCCATCCCATCCCATTATCCCATCCCATCCCATCCCATCCCATCCCATTATCNTTCCAGCCCTGGCCATCAGCTCCTCCCTCCCGGAGAGCAGCAACGAGGCAGAGACAGGGACTGAGCCATCCCATCCCATCCCATCCATCCCATTATCCCATCCCATCCCATCCCATCCCATTATCCCATCCCATCCATCCCATTATCCCATCCCATCCCATCCCAGAGCACTCCTGCCTTGGTCCAGGGCTGTGACCACCACCCTCACCCCCAATTCTATAAAAAATTGGAATTTCCATCCAAAATTCCTGATCCTGGGTGATTGGAAGCTTTGGGCCAAGCCTTGTGTTGATGGCTGAACTCCATTTGGAGGAGCTGTCACTGCCTGTTTGTGAAGGGGAGGATGAAAACCGAGGGGACAAACTGCTCAGAAATACAAATAATTGAAAGAAAACGGTAAAATATTGGTAGGAAACAGTAAAAAATTGGAAGGAAACAGTAAAAAATTGGAAGGAAACAGTAAAACATTGACTTTTTCCTTCCAGCTGCCACATCTGCCTCATATAAGTGAATGCCTGATGAAGAGGAGTTTGAAGCCCACTGACCTGAGGGACATGACCATCGGGCAGCTACAGGTGATAGTCAATGACCTCCACTCACAGATAGAAAGTAAGTGCTAACTGGGTCATTTTCCTGGGGTCTGTCTCGTTGAATTAAGCACAGTTCTCTGGGATAAATAGAAATATTCTCCATGGAAAGGGTTTTCCAGCCCTGGCACAGCTGCCCAGGGTGCTGGTGGGGTCTCCATCCCTGCAGGGATTTAAAAGCTGTGGGGATGTGGCACCTAGTGGGGCAGATCCCACCCTGGGGGTGCCCAGGCCATCCCAAACTCATCCCGTTTCTCCCCGGATCAGGCTTGAACGAGGAGCTGGTGCAGCTGCTGCTGATCCGGGACGAGCTGCACACGGAGCAGGATGCCATGCTGGTGGACATCGAGGACCTCACCAGGTCAGGGAGGCTCCTCTGGCGATTCCTCTGCCCTCACAGCTCCCAGCTCGTCAGCAGCAGCCTGGGGAGGGTTTCCTTCCAAAATCAGAATTTGGGGACTAAAGCTTTTGCCATCCAGGAGATTGGGAAGGAGCTCCTCCCTGGGAGGGTGGGGAGGGGCTGGGATGGAATTCCCAGAGAAGCTGTGGTGCCCCTGGGTCCCTGGAATGTCCAAGGCCAGGGTGGACAGGGATCTGTCTTTGGAGGGCTGGAGCAGTGGGAGAACTTTAGAACCACTTAAATATTAGCATTGAATAAAATATTAACCTTGAATAGCTGATAAAACAAAGAGCCCTGCAGGATATGGACAGGCTCCCTTAGGGACTGCATCCCCTGGCAGCCAGGCTCAGGAGGCATTTTCCTTTGGGATAAGGAGAGATGTGCCTCAGAAACAGGAAGAGTTGAAAGGTTTGGGATGAAAGGAGCTGGAAAAGAAGAGGCTCTGGGTGGTGTCAGCACAGCAGGACTGTGATTCCAGTGTTAAACTTGGGAAAAAAATGAAGATCAAGGGGTGAGGAGGAAGTTTGGGATGGGAGCTGGAGCTGGGACAGTGCCACCACAGATGCAGGCTTCTCCTCCTGAGCTTTGGGAAGTGCTTTGCTTCTCCCCAGCAATTCATGGCAGTTCCACAAACGGCATTTTTGGGAATGCTGGGGGCACTGGCTGTCCTCATCCCCCATTATTTGGGATAAAGGTGTTGGCCATCCCTGTGGGAAGGGAGGGAAAAATCCCAGCTGCCCCAAAGCACTCCAGGTTTGGAGAAACCCTTCACCCCACCCCAGGAAGGAGCCCCAGCAGGGATCACACATCCCTCACTCCATGTTTTCCCCGGGAAAACCCAATTCCCAGCTCCTTGGCGGGGCAGATGGGTTGGATTTCCACCTTTTCCTCAGCCCAGGGAATAACAGCCCTTCCCTGCCCCCAGGCACGCCGAGAGCCAGCAGAAGCACATGGCAGAGAAGATGCCAACCAAGTGAATCCCGGAGTGCCCTCATCCTGCCTCTGTCCGTGTCCAGGGAATTCCAGAATTCCAGTGTTACTCATTGACCATGTCCGAAGCTTTCTGTCCGGTGATTGGCCTCCGCTTCTTAATTTATTTTAATTTTTTTACTCGTGCCACTAAATATCAGGCATTTTAATAATAATAATAAAATAATTAATAATATTATTATTACAGAAACAAAGAGAATTGTACAGTACTTATAACATTATAAATCATGGGCGAGAAGAGAGGGTAGCTTAACTTTATTTTTCGGTCGTTTAGAGATTTTTTGGGTTGGACGATATTTTACCATTGACTACTTTTTTATTCCTCACTGTAGTTTTCAAATAAAGAACCTGTTCTTGACGGTGCTATACAAGTCAACAAAAAACCCATGCCTGCCTCGTAGTGACGTCGTAGCTTTCCGTAATCCCTACATTTTCCTCGGCATGTTGGGAATGCTGAGGAGCTGCCATTCATTTTTAGCTGTGCTATTAACACTCGGTGGGGTGCAGAGAGTGGGGAGTTTTCTGTATAAAGCTGTAAAATAAAAGTTACCACCATTTGTTTCCTATGATGAGTTCTGTTTGTTGCCATGGGGGTGACTCTGCTGAGGGATCCTCAAACTTTATTATTATTATTATTATCATCATGATCACCAGAAAGAGCCTTTTTCTTTTTGCCTCGCTAGAACTCTGAGAGAAGAGAGGATTTTTGTGCAGTTATTTATTTCTAAGTTCCTTATTCTGCAGCACATGGACTTAAGAGATTATTCTATAACTCTGAGCCCCGAAATTGGGGTTTTTAGAAGCAGTAGACACAAACCCCAGGTGATTTGTAAAATATTTTAGTAGTGTCTGCGCTGAATGTTTAAATGAAATGTCAGAAATAATTTTTTAAAAAATCTATGTTAAAGAATAAGCAGGAAATGGAATGGATTAAATAGGGAATTCCCTGAGCCAAGTGCTGTCCATGGGAGAGGGGACATTGGGACACAAGAAATCCATCTCCATCCCTCACTGATTGGATTTGAGGCTGGAAGAACCCAGCCTGGTGCTCCCAGCAGCTTTTTACCTTTTCATTCTCATTTCCTGGCAGCAAACCCATCCCAGGGAAGGCTCTGCCTCATGATTTACTCAAATTCCATCCCCTACCAGCAATGTATTTTATTAAAGGACTTTTTTTATTAAATGACCTTTTTTCTTCCCCCTTTTTTTTTCCCAGGAAGGGCAGGGTTTGGATGGGTTTGGTGGGGCTGGGATGGGGGTTGGTGGAATTTAGGGTTGTTTTGCCTTTCCCAGGGGTTTTCCAGTGCTCTTCCCTGTCCTATAGCTCCCACAGGGATCAAATCCCATATTCCCTGAACAGGATCAGGAGCAGATGGATGGATTAGGAACCCTCACCTGCAGCCCAGGACCATGTCAACCCTTTTCTTCCTTATTTTAAAGTCTATGCAGAAAATATTTATAAATATTTGGGTGTTGGTTTCCCTGCAGTGCTTGCTTGGCTGCCTGTACATGGACAGACCTGCTGGATTGAAATTTCCCCTCTAAAACCCCAAATTCTCAGTGTCTGACCCCAAATCCTCTCCATGGATCCCCTGCCTCCATGGGAAGCAGCTCTGGGAATCAGGGAGGAGCTGCCTCCAGCTGCATTTAAAGCGTGAAAAGCCCCAAATACACAAAGTTTGCTCTCAGCTTGAAGGAAAAAAATTTGGGAAAAAAGCAAGAAAGCTGCCTGGTGCACTGGGGAATCCCACAGCTCTGGAGCACCGGAAGGCTGGAATTCCATTCCCTTGCTAAGTGCCTTTAACTTGCTGGAGAGAATCTGTTATTCCACTCACCAACTGCTGGTTTTCCCCTCCCTGGGGGTTTGGCTTTTTCCAGGAAAATAATCCTGTTCTGGCTCTCCTTGGCTCCGTGTCCCACATTCCCAGGGGGGCTGGGGATGGTGGCAATGCTGTGGAATTGATGGATTAAAGGATATTTCTTCAAAAGAAGGATCTCGTGTGCTTTCTGAGCAAGATGTGTTTTATTTTTTTATTTTATTCCTGGGTCTCAGTCGCACTGGGAGCCTCCTGCATGCTCCTGGGTGGGATGTTCTCATGCCCGAGCCCACGGATTCCGGTAGCCCTGGGAGCAGGGATGAGCTTGATGAGCTGCTGCTTCCTCTCAGGGAAGCCCTGCGGTTTGGGTTCCCCTTTTGGTGATTTTCTGGGGTTTTTTTGTTTTTGTTTTTTTTTTGAGGCACTCACTCCAGCAGCTCCTGGGTGTGCTGAGCTGCATTTCCCAGGACACAGGCATCACCAGGGAGTGGGAGCAGGGCAAAGCAGAGCAGTGTGGCTGTCCCTGGATCCCTGCAATGTCCCTGGCCAGGCTGGACAGGGAGCAGGGAAAAGCAGGGAAAAGCAGGGTAGNATGGCAGGGGTGGGATGGGATGATTTTTAACATCCCTCCCAACCCAAACCATTCGATGATCCCACAAAAACCACACACACAGCCCTTCACGCTCCTCATCCCACCCTCCAAAGCAGAAGCACCACCAAACCCACAGTAATCACCCCGCAGGCCAGACGAGCAGCCCTGAGCTGAGGGACATTCCCTCGTGTTCCTCCTGCTCCAGGCCATCCCTCCTGCTCTGCCCAGCCTGGCAAGCTCAGCAGCTCCCAGATGTTCCCTCAGGAGGCTCTGCTGGCCGAGGCCATCCCTGGGGAAGCCGTGGGTGACAGGAGGTGACATTGTGCTGCCACTTCCCCACACATCCCACGCTGCTCCCGCCAGTTTCTGTTCCCTTTACCACAAAGCGAGGGAGGCCTGCTGTGAGGCCTTGTGCTCCAGGCTGCCTCCCCACAGGCCCGGGGACAAACCTGCTGCTAAACCTGGGTGTCAAACACCATTTTTACCGTGGTAGGGTAAAGACTTTATTGCAAAAATCCAGGGTTGTTAAACTGTTAGTTTGTTCTGAGTTTCCATACTTGTGAGGCACAACAGATGTGCTTAACCAACTACTGTAGGCCACGACAGGAATGGGCATCAGGTGTGACCAACCACAGCCCCACAGTGGGACACTGATTGCTTCTAATAACTGTTTTACAATTCTGGAACTTGTTTTTCACCTCTAGTTTAGCTGAGTCCTTCCCAGAATGCTTTTCTAGTTAGCCAAAGGAACAGAAGAGAGCAAGGATTTCACAAGGGCAGCAAGACCCTCACTTTGCTAGGCCTTTCTGCTCCACAACAAAAGCCCTTTTTTCCAGTGGGATCAGCCGTTCCCTATTCCCTCAGATCAGCTCCTTCCTAGTGGGGAAATATTGTTTAAAGTCTCTTGGCTGTGGAGGGAATAAAACAAAAGTTTTGATGAGAAAGAATTCATCCCAATTCTTGGTGGTGCCAAATGTTCTGACCCATCCCAGCCTCTCCTGCATGGCTTTTGGTGTTTGGTTCAAAACTGGAATTGCTGATGGAAAAATTGCCAGGAAGGGTTAGGAGCAAAGGCCAGGAACCCCAGGGATTGTGTCCACAGCCTGCTGTCCCCCAGCGTCCCAAGGACAGCTGCTCTGGGGGGAAACTCACCTGAAATGAGTGAAGCAGCCCAATCCATTGGAAAAACGGGAATTGCGGTTTTACATGGATTTCCAGAGCTGTTTCCAGACAGCCAGCTTGGCTCTCCTCTGTTTCCAGGCAGGGCTGTGGGAGGAAGAATTTTCCCAGGTATTCTCCTCATCCTACAGTGGACAAAAGGCTGGGAAAATCCCACGGGATGCTGAGGGAATTTTGTTGGAATTAGCACTCCTGGCTGAGGGGACTGACCCAAAGCAAGGATAAGAGCTGGGATGTGGCTCTGCAGCTCCCAAACCACACGGAGATGGATTTTTTGGGAGTGGGGAAGGAATCCCCATCACTGTCAGACCCCTCATCCTGCACCTTCCCCTGCCTTGGAATGTGAGCTCTGGGAAGAAAGGGACACAATGCCTGTGTCCATGCAAGAGATGTTTGGGAAGATGGGATCAGAGCTGTGCCATCATTTTGGGGCTCAAAAATGCTCAGTCCCCTTGGGAGTGGTTTGGGTTTCCCACAAAGCCCTACAGCTGGATGGCACCAGGAAACACCAAAGCCCCTGCACGTGGCAAAAATGGGATTTATTCCATGTGGGAACACACAGCTGCAGAGTGGGGAAAGGACAACGACCTCTCTGCAGCTCCCAGCTCACGTGATTCTGAGTGAAACCCTTTCCGTTTTCGGTGCTTTGCATAAAATCCAATATTGCTCTTTTTTTTTCCCCCACAACGGAAACCACGAGGGCGTGAGGGTTTCCCGAACTTCTGGGCACTGCCAGTTCCTTTCCAGGCAGCAGAGGAAGCCCCAGATGTCACCCACAGCGGTTCCTGTGCCCTCTGTGGGCACCGCAGCACCCAAACCACCCTGGGTGCTCCTCCCTGGGCTCTTGCTGGGGCTGGAGCCACCACAGCCTCCCAGCCCCAGGAATCATCCCGAAATCATGGAATGGGCTTGGTGGGAAGGGAAAGCTCACCTCATTCCCGTGTCAGGGACATCTTCCCCCATCTCGGGTTGCTCCAAGCTCTGTCCAGACTGGCCTTGGACACTGCCAGGGATCCAGGAGCAGACACAGCTTCTCTGGGAATTCCATCCCAGCTCCTCCCCACCCTCCCAGGGAGGAATTCCTTCCCAATATCCCATCTAACCCCATCCCAACTTCCAGTGGCAGTGGGAAGCCATTCCCCCTTTTCAAATATCTCTCTCCAGCTCTCCTACAGCTTTCCCACTCTTTGCTTTCATGGGAAAGGCTTCTCCCTTCCCCACCTTTCCCACCAAACCTTGGGATCCAGGATCTACATCTGGTCAGGGCTTCACTTCCTTGGGATTGCCTTTCATTCCTTTTGATCCTCATTGAGCAATGAAATTTAGCCCTGGAGAGACAATTCCTGCCAGGAGAGAGCCTGACCTGCAGGAGGAGCTGGGGAAATCCTGGGCACGGCATTCCTGGGAATAACTCTGATCCGATCCATGTCCTCGGCACTGAAGCCCAGGGAATTCTCTCTCCAGCAGCTCTCAGGGTGTTCCCAAGCTCTCCTCAGGATTCCCAGCTGCTCACTCATGGCTTGGAACTCCTTCCTCGGGATAGAGTGCAGAAATCCAGTAATAATGGGACTTGGAAAATTATGTTGTGGCAAAGAAATGTTAAAAAAATCTCCCGCTCACCCAATGGCAACTTTCTGTTTCCTCCACTGCAAAGCCAGCGGGTGGTGAAAGGGCAAACAGAAAAGCAGCAAGGAGAGGACAAAATTCCTGCTATCCCCCATCCCTGCTCTCCTCCCACCTGCCCATCACAGCATCCTCAGCTGGGAGGTACCAGGGATGGACAAAGAGCAGAGAAAAGCACCCAGAGCTGAGAAATTCTGTGAAAACTGAAAGCGAGAGAGAAAGAGCTCCCCGAAAGTGCCACGAAACCACGGGCACGGCTGGCATCAGCTCCTTACTCACAGGGTGCTTTTGGGGTGGGGGCAGGGAGGCTGAGCTCACGGGGTCCCAAAATCCCAGGGGATGGATGGGACAGGAGCACGCCGGGCTGTGATGGACAGAGCTGGGGATGGAGGTGCCCCAGGCACAGCCCCACCCTCCCTGCAGCTCCATCCAGCCCTGGTGGTGCTTCCAGAGGGTTTTATTCCTGTTCATCTGGTGGAATTGAAAACAAACCCCACAGGGCTGATGGATACATGGGGAGTTATAAAATCATGGAATGGTTTGGGTGGGAAAGGACTTTAAATCCCATCAGTGCCACAGGCAGGGATCTCTTCCACTACCCCAGGCTGCTCCAAATCCCATCCAGCCTGGCCTTGGACACTTCCAGGGATGGAGAATCCACAATTTCTCTGAGCCAGGACCTCCCCACCCTCACAGGGAGCAACTTCTCCCTGATATTTGCTCCTCCCAACTCAGTGGGAGAAATTCCCTGCCCGAAATGCCCCACCTTGAAACCCCTGTGTGCTTTTTAGGGAATCCCAACCCCAATCCCATTGTCCCCAGCGGCTTCATCCCTTTCCCGGGATGAATCCCTTACCCTGGTGAGTGGATTGCAGCTTTGGAGTGCAGCCTGCAAATACCAGCCTGGGAATTTGGGAATCCCAGAGCCAGGAACCAGCATGGATCACGGGAAAAACCTTGGCAATTCCAGGGGCAGCTGGAAGGGAGAAGAGACAAGAGGTGCAGGTGATGGAGCCAGGATTTTATGGGTTTCAGCACCATGAGAAAGCTTCAGAAACACCATTTCATCAGCCCTGGTGAAACAGCAGCACAAGCAGAGGTTTGGGATTACAAATTCCAGGGAATTCCACAATCAAAAAGCACCAACAGCCAAAAAAACACCTGGTGAGTTCCTCCCGAGGCTTTATTTTGCTGTTTTATAGAGTCATCAGTTCCCAACACAAATCAGAAGCAACTTCGGCCAGTGAGGCTCTAGTGGTGATAAATCTGACCCTGGATCTGCCCAAAAAATGATCCAGGAGAGAAAAAATTATTCAATATTCCACATGTTCTGAGAGGGGCAAATAGGATCCGATTCGTTTTATTTATTGGATCCAGAAATCCTATTCCACACAGTATTTTCCTGTTCTTTTTCCAGAGGAGGGATCTCTATCTACAGCCTGGGTGGGATATAATCATCCTGCAGCTTTAATTTCTATATGTCTGTAATTATTGCCTAATTGTATATATAAAATATCACTATAAAATATCACTAATTACAATTACAGGGAGTAGGACTCCCCGAAAAATAACCAAACTCTTCCCACTGAGGATGTCACAAGTGACTCCACAACTTTCACAAAGGGTTTGGTGTTGAGGAAAATTCATTTAATTTTAAATTACAGGAGCAATAACATCCCACAGCTGGTAGGAAATACCCATAAACTTCATTTTCCTCAAAGCAGACAGTGATGTCCATAATTCTTACCCAGAAACCAGGATGGTCTTCGTTTCCCTTGGCCCAAGTTAAGCCAAAAATCAATAAATTTCAATTTATTGGAGGGGGAGAGAAGCCAAGACTGAAACAAAAAGCCAGGAGATTTCCAGGAACCTCCCAGTTTTTCAGCAGATCCCATTGCTCATCACTCAACTCTGCAGGCCTCAAAACCAAACTGAGCAGAGGGGTAGGGGTTTGGGGCTTTTCTGATGGGGTTTCTTTCTTATTTGTGTTTTCCCTTCCTTTTTCGAGCAGGATTTTTAGGTATTGATTTGGGCGAGGCCAGGAGCAGGGATTCCCCTCATCTGACTGCATTTGATAAATTCTGAGTTTACAGACAGCCAGAATGGTCCTTATTGTTCTCTGGAGGATAATTCCAACAAGAACGATTTCTGGTTGAAATAAAAACAGGGGAATTACATTTTCTTGTGGAAAATCATACAACTGCTAACAATTTAATAACATGAAAGTTATATGTTGTATTATATTTATTGCGTTCATTATATTTATTTTTTTAGGGAGGCCCTGGCACAGGTTTCCCAGAGAAGCTGTGGCTTCCCCTGGATCCCTGGAAGTATCCAAGGCCAGGCTGGACACTGGGGCTTGGAGCAAGTGGAAGGTGGAACTGGATGAGCTTTAAAGCCCCTTTGAACCCAAACCATTCCATGATTTTTTAATTCTCTGATATAAAAATCCCAGCCCAGCCCATAGATCTTTAATTATTCCCATTCCATTTGAGCATTGCTTCCCATTCCGCTGGGACTGCACTTGCCCCAAGCTGCTCAAAGAGTAATTATCTTATTTTAATGTATTATAATATATAAAACCTTCTTTCATTCTAATATGCCTTAATATAAATATTAATTATCAAGATGCTTCATTTAGGCTGACTGGTCACACAGAGGATGCTTTGGGATGAAGGAGGAGGCAGGTGGATTTTTCCTTCTATCAGCAGCATTCGAATCACAAAATCTTGGAATGGATTGGGTTGGAAGGGACATTAAAGCTCATCCAGTGCCTTCCCCTATCCCAGGCTGAGATATCTAGGATTTAATTCGGAGATATCTCAATTTATCAGCAAATTAAACCCACCAAACCCCATCCCAGCACTCACCCTGCTGGGAACCTCCCGTCCTGCTGCGAGCAGAGGTTGAGCACCGGGCAGGGAAACCTGGAAAGGCAAAGTGCCTTTCAGGAACAGCCCTGCAGCACATCCCAAAATCCTCTTTCACTTTTGGCTCCCAGAAGACGTGGCTCCCACACGAGCTGGAAACCACAGCCCTCGGTGAAATGACTGGGCAGAAGTGGGAAACACACAGAGAAATTGGAAAATGATGCTCTGCTGGTATTGGAGCCAAAAGAAGTCTCAGGACACGCCACAGGCTTCTTATAGGAAACAGTGGAAATAAGAAGAATCTGAAAATGCAATATAAAACTCTTGATTCATCCTGCTCCCTTCCAATTTGACAGCAAAAATCCCAGTGACTTCACAGCAGTCCCAATGCACAGGAAAGTTTTCTAGAATGGCCACGAGCAATAGGAACAGACATTAAAATATTTGTTGATTATTCCAAATCTTTCGGCGAGATCAAGCCTCCAGGCAGCTTTTCACAACTATTCATGAACGAGATTTCATCATTATAGAGTCAGAGAATCACGGAATGGTTTAGAGTGGAGAAGATCTCAAAGATCATTGAGTCCAACCATTCCCAGCGCTGCCTCATGCCCCCAAGTGCCACATGCACTGGGTTTTAAATCCCTCCAGGGATGGGGACTCCACCCTTGCCCTCCACAGCCCCTTCCAACCCTTTCCATGGAGGAATTTTCCCTAATATCCAATCTAAACTTTCACTGATGCAACCTGAGGCTGTTTCCTCTTGTCCTGCCTCTTGTTCCTTCAGAGGAGGATAAAGAATGGAAATGGGAAAGCTTAGCGAGAGAGCCTGGAGTGACAGAACAAAGGGGGAAAGGATAGGAGGTTTAGATGGGATATTGGGGAGGAATTGTTCCCTGGGAGGGTGGGGAGGAGCTGGGATGGAATTCCCAGAGAAGCTGTGGTGCCCCTGGATCCCTGGAATGTCCAAGGCCAGGCTGGAGAGGACTTGGGTCAACCTGGGACAGTGTAAGGAGTTGCCGTGGGAATGCGAGGAGCTTTCAGGTCCCTTCGAACCCAAACCATTCCATGGTTTTGTGACTCCATGAGAACTGCCCCGCACTGCCTCTAAGCCAACCGCATTCCTCTGTGAGCTCTGCGTGCAGAATCCCCACGAAAGGCTCTCCAGCTGCGCCCCGCAGCATCGCCGTGCCGAGCGGGATCTCCGCCCCTGCGGAGCGCCGCGCGGGATTCCCGACCGCAGCCCTTTCGAGATGAGTGCGCTGGCCCCGGCTGGCCCTCGGGGAAGTTCCTCTCCCGCCGGAGCCCCTATAAGAGCTGTCCCGGGCCCGGTCCGACGGCAGCACCATGGAGCGGAGCGGCAGCACCGGGAGCTTCGGGAGCACCGGGAGCTTCGGGAGCACCGGGAATGGCAGCGGGAGCGGGCGGGCAGCGGCGCCTGGCGGGGCCCGGGGGGCATTGCTGGGCNCGCCGCCTGGTGGGCCCGGGAGGGCATTGCTGTGCCTGGCGCTGCTGCTGCTGCTGCTGCCCCCGGGCTGGGCACTGCCCACCGCTGCCCGGCCACTGCCCACCGCTGCCCGGCCACTGCCCACCGCTGCCCGGCCACTGGCCACCCCGGAGCAGCACCCGCACCACCCCGCCCAGCGCCTCCGCCGCTCCCGGCAGCTGCTGAAGGCTGCCAACGCCTCCCTGCACCGGCTGCAGGTATGCCAGCGAACGGGAGGGGAGCGGAGGGAATGTGGCAGGGGTGGCAGCCAGGAGGGAGCGATGGATGGTGGCAGCCAGGAGGGAGCGATGGATGGTGGCAGCCAGGAGGGCAGGGATGGATGGTGGCAGCCAGGAGGGCAGGGATGGATGGTGGCAGCCAGGAGGGCAGGGATGGATGGTGGCAGCCAGGAGGGCAGGGATGGATGGTGGCAGCCAGGAGGGCAGGGATGGATGGTGGCAGCCAGGAGGGCAGGGATGGATGGTGGCAGCCAGGAGGGCAGGGATGGATGGTGGCAGCCAGGAGGGCAGGGATGGATGGTGGCAGCCAGGAGGGCAGGGATGGATGGTGGCAGCCAGGAGGGCAGGGATGGATGGTGGCAGCCAGGAGGGCAGGGATGGATGGTGGCAGCCAGGAGGGCAGGGATGGATGGTGGCAGCCAGGAGGGCAGGGATGGATGGTGGCAGCCAGGAGGGCAGGGATGGATGGTGGCAGCCAGGAGGGCAGGGATGGATGGTGGCAGCCAGGAGGGCAGGGATGGATGGTGGCAGCCAGGAGGGCAGGGATGGATGGTGGCAGCCAGGAGGGCAGGGATGGATGGTGGCAGCCAGGAGGGCAGGGATGGGGCGGTGAAGGTACCAAACCAGGCAGAGATGCAGCATTGTGGATCCAGGATGTCAGCGGTGGTCCCCAGGATGTCACTGGTGCCCAGGATGTCCCCAGGAGGTCCCAGGATGGTCCTGAAGACACCAGGGCACCCAGGAGGGTGGGTGCTCCCTGCAGCCTCCCTTTAACTCTCTGCCCCTGTCTCTGCTCTCCTGCCTGCCCTGATCAGCCCTTCAGGACAGGGATTTCCTCAGGTGTCTTTCTTTCCCTTTTTTGGCTCAAATTCCTTAGTTTCGCACCCTTCATCTCCAAGAACCCCAAAACACCCTCACCACCAAACCTGTGCTGTTCCCCACGCTGTATTTGCTGTTTTACTGAGAGATTCTTTCCATTTGAAACTCTACTGCCCTAAAGTTCTCCACAGATTCCACGTCTGACAGAATAATTTAAAGCAGAGACAGAGCAATTCCCAGTAAAATATAAAACAATTCTGTGCAAAACCTGGGATTATTCCCAATCTATTTCCTACCTTTCATATTTAACCACAGTCCTCACAGAGCCTCATTCGTGGGGCTCATCTAAGCACAGACAGCTGAGATATATTAAATTATCGTGTGTATTTACAAATATATATAGAACTATATAAATTGTATCATGAAGCCATCAGTGACCCTTTTTTATTCCCTTTCCCCCACAGGAACTCAGCATCCTGGGATTTGAATGCACCCTTGAAGAGGTGGATCTGGAAGACATCACTGAGAACCAAATCAACACAATCAAGGCTTGCACAGCTGAGGATCCAGGGGTAAAACAGAGAGAAATAGATAGCAAATCCTATTTTTAGCCTCATAGTTTCATGGAATAAGCAGAAAATCCACACTTCCATTCAATCACCATATTCCTTGTTCAATTTGCAGCCTGGAAACTGCCCAACCCTGGAAGAATCAACTTTTGATGAGGTAAATATGAATTTCCCCGCAAATCCCTTTTTTTTGCTGGCTGTGTGTTTGCTGAGCCCCAGATTCCCACATTTGCCACCTCCCTCTTTCCCAGGGTAAATGCCTGCAGGGAATCGCTGCGGATCTGAGAGCCTACAGGGCAGAGCTGAGCAAGCTCAAGGATCCCCAGGTGTTGAAGGCTCTGGATGCAATGATGGAGGTGAGAATTCCTGCCTCCTCCCTTCCCCCAAAAATGGAGTAAATAGGGGTTAGAAAGCTCATTTCTCCTCCAAATATTGAAATATCACTGACCTGCTGGGCTGGAGATGATGCAGGGTGGACTGAAGGTCGATAAATACTCCAAATTTAATCTCAGTCTATAAATGATAACATGAAATATTTTAAAAATTACCTTATTAATGGTAACATTAAATAGTTCAAATTTTATCCTATTAATGCTATAATGAAATACTTCGAAATTTACCTAATTAACAAGAACATTCTTTCGAATTTTATCCTCAGTCTAATAATGTTGGAATAAAATATTTCAGAATTTACCCTGTTAGTGATATCATTAAACATTTCAATTTTTTACCCTCAGTCTATTCATAATAACATTGAATATTTCAAAATTTACCCTATTAGTGATAACATTAAATACTTCCAATTTCACTCCTCAGTCTATTAACATTACCATTAAATACTTCAAATTTTACCCTCAGTCTATTCATGATAAATGAAATATTTCAAATTTTACCTTCAGCCTATTAATGCTATGGTGAAATATTTCAAAATTTACCTCAATAATGATACCATTAAATACTTCAAATTTCACCCTTAGTCTCTCTAATTTCACCCTTAGTTTATCTAATGATAAATAAAATAGCTCCAAATGTACCTTATTAATGATCAATTAAATATTCCCAATTTTTCCCTCAGTCTATTCATGATAAATGAAATATCCCAAATTCTTCCAACACAAGAGAAATTTTACCCTCAGTCTATTAATGATAAATGGAATATCCCAAATTTTTCCAACACGAGGGAATTTTTAATGATAAATGAAATATCCCAAATTTTTCCAACGAGGGAAATTTTAGCGATAAATGAAATATCCCAAATTTTTCCAACACGAGGGAAATTTTACCCTTAGTCTATCCATGATAAATTAAATAGCTCCAAGCGTACCTTATTAATGATCAATTAAATATTCCCACTTTTACCCTCAGTCTATTCATGATAAATTCAACATCCCAAATTTTTCCCTCATGCCAACACAAGGGAAATTTTCCCCTCAGTCTATTCATGATCAATGAAATAGCCCAAATTTTATCCTCAGTCTATTCACGATCAATGAAATACCCCAAATTTTTCCCTCAGTCTATTCATGATCAATGAAATATCCCAGATTTTACCCTCAGTCTATTCATGATCAATGAAATATCCCAGATTTTTCCCTCAGTCTATTCAGGATCAATGAAATATCCCAAATTTTTCCCTCAGTCTATTCAGGATCAATGAAATATCCCAAATTTTTCCCTCAGTCTATTCACGATCAATGAAATATCCCAAATTTTTCCCTCCTGCCAACACTTCCCAGCCTTGCCATGAATCCCTCAGAGGTGCCAGTCCAGGGGGGTTTTTATCAAATCCATTTTCTGTGTGCAGGCCGTGGGCAACAGCACTGGGAGTGCTCTGGAGGCTCCAATGGGATCAGGATTGGGATCAGGATCAATATTGGGATCGGGATCAATATTGGCATCGTTCTCAGACAGGCTGAGGCTCTGCAGAGTCCTCCAGGCCTTCCTCATCCGCAGCCTCACCATCAGCAGGATGATGAACTTCCTGAGCTCCCTGGAAATCCCAGGAATTCACCCAGAAAGCTAAGGAGATCCTGGAGGAAAACCGGTGGGATCGACACCCCAAAGAGGGGAAGGAATTCTGAGTGTTTCATGGAATTCCTACAAATTGTGTTTAGGGAGCTGTGCCTTTCAGATCGTGTTAAATTCCCATCTGAGCACCAAAATGTTCCTAACTCGAATTGATCCAGATTTATTCAGCTGATTTCTCAGGAATTGAGACCTATTTATCATAATCCATTTTTTGGGGTTCCTCCCAACTCAGGACTCTAGGATGATATTCCAGGATTTACTTATGATGTCATTCCTTGACGTATTTATAACTATATTCCATTCTATGCCCTGATTTATTTATGATGCTATTCCTTATTTATTCTATTTATTGCCTAATAAAATCCAATTTTGCTTCCAGATCACAGTGATTTTTCTTGTCCCTTGGGATACAACACAAATCCTTTAAAATCCTTTGGATATTGCTGGCATGGGAAGGCACATCCCAGTGACATCCAGCACTTGAAATCCAATTTTCCATCTTGGTTGGTTGGGCAGGACTTGGAACAACCTCGGATAGGGAAGGTGTCCCTGTCCATGGCAGGGGCTGGAATAAGGTGGGATTTTGGGATTCCATCCCAAAAAAAATCCCTTTGATGCCTTTGGTAGCATCCCCAGCTTTTCCAGACACTGAGGAACAACTTCCATCCTCCTCGTCTTTTCCCAGGACATCAACAACTTAAAAAAACCAATCAAAAATCAGATGGAAATGGTGGAAATATCTCCCATTTAATCCTTATTTTTTAAAAGTAGGTTTTTCTTTCCAAACCATACACAGAGGAAGAGACTCACAAGTATCCCACGGCCTTAAAAACAAGACAATCCTGGATCTGCTCACTCCTCCCTCCTGCTAATTCTTCCCAATTTTCTTCCAATCCTGCAGCATGTAGATTGTGGCTCCTCCCGTTTGAAGCACCTAAATTCTAATTCAAGTTCAAATAAATGAAGTATAAAAAGTTTCTCATATAAAAAAAAAAATCATACAACGTAAAAAAAATGGAGACAGACTATACAGAAAAGAGGGGAGAAGAAATTCCCAGGGGAAATTCCAAGCTGCCTGGAGTTCACAGTGGTGTTCCCATCCTTGGGAATTTCAGGAAGCAGAACCACAGCTTAACAAGGACTGAATGTACAGGATATATACAATAATTCTATATATACAGTGATTATGAAAGGAATTTGTTACAAGTTTAGGATTTTTCTTCCCTGATCCATGAGAAATCCAATGCACCTCACGATTCTGGCAGTTCACTGTTTTTTTGGAATTGGATGAAATTTTCCAGGGGAACTTATTTCCCTGTTTTTTCCCTGATGGAAATAAAGATCTTTTCCAGGTGATGAGAAAGATAAATTGGTTTCTTCCAGTGTTTTTGTCTTTCCAGAGTGGCTTTCCCTGGGGGGTGAAGCCCGGAATTCCGGGATCCACATCTCCTGAAAGTCTTGGAAGTGGCAGAAAGTCTTTCTATCCACACCAAATCCCATTCCCGTTTCCCTGGAAGATCCTGCCTGAACTTCCTGCTGAGTGCTGATGCCTTGAACCCTCCTGGAAGCCAGCAGGATCCCAGAGGAGTGGAATGGTTGGATTGGGAAGTTCCCACCTCCTCCTCCTCGCAGCTGGCTCAGCTCTGAGCCAGGAAACCTGAGGGAAGGAAAACAACCTCTGTGGGTTAAAGGATCCCTGGAAGTTCCTGCAGGACTCTGGTGGAGGAAGAACAGCCCTTTCCAGGAAGAGATTTTTCCCAATATCCAATCTAAACCTCCCCTGGCACAACCTGAGGCCATTCCTCTTGTCCCAGTTAAGGAATTAAGAACAGACAAAGTTTTGCTGCTGCAAAAAAAAATCCATTTGATTTTTGAGGACAATTTCTCGGCTGGCTGAGTTCATATAATCATGGAATGGTCAGGGTTGGAAAGGACCTTAAAGGCCATTTAATTCCAAGCCCTGCCATGGGAAGGGACCATTCCCAGCTCCCTGAGCAATTTGGGTTTGCAGGTTAACTGAACATGAGAACTCCACAGGAAGGAGTGGGAGCTCCCCTGGGAAATCCATCCACACGTGGGATGGAAGCACCAACCCATCCACCAGGGCAGGTGTTCATGAGTCATTCCTGGAACAGGTCAGAGTCAAGATCCAAACAGCTCTTCTTGGGACTTCCAGGGAATCCCAAGAACTGCTTTGGACAGCCTGGCCATGCTGAGAGTGCTCTCCACACCCAGTCAGGAGATCCTGACAAAAATATCCTTCATTTTACATCAGCTTCTGAAGGGGAGAATAAAAACACCAAAAAAATAGTCACTGCTGAGAGCGGAAAGGAGACAATTTTGACCTCCATAACGAACCATGCACTGGGGATTTGGTAAATTGCCTGATGGGGATTCCCAAATCCAGCTGGAGCAGCGCTGGATTCATGAGCAGGGAGTTGATACCTTGCAGTGCCTGCAGGATCTCGTAGGTGGCTTTCTCCCCGAGGCTGCTCTGCAAAGCCTCTGCAGTTCCATTGTCCTGCTCCCTGTCTCTCCACTTCCTCAGCACCATGAATTTCTGCATGAGCACATCATCCTCCATGGCCCTGATGTCCTCGATGTCCTTCATCTCCATCTGCAGACACTCGATGGCGATTTCCCTCCAGCGCCGGTCCAGCAGCTTGGCGATCTCCAGCAGTTGCTGGTCTGTTAATCTTTTAGCTCCCATTCCATCTGGAAAACATTGGATTTTTCCTGTTATCCAACCTGAGTTATTCCTTCTCCTGTCCCTGTTCTCTGCAGCAGAGCCCAATCCCAACCCGGCTGCCCCCTCCTGTCAGCAGCTGTGCAGAGCCACAAGGTCCCCCTGATCCCCTTTGCTCCAGGCTCAGCTCCTTTCCAGCTCCCCCAGCTGCTCCAGCCCCTTTCCCATCCCCACTCCCTTCCCTGGGCACATTGCAGCTCCTCAGTGTCCTTGTGAGGGGTCCAAAAGTGTCCCCAGGGCTGGAGGTGCCTGAGCAGTGCCAGCACAGGGGACAATCCTTGCTCTGGGCTTGTGGCCACACCTGGCTCATGTCCAGCCACTGCCAACTCCTCCCTCAGCTGCTTTTCCACCACACACCTTCCCAGCTGGAGCATTCCACAGGGAGAAATCTTTTTTAAAGTGAGCTGAGTTTCAGCTCCACACAAAACCAAAAAACCTCAAAAATACAAAAAAACCCAAAACCCTAAAAAAACCCCAAAACCACACACAAAACCCAAAAATACACACACAAAACCCCAAAACCACACACAAAACCCCCAAAAACAAATAAACCCCAAAACACACACAAAACCGAACAACACAAAAAAATCCCAAAACCACAAAAAACCGAACACAAAAAGCCTGAAAAACACAAAAAATACAAAAAACCCAAAAAACCCTGAAAAACACAAAAAATCCAAAAACCACAAAAAATCCCACAAAACCACAAAAAACCCAAAACCAAACAAACTCAAAACCACAAAACACCACACCAAAAAAATCCAGGCAGGTTCTTCCCAAGGCCACAGCCAGGCCCTACCTGCATTGCTGCCAGTCTTCTGCTTCTTGCTGAGGAGCTCCTCTTCCTCTGAGATGCTCAGGGTTGGCTTCCTTTTTTTCACACCTGGAAAGGGATCAGAGGTGCTGTCACTTCTGTCACCTCCCCAGGAGCCAGAGAGGGCACAAGGAAAAAGCCACCCCAAGCCCCAGGGGTCTGCAGTCACTCACTGCCTGTGCTCCTCTTCTGCTCGTTTTTGTTCTGGTCATAATGGATCCAATCCCCTGCAAAGGGCAGAGGAAAAGCTGAGGCAGGAATTCCCACTGCTGAGCTCCACCTCTGTGTCAAGAATTCCCAGCACAGAGCAAGGCTGGTGGGCTGATTCCAACCCCTGAGGTTTGATATAATCAGATTTTTCCACATTACTCAACATGCTGCAGCAGGTCAAAACAGGCAATAGAGATTGTGTGCTATAATACAAAATATGCAATTATATATGATATTATACAATCTTATGGATAATATATGGAATAATATAATATGGAATAACATGTGGGGAGGTGGAACTAAATGGTCTTTAAGGTTCCTTCTAATTAATTTCATGATCAGAGGGATGGAACAGCTCTGACTGGGAGGAAAGGCTGGGAGAGCTGGGATTGTCCAGCCTGGAGAAGCTTTGGCCTCACTGGCGCCTAGCAGTGCCTGACGGAACTGCAGGAAACATGGAGAGAGACTATTGACAAGGGCTGGAGGGACAGGACACAGGGAATGGCTTCCCTCCGCCAGAGGGCAGGGATGGATGGGATATTGGGGAGGAATTGTTCCCTGGGAGGGTGGGGAGGAGCTGGGGTGGAATTCCCACAGAAGCTGTGGCTGTCCCTGGATCCCTGGCAGTGTCCAAGGCCAGGCTGGACAGGACTTGGATCACTCTTGAGATAGTGGAAGGTGTCCCTGGAGGTGGAACTGGATGAGCTTTAAGGTTCTCCCATCCCAGAGCATTCCCTGATTCCCAAGGACTCACTCTCCCGCAGTTTGGCTTTCCAGACAGTCTCATCCGAGTCCTGCTCCAGCAGGGACAAGGTGAAGTCATCAGGCTTCTCCAAATACACTTCGAAGTAACTCTGTATCTTGAAGTGTGCTCCATCAAAAAATTGTATTTTCTACACAACACAAATATGTTGAAAATAAATATTTATCTGAAACAAACTGAAGAGGGGGCAATTGGCTGTTGGGGCAGATCTGAGCCTAACTCTGATTTCCCCAGAGTTTTGCTGTTGACTTAAGCATCAGGATTTCATCCCAAAATTTTAGGGCTCTGAGAGGCAAATGGTTCCTTTTTGTGCCATCACTGCAGGGAGGCTGCAGGGCAGGAAGTGAGGGCTGTGCAAGAGACTCACCTCAGGAGTTATCTCAGCCTCTGGCTCACAGATCAGTCTGTACTTCGTTCCTTCATGCAGCAATTTTTGGCACACGGCAGGCTTGTCAATCTTAACAAATTTCTTATTTGTGTTTCTTACGGTCTTTGCGATCTCCTGCAATTTAAAAACACTGTTTCAAGCTTAATATTTCAACCTTACTCATTTCAGTAGAGGAATTAACGTTTAAAAGCTGTGCTCATGTGGCTCCTGGGCTGCTCTCTGGCCCCAGCTTACAGAACAGCCATGACCACAACAGCCCCAGAAAGCTATGGAATTACCACCACACTCAAAAACTGTCAAAAAAACCTCTCCAGCTGTTCTGCTGCAGGGGTGAAATGAGATAGGAGAGTTTGCAACCTGAATAAAAGGAAGGGTTTTGTCACTGTCCTCATCGTGTTGGGGTAAATCAATGTCCTGCTCCTGCCAGAGCTCCTGAATGATCCCACAAACCCCATTTCCTAATGATATCCCATTGCAGGACAATGCAAGGAGTTTTCTAGAGCTGTGATTTCATCCAGGGTTAGTTCCATGATCTCTACAGACACTCTGATCTCCTCAGAGGTTATTGCTGCTGTGATCCTTGGCAGCAGGAAAATTGGTGGCACCTGGTTGAATTCATTGCCAGCTGCTTTCCCAAATTCCCAAATTTTCACTGAGGACTCCCCCACTGCCCTGGACAGCCTGTTTCAATGCTTGACCACCCTCTTCCTGCAGGAATTTTCCCTAACATCCAATCTAAACTTCCTCTAGCACAACTTGAGGCTGTTTCCTCTTGTCCTGTCACTTGTCACACAGGAGAAGAGAGCAGGATAAAGAATGGAAATGGAAAAGCTTAGAGAGAGGCAATTGACAAGGGACGGAGTGACAGAACAGAGGGGGAATGGCTTCACATTCAAAGACTAGGCTTAGATGGGATATTGGGAAGGAATTGTTCTCTGGGAGGGTGCGGAGGGACTGGGATGGAATTCCCAGAGAAGCTGTGGTGCCCCTGGATCTCGGAAAGGTTTGGATGGGACTTGGAGCAGCTCGGGGCAGTGGAAGGTGTCCCTGCCAGGGCAGGGGGACAGTGACATGGCATTTAAGATCCCTCCCACCCACAGCACGCAGGATTCCATCCCCACCCTGCCCAGGCCCAGCTCCCAGCCCGAGGCACACCTTGATGACGGACTCATTGTTGGGGGCCAAGAAGACCCAGAAGGCCAGCGAGGGGTGCTCGTCGACGGCCTTGTAGAGGATGACAACGCCGTGGTACTCCAGGGGCTGGCGGCTCTGGATCAGAGGCCCCACGGGGGACAGGGAGCTCACCAGCCACTTGACGTGTGACGCTGAGAACGCCACCGAGGGCTCGATGGCAGCGCTGCCGCCCTTGATGTGCAGCACCTTGAAGGCCACGTCGTCCCCGTGACCTGTGGGGACATCCCGGGGTGAGCTCGGTGCTTCCAGCACATTCCAAACCCCCGTTCCCTGCTGCCCCACTCACCCCCCAGGCAGAGGCAGTGCGGGAACTGGATGGAGCTGAGGGCGGCAGTGGAGTCGCAGTGCACGTCGAACAGAGGGCCACCGACAACCCAGGGCTTCTCCACCAGCTTGGCGTATTTGCTCCAGGAGAGCAGGGAATACGTGATCCTGGCCATGCCTGTCACCTCGAAAATCAGCCCAGTGATGCTGCACTGGTAGGATCCCTCTCCATCCAGCTTCACCCTGCAAGAGATGTCCAACGCTCGGCCAAAAATACCAGGAATTGCCGGGGATAATGGAGCAGCTCCCTCCCGCTTTATCTGAGCGGCACAGGAGCTGCAATGGTTTCCAGTCTCTGGTTTTTGGCTGTCACTGGGATGGCAAAAAGTGCTGAGGGCACACCCAGCCTATGCAAAACAGAAAATGATGTAAATGATGTAAATGAGCATTTTGCATAAAGCTTCCTGCACGAGGAGCTGCTCTCACACCAAGGGATCAATGGCAGAGCCCATATTCCATGGATAACATCAACATCCAAGGTGGAGAACAGCAAGGAACACAAGGACAACCCACAGTGACAATTCCGAGGTCGAGACAGGGAGAACAGTGGGAAAGGAAAGGAAATTTGCAAGGAAATTGCAAGGAAAAATGCTAAAGGGGAGGATGGAGCAGGGCAAGATCCCTCATGTGCATCTGGACTGAAAAATGCACATAAAAATGGGGCTGTGTTACTTATTGCAGCAAGACAAGGCAGCATCCTGAAAAACCCTCCTAAACCATGATTTTTAAGGATTTGGGTGCACCTCCCAGCATAAATCCAAATGCATTTGTTGCATGAGCTATTTCCTCACTTAAGTCAAAGACCAAAGCACCTTGAGGAGAACAACTGAAAACTTAAACCCATTATATTAAAAAAATTCCATACATGAATTGTCCTCCAGCAAGTCTCCTGGGGGTTACTTGTTCCTTCTGGTCCTGGAAATAGATTAGGAAAAAAAAACCAACTTTAAAAAGGTGAAGAGAGAGTAGAATTACAGTTTGCAAATGATCTCATGCAACGTAAGTGGGTGGTTTTTTCCTCACAAACCTACATTGTCATTCCTGCAGTGCTCACAGCGTGTCAAACAGCTCCCTCCTAGTGGGAAAAGAGCAAGATGAGCTCATGGAAAGCCAAGTAATTAAACAGCCAGGAATTAAAAACCCCTCAGATCTGCTCCTACCTGATTCATTGTAGTCTGGTGGGGTTTCCTTCTCCTCCTGTTTTTCATCTAGGAAAAGGAGTTTGGAGTAAATATCTCAGTCTCCAGAGGATTTTTGCTCCCACATCCACTCAGGACAACCCCACAATTTATTTTCTTTAGGATTCATAAAATCCTAAGAAGAACATTCCCCAGAGTGAATCCTTGAAGGCTTTGCCCAGCCTGGGGGTGAAGCTGAACATCAGGATACAAATTTGCCAAGAGCTCCTAAGTTGCCCAAACTGCTACGAATTTTCAGAGGGCTTAAAAAAAGATTTACCCTGGGATGAGTCTCATGGTGCCAAGGACAACGTTCAATACCTGGCATGGAAACTGGGAACAGCATTTCCAGGCAGAAATCACCACATTGGCTGCAGTGTATTTGTCCCTGAAATGATTTAAAAGTGCCTGGATTCTCCCTGCTGAATCCAACAGGACAGAATTCCAGCAGAGCTGACACTTCAGGCCCAAGGTTGTGTCCTGAGGGCTGCATTTGGGAGCAGGGGAGATGCTGGGCTGTGCTGAGGGCCAGGATGGGATGGGCTGCTTCCCATCCAGGAAAAAGGATGCTGGAGGTTGTCCCAGAGCTATCCCAGGACTCCAACACCCTCCTGGGCTGGACAGACAGAGAAGGTCCTGCTGCAGCAAACAGCCTGGCCAACATCAGCCAGCAGCTGGCTGCTATTCCCATCCCTGAGTGCAGCAGGATTGGAGCAGCTCCAGGAGCACTCCCTGCACGTGGAAGCTCCACTCCCCATTTCCTGGGGATGCTCTCCAGCAGCTCCTTTTCCCAAAAGATATGGAGGGGATGGCTGGGCCAGCTGGAAATCCTTCCTGCCACCCCACAGCACCCCTCAGGCATCGCTTATCCCAGCCTGCTTCCTCCTGCTGAGCAAGGGATAACAGGGACAGGAAAACCACACTCACCCAGCCTTCCTCCAGCCCAGTCCTCTGCATCTGGCAAGAAAAATACTCAATGATTTCATTCTCACACAAAATATTGCATTTTAATATTTACATAAAAGCAGAATGTTACATAAAAGCAGAATGTAATAAAAGTAATGTTACATAAAAGCAGAATGAACTGCCGGTGGCAAAACCCATGGAAGTGCAAACCCACCAACAGCAAACGCTTCCTTTCATTCTTTTCCTGCCCATCCTGTTTGGCCAGTCCTGGTGCCAAGTTTTCAGGAAGTTTATGGCCTCTTGGTGTTTGGACAACTGCTGTGGTGTAAAAATATCTGTGGGTATTGTGTCTGCAACATCCACGGGTGTTGTGCCTGGGAGGTGAGAGCAGCACATGCTGCTGCCCTTTGATTGTTGATTGGAAATCATTGGCTCCCAAAAATTTCATTGGCAAAACAATCTGTGAGTCAGCATTCCCTAATAGGTGTGAGGCTATTCCCAGGGGAAGCAGCTGATTTAAGCTGAACATCAGTTTTCAAAAGGCAAACTGGTAAATCACAATGTTCTGCTCACCTGACTCCGCTTCCGAGCTGCTGCTGGAGCTGTCTTCGGAACTGGCCTCTCCTGGAAAAGAGCACAGGTGGGATGAGAGTCCAGGGATCCATCCAGAGGTGTGGATCCATCAGGCCAGGCAGCAGGATAGATAATGGAACAGAGCAAGAAAAATACTGAGGCAGAGAAAAGCATCAAAGCATCAAATCCCAGCTCCAGGGGAGACTTTGGAGTCATCCAGACCTTTCTGAAGGGTGTCCAAAATATTTAATTTTCATGTTTTATACAGCCTGGGATTATTCTGGAGCTTTAGCCATGGCACATCCCAGTGAAATTCTGATTTTCCATGGCAGATGGCAGAAGCCTTGGCGGGAGCTGTGTCCCACCAGCCGTGACTCGTGTGGATGCACCAAGTGTGGCTTTAATTAGTTATTCCCACAAAGGTCAGTTGAAGAGAAACCAGCCCTGGAGAGGCAGGGATGTGCTTCGGGATGTGGTTGTGGGGAAAGCTGGGATGCAGGGCTGGCCACAGCACCCCAGGAGAGAGGAAATCCCTCAGCCGTGGTGTGCTCACCCTCTGGGTGCTCCTCGGCTGATCCCGATCCCTCGGTGCCATTGGGTGTCACCTCTGCAAGACAAAAGCAGGAAATAAAAATTCCAGAAGGATTTAACTCTTCTCATGCCAATTTTGTACTCAGAGAAAGGGAGCAAGTAACAAAAGAACAGGGATTTTAAAAAGCAGCGTAAACAACCAAAATAATCCATAAACTAAGGGTTCATACTGAGGTTTTTAAAGCCAGTTACAGAATTCCCAAGGATGAGCATTTCCCAAAATCCCTGTACCTTTTTCATCCGAGGAGAGGGACTCTGCTCCGCTGGAAGACAAAAGCAGACACACATGAGTAGCTCTGCCAGTCCTTTCCCACACTTCCACAGGGACAGCATTCCCCACCCCTGCCTGCTGGCATTGCTCCCAGGCTGGGGAAAGTGGAGCTGAAGGAGGATGGGGGGTTAATGATTAAATATTTATTTCTTCCAGCACCAGCCTGGCCCTGGCTCTGTCCTGGCCCTTTTGGGGACACCTGGCTTGGCTGGACATCATTCCAGGGCCACAAACCCGTGGTTCAGCCCTTCTGCCCAGCCCTGGACTCCATGCCAGGCGCCCGTTGGATTTGGGAGCAATCCAACCAATCTCCAGCCAGGCAGGAAACTCAGATAAACTCAGGGCTTCAGCAGACAACTCCAGCAGACCCATTTGTGGCAAATTCACACCGACCTCCTTTCACCCCTGCAAAGGGGAAAACTGCTGGTTTTGTCCTTCATGGATAAAAATCCTGTTTGGAAACCTTTTCCTGGAGCTCCACAACATCTGTCAGGCGGATCCAGCAAAGGAAAGCTGCCCTGAGGAAGGGAACAGCCCCGGGTGCAGTGCCCATAAAGCAGCAGGTGACATCCAGCTCTCCTGCACCGTGCTGGACCAGCAAATATTCCAAAGCCACCGCCCTGCCCAGGGGCAGCTGGAACAGCAGGCAGGGAAAAAACATCCAGCCTTTTTTTCTGCAGGTAGGTGAGTGCCACAGAGCCACCACAGAAATGCTGAGGGATGCTGGGGATGGTGGAGCTGAGGTTGGGAGTTGCTCAGCTCAGGAGGCTGATTTTGGCCATCCTGGGTGCTCCCGGAGTGCAGCTGGATTGAGTGGAAATCACCACAGGGCTCAGAGCCTCAGGGCAGCACTGGGGCACTCAGACACGAAATTGAAAAAGAAACAGATAGATGGGAATGGCAGAGGCAGGGAAATCAATCCCTAAGGAGAAGATTCCTGAGACATTCAGGGAAGTGATGCCAGCTGGAGATGCCAGGCAAAGCACGGCAAAGTGGCTGCACGGGGCTGGAAAAGTTTGTGGGTCAAGGGCAGGAAGAACTAGGAATGAGGTTCACCCACAAGAAATTACAAAACAGTTTGCTCTGCCAAACTGTATCTTGGAAAAAAAAAACCAAACAAAAAAAAATTATTTATCTGCAGGATTTTGCTGAAGCCTGCATGTTCGCCAGAGCCCGAGCCAAGTGATGTTTGTGCAACCCTTCAACCCTTTCACCAAGTGCTGGCTTGCTAAATTGGGTTTGCTTCCCTTAGCTCTGCCTTCTAACCCCTCGCAGCTGCATTTCCCTCCTCCCGCTCTGGCAAACAGCCCCGGCAGCGCACAGAAGTGGGGAGGAAAAAAAATAGAAACAAAAAAAGCACCCGAAGCACCACGAGGTTAATAACTGTAACCACGGCCAAGCGCAGCCCTGCCCTGGCGGGGAAAGCGGTTCCCAGGGCGCGATAACAGCGCGACGAGGGGGAAACAAACACGAGCTGTGCTCGGGGAGGGAGCAGCTGCCCCCGGTTGGGGAAATTACGGGGAGCAGAGGCCGGGGGGGGCCGGGGCTGGTGCAGAGGAGCCAGGCGGGTTTGCAGAGGAGCCCGGGGTCGGTGCTTCGGGGCGGAGCAGCAGCGNCGGGGGGGACAGCAGGACGGGCAGAGGGACAGCGGGAGGGTTCGGGGGGGCACGGGGACAGCGGGAGGGCGCACGGGGACAATAGCGGGGAGCGCGGCCGGGGATGCAGGGCGGCCCGGGGAGGCCGCGGGGCGATGGAGGGGACAAGGGGACCCCCGGAGCTGCAGCCCCGCTCACCTGTCGGGCTCCGGGGCCGGGCAGGACATCGCGGGGGGAGCGCTCGGCGGCGCAGCGCGGGAAACAGCGCGATCGTCGCGCTTGGGGCGGGGCCAGGGGGACACGCCCACGACACGCCCCCGGAGGTCCCGATGGCCCCGCGGTGTCACCGCCCTCCCAACTCACGTGCTGAATGTGTATCGCGCTTGTGCACACACCCTGCCTCGCTATAGCTGCAGACATATGCGGTGTAATTCATAAATCAAGATAATATTCATATTCGGGGCGTATTGGGTGGTTTATATTAGAATAGAAGTATTATTATTGTTATTGTTATTATTATATGTGTATATTATTATGTACACATATTAGATAATTCTAAAACCCCATTATATATTCGAATAGAAGTATTGTATACCCGTATTAGAGAATTCTAAAATCCCATTATATATTAGAATAGGAATATTACATGCATGTTAGATCATCCCAGAGTNACACGGAAACAGCCCGGGGCGGGCGGCGAGGGGCAGGAAGGACCCTCCGGGCTCGGTGCCCAGAAATGGGGCAGAAATGGAGGTGATGGAGGAGCGGGAGGATGCCGAGGATGCAGGNGAATAGTTTGGGTGGGAAAGGACCTTAAAACTCGTTTGGTTCCAGCCCCTTCCATGGATCAGGTTGCTCCAAGCCCTGTCCCACCTGGCCTTGGACACGTCGGGATTTGCCTCCTGCTAGCAGAGCTGCTAAGGAAAAAAAAAATTAAAAGAAGATTAAAACCAGCCCAAACCTGCAGCACAGAGAGTCATTTTAATTTTTTTCTTTGTTAACAAATAGGGAATAAAAGCTTCTAAGGCAGAAACATTTTGGTAGTGAGCAGCTGCTGGAGCATCTCAGCGATGCAATAAATTCTGGAGCCCCAGCAGGGCAGGACACCCATCTCCCCTCACCCCTGCAGGGCAGTTCAGTGTCCCTGCAAAGCCTGGGCGAGGGGAATTCCAGACCTCCAGCACAGCTCCAGACAAGGAAAAGCTCTCTCACCCCGTTCCCGACCCTTACCCCACACCCCTGACTCCTTCCAGGCTGGGAACACCTCAGCTTGTGCCCAGAGAAGCCATTTGGAAAGAGAGGGTTCAGATGTTTGGTTAAAGGACATTTCTTTTATTCCAGCTCCAGTCCCAATCTCAGCATCACCCTCCTCCCCCTGTGCCAACCCCAAAACAGCTCTGGGGTGCAGCTGGGCTCTGGGGTGACCCTTTTTGTGCGTCTGCCCAGGGCACAGAGCAGAACCGAAAATAAGCTCTAGAAACAGATGAAGTGCTTGAGCAAACACAGGCTCCAAACGCTGCTAGAGGCGCCTTCCAAGTGCTCAGCTCCTGGGCAGGAATATGCTGGATTGGAAGCTGCCCCTCGCTCCAAATCACAGCATCTTGGGTCCCTATGCCACCAACCAATTCTGGAAAATCCATAATCCCAGGAAAATCCACATGCAGAGCTCACAGGAAGGAGCTGTCTCGGCTGGGCTGCAAAGGGGGTGTGTGAAACTGATGGAAACCCCACTTAATGAGCAAACATTGAACGGGAGACCCTGGAAAAGTGACTTAAAGGGTCGCTTTGGGCAGAGATGGAAGCGCCAGGGAAGGAAATCCCCTGTAAACAACTCCCTGCCATCGTCCAGGAACAATAACCAACCAAAGGAAGTGGGAAAAGTTCACAGCAGGACGACAGTTGAGAGTGTAAATAATTGCCCACAATGAAAAGTAAATAAGGAAAGAAATGCAAGACAGGAGAGAGAGGAGAAGGGGGAGGTGGGGCTGAGGCTGAGGGGCTGGGCGGGTTTGTCTCTGCCAGCTCCATCCCTGGGATGTCACTCGGAGCTTCCCGAGGGTGGCTCTGCTGAACCATCGTTCTGCAGCTTTGCCAGCCATCCTCAGCCGAGGATGATGCAATAAATCTGCTAACTGTCTCAGCGCAGAGGATCCTGCAGCTCCCCGGGCAGCGCCAGCCCAGCACTCCTTGTTCGTGGAGTGGCAGCAGCTCAGCCCAAACCACTCCAGTGAAGGGTTTTCTTGGAGGGTCTGATCCACCAGCAGCAAGAACTGGCCCAGTTTGACATCAGCAGCTTTCCCAGTTTAACTGCAGTCACGTGCTGCTGAAGGAAGGCTGCAATTCAGTTTCCCAGAGCATAAATCATCTTTTTTTCAGCAGCAGGGACAGATTTAAGTCCCAGCTTTGATGGCACTTTACAAACCAGACCTTTCCGGGGAAAGAGGAACTCGAGCTGCTGCCTGCAGCCCCAGACAGGTCCTGGCAGCAGCTCCAGGGGTTTTCCTGCTCCTCCCCTGGACTGGGATTGGATTGGAGCTCCCAGTCCAGGGGAGCCAGCCGAGTGTCCCTGCAGGAGCTGGGCTGCACAGGTGAGATGTCTTCAGAGCCTTCCCAGGGTGCCAAACATTTGTCACCTAAAATCAGGCTCTGGAGGCATCCAGAGAAGTTTCACTCTTCTACAACCCCTCTATTTTAGCAGGTGCATCCCCTGAGCCCCAGCTCCATCCCAGTTTTAAAAATGGGGATAAATCACAGAAATCCAGCTTCTGTACCAAATATCTGAAGGGGAGCAGGAGTATCAAAGGAGGTGAGAGGAGACATCTCTCCTCTCTTCCCTGGCAGATTTGATCAGGGGGTTCAGAAGGTTTTTCAGCACAGGAGTTGATAATGACGCTTCTTCTCCTCCATTTTCTTTTCCTCCTTCTTCTATCTTCTTCTCTTCCTTTTTCTTTTAATCTTCTTTTCCTCCTCCTTTGTCTTCTCCTCCTCTTAGTTCTTCTCCTTCTGCTCCTCCTTCTTTTTAATCTTCTTCACTTTCTTCTACTACTATTATTATTACTATTATTGTCGCTATTATTATTATTACCTACAGCAGCCTATCCATTCACTTTTTGGGCACTCTTTGAGCAATTAATGCATTTGCCAGATCACTTATCAGAAAACAAGAGACACAAAGAAAATTAATGTAAACACCCCTCAATCTCCCACTTTGCCATGAGGGTGAGAAGGGTTTGCAGCGCTCAGGTTGATTGTTCACCTCTTCCCTGTATTCCCATTTTTAAGGAGAGCTTGGTGAGTGTCTGGTTGGAGCTGTGGGGTGCAGCTGGCCCTGCAGCACCCCAGAACAACAGGAGGTGTGTTCAGCCAGGGATGGGAGCAGGAAATGTGAGCAGGGCTGTGTGAATGGGTTGAAAGAGCAGCTATTCAGTCCTGCAGGAATGGCTGAGGGCTCCCTGTGCCAAGCTCGGAATGAGGGCTGGGATTGTCTGCTCTGCACAGCGACTTGCACTGTGCACTGAAACCCTTTTGTCAGGAAATGGAGATTTGTCGTTTAAATGACAAATGGATCTCATACTTCACACGTGATCCCTTTGCAATTGGCTAAAGTGTGCAATGAATGCTCCTGTTTTGCCTGATCGTGGAATTGTAAAGTCATTCAATCCCAATATCATAAAATCCCGGTTTGGTTTAGGTTGGAAAAGCCTTTTAAGACCATCCAGTCCTGCCAAGGCCACCACTGCCCCATGTCCCCAAGTGCCACATGCACAGGGCTGAGGGTGGGGACTCCAGCCCTGCCCTGGGCAGCTGTGCCAGGCTGGACAGCCCTTTCCGGAAAGGAATTTCCCCAGTATCCAACCTGAACCTTCAGTGTTCCCTCTCCTCCTGTCCCTGTTCCCTGGAGCACAGCCTGACCCCCCGGCTGTCCCCTCCTGTCAGCAGCTGTGCAGAGCCACAAGGTCCCCCTGATCCCCTTTGCTCCAGGCTGAGCTCCTTTCCAGCTCCCTCAGCCCCTCCTGGTTCTCCAGACCTTTCCCAGCTCCATTCCCTTCCCAGGACACCTCCAGCCCCTCAATCTCCCTGTCAGGGTCCCAGAATTGCCCCAGGGCTGGAGGAGCCCCAGCACAGGGGACAAACCTGCCCTGGCCCTGTGGCATTGCTGGGACAACCAGGATCCTACAATCAGGATATCGGGGTTAAACAGCGGGAATGCTTCCCTGGCTGCTGCTGGGTCCCAAACCCCTCACCGGACACTCTTTCCCGGTCACACCAGTATGCTGTGATCCCTCACCAGTATCCACAGGGATCAATTCCAGATTCGCCTGCAGATGGCAACAGCTCCCCAGCCCTGTGCTGCTCTCCCGGTGCTCCTCGGGGCTCCTCCCGCCTCATCCCGGCTCCTCGCGTGGAGTAAGAGAGGAGAACCGCCGTCATCAGCAACAGGAATTAACGAGAACATCAAATAATGCAGTAGTATTAAAAGAACAAAAATTAATAGAATCACAGAATGGAAAAAATCCAGTCGGTTAATGGGTTGTTTGATTATGGAGGAGTTGGTGCCTCTGAACTGGGGATGTGGGGCTGTGGAATCCCAAATCCCAAATTGCCAGTGGACTCAGGATCCCCTCTGAGCTCCTGTTTCATCCCTCAGGCACTTCCCAGCACCGGATGGGATAGTGCAAAAAGAGGTGCCTGTTAAAAAATACATTTTTATTCAATTCCTAACTCTTAATTTTCCCATTACAGTCGATTTAAACTGATCAAAGCAGGGTCAGATGGGATATTGGGAAGAAATCATTCCCTGCGAGGATGGGGAGACCCTGACAGAGGTTGCCCAGGGAAGCTGTGACTTTTGACTTTTTTTTTGCCATTTTTGGTGTTTGGGGGTGGTTTTTTCCTTAAATAAAAGGCAGGGCTTGCCTGCTCCTGGCAGTGAGAGAGGAGTAAGGGGAGAGGAGGACTCTGAGCAGGAAAGGAGAGGAAGGAAACCTGGATGGGGTGGAAAGGAGACACAAAACCTTTGGCTGCAGCCAGAAGCAGGGAGGGAAGGCAGCTTAAGGGCATGGGGGTAAAGTGAAAATGAAAGGAGAAATGGAGATCTGAAAGGAGAAATGGACATATGAAAGGAGAAATGGAGATATAGCCTCAGATACTCATTAGGCTGCTCAGTAATATATGGATTTTAGCACTTCTAATTTATACATATAAAAATATATTTTACTATATATACATTTATCCTACCATGTGGTTTGTAAAAGTGGTGGCCAGAAAATCAGGTTTTCCCCTTAAAATGACACCCAGGGACCCCCAGGGGAGTGGATGGGATACATCCCAGCCACAACAAATAGCCCTGGATTTCAGCTGCAGGAACACAGCCCTGACCACCAGACCCACATCCCAACGCCTCCATCCCCATCCTGCTGCATTTCTGATCCCATAATTGTGTCCAGGCCTGGGGATAATAAACTCGAGCTGGGTTTGATTTCCATCACCTCCTCTGCAGGCTTTGTCTAGCAGCTGGAAAAGGGAGCATCCCCCATAGATCAGCCCAGGTGACGTCGTGCTGTCACTCCGAGGAATAATTACAAACATCCAACATCCCCTCTGGGCTGGAAGAGCCAAAATTGTGTCACTTGGAGCTCCTGCTGCCCAGAAATGTCTGAACACTCTGGCTCTGGGAATTATGCTACTATTTTTCCTGAATATACACTGTATTTACCCCATTTTTCTCCGTGTTGTGTCACCCTGGAGCCCCAAAAGGTGACAAAAGTCGCAGGAGCCACAAAATATTTTGCTGCAGCTCTATGAATGGCACAGAGAGGGAGAAGGATGCTTTGGGATCTCTCTCTGAAGTCCCCCAACCCACAGCCCTGGACTGCACTGCAGATTAGTTATGATTTGACATTTTCTGGGAGTTTGGTTGATTTTTGTGCAACAGGGAGGTCTGAGGTCATCACTCACCCCAGCCCAGCTCTGCAGCCCCTGATCCCCCAGCCTGGGGACATTAATTTTTAAATTTTTTAATACCACCACCCCCTCCGTGCATGGCATGGCATTTCCCTCTTCCACCAGCAAACATTTCCCTGATTTTCAGGATTTAAATGTCACTGAGTGAGGCAATAAACACAGCCTGAGCAGGAAGCCGGGGCTGGACACGGCAAATCTGCTCTTTGGGCTTGACAGGAGCCACCCACCTCATTTTCCAGCAGGGAATGTTTGCCCTTCTCCAGCCATCCCACCAGTCTGTGCTGCCCAAAAGGACCCCCAAGAACTGGGGCTGGATGCAGGAAAAGCCAGAGCTTTTCCCTGTTTTCCACGCCACCTCCGAGGCTGACACGGTTATTTCAGGAGTGTAAAAATAGCAGGGTCAGAGCTCTCCTGCCCCTTCCTCCCCAGCCTCAGCATCCTCATCATTCCTCTTTCCATCTGCATCTTTTCCTGAGGATGTTTCCCTGTGGAACACACAGCCCTGTGCCTGCCTCACTCCCAGGAAAACTGAGAAGTTTTTCTCAATTTTTTAGTTAATTTTCTCCCTTTTCTCCCCATTTTTAGAAGCCTCTTACCTGGGCGATGCCCTGAGCAGCCTGAATTTAGAATGTTGGATTTTCCCCCAGGAAAACCTTTTGGCTGCAGCTTATTCCACAGGGAATCCAGGGAATTCGGGTGCTTGCAGACAAACTGGCGTTGGAAATGTTTAGTTTGGTAGAAATCTCATCAGAAGGAAGACGGGAAAGGAAAAGGGTTTGGTGTTCACTAACTGCCCTGGGGTATTGCCCCACTCTTATGACCCCAAAAAAACTGGGGTCACCTGGAATTCCTGGTGGAACAGCAGGAAAGCAGTTGGAATGTAGTCAGGGTGACCTCCACAAGAACTGGGATTACCTTGAATTCCTGGTGGGACAGCAGGGAAGCAGCCAGGATGCAGCAAAGGTGACCCCCATAAAAACTGGGATCACCTGCAATTCCTGAGATGTCTGAGACAGCAGGGAATCAGCTGGGGTGCAACCAGGATGACCTCCACAAAAACTGGGATCACCGGAAATTCCTGGTGGAATGGCAGGGAAGCAGCCAGGATGCAACCAGGATAACCCCCAAAAAAACTGGGATCACCTGAAATTCCTGGGGCACGTGGGACAGCAGGGAAGCAGCCAGGATGACCTCCACAAAACCTGGAGTCACCTGGAATTCCTGGTGGAACGGCAGGGAAGCAGAGGGGATGAACTCCACAAAACCTGGGATCACCTGGAATTCCCGCTAGAATGGCAGGGAAGCAGCCAGGATGAACTCCACAAAACCTGGGATCACCTGGAATTCCCGCTAGAATGGCAGGGAAGCAGCCAGGATGAACTCCACAAAAACAGGGATCACCTGAAATTCCTAGGACATCTGGAAAGGCAGGGAAGCAGCAGGGATGACCCCCACAAAAACTGGGATCACCTGGAATTCATGGGATGTGTGGGATGGTAGGGAAGCAGCCTGGATGACCTCCACAAAAATCACCTGGAATTCCTGGGCTGTCTGGGATGGCAGGGAAGCAGCTGGAATGTAGCCAGAATGACCTCCACAAACCCGGGATCACCTGGAATTCCTTGGCTGTCTGGGACAGCAGGGAAGCAGCAGGCATGACCTCCACAAAACCTGGGATCACCTGGAATTCCCGCTGGATCGGCAGGGAAGCAGCCGGGATGCAGCCAGGATGATCCCGTTTGGAATCCCGGGGCTGGCAGAGCATCCCGGGCTGAGCTCACCCACATCCTTTCACCTCGGGATGCTCCAGGGCCGCCGGGTGGGATCATCCCGCCGGGAATCGCTGCTCCTGACTCATGCGATCCGTGGGGGTGGCAGGGATGGGAAAGAATTCACTGCTATATTTAACCCCGAAGAATAGGAGGAGGTTGAGCTTTTGGGCTGAGCTGGAAATAACAGCGAGATGAAATCACGGCAGAAATCCACGGCTGGATCGTGGCAGCCTCTTGACAAACGAGCAAAAATGTTGCTCCCTGGAAAACATCAAAAATTTGAAAAAGGAAAAGTATTTAGGTTATTCCAGACTGACACGGGGATCTTTCCAACTGTGACAAATTGTTCTCTAGTGAAACATCCTTTTAGGATTTGTGTGTCCAGCTGCTCCCACCCACCCTGCGTGGTCACTCACCTCCTGCCTGGATCCCAGAGGGATTGGATATGGATGGGGTTGGATCGAGGCTTAATCCTGGAATCATTTTTGGGAGTTCAGATCATTTGATTCAAAGGAAAAACAGCAAATCATCCCTTATAGGAAGAGATGCTCATTATTTGTAATGCTAAAAGCCCCAGCCAAAGTCATTGCAGGAGTGGGAGCCTTTGGATGGAGCACGGGATTAAAATCTTAAATATGAGGAGTTATTGCAAGGGGAAAATCAGTCTAAGCCAACCTTTCTAATGCTTCCTTTTAGCAGAAGGAATAAAGAAAACATTAAGTGTCACATTCAAGCTGGAAGCCTCACAACACATTGATATCCATATTATCAATGTGTTGATAATATGGATATCCTGTGAAATTCCCACCTTTTATTTATTGGAGAAAAGCAAGTTGTGTTAAATAAATAAATATTTTATATATAAAATATAGAATTGATAGTAATGAATATATTTTGTTTATTCAATTCGATTGATTTATTACAGAAAATACATTTCATTTCTGGAGGACACCCAAACTTGTTAACAGCCTGGGAAGGAATCAGAGTTATCTAGGAGGGTTTCAGCCTCTCTCTCTCACTTTCCCTGGTTTTTAAATAGTCCAACAGCAAATATTTGCTGGCAGGGGAGATTTCTGAGCTGTGAGGTAATGGCTGTTGGAGTTTTTTTACATATGCAGAGTCATCTCCTCGGTTTTTGAGCCTTATTGCACTTACAGATGTGCTTGAGAAATGGGAGGCTCTGGGGTTTAATTGAGCTCAGCTTTAGGGTTTAGTTCCAGCAAGGAGTTTAATTCCAGCAATTCAGAGCTGCTCCGAGCTCCCTGCTGATGGATGAGCTTCCTTGGGAGCATCTCTGGAAGTTTTTACAGGAATATGAAGAACAATTTTGTTCTATTAAGAGCTACTTAAGAAGGATTTTGGCCTTGGAGGAGGTTCCCACCAGGCTGTGTTTGGTTATCATAGAATCATGGAATGGTTTGGGTTGGAAGGACCTTAAAGCTCATCCCATTCCACCCCTGCCATGGCAGGGACATCTTCCACCATCCCAGTTTGCTCCAACCTGGCCTTGGACACTTCCAGGGATGTGGCAGCCACAGATTTTCTGTCTCCAGTGCAGCAGTGATTCACCCCATAATTCCTAAAAAAGCCTCAATTATCTCAAAGTTTGGATCTATCAGATACTAAAAGCCCATTGAAGCTGAGAGTGCTGAACTTGTTTCCATCAACAATCCAGATCATTATCCAAACCTTTGCTTCCCTGCATCAATCCATGGGATTATTCCAGCTACCAAACATGAGAGGCTTTCAGAGTCTTCCCAAAAGACAAACCCTCTGGTTATTATGCTTTTTCCAAAGTTGTTTTCCCATATTTGTGGGAAGGACACATCAAAGGAAACGCAGATGTGAAGCACCACTGTGCAAAGGGCATTTTCTGGAGCAGATTCCCATGGGGAAGAGTTTGGAGCTCCCCAAATGCCAACAGCCCCAAGGACGATTACCCCATAAAATGGTTATTTTGCCATGTCAGCACTTTGGCACCACCTGAAAGATCTGGAAGTCAAGGCCTAATGATCTGCTGCTCCAAAGGGATCGATGGATTTCTGCAGGGGTCATTTGCAGGATCAATAGTTGTTCATCCCCTGCACAACTGGAGAAAATCAACTCTAAAGCTCCTTCCCAGAAACCGCACGGTGACTCCGGATTTTACCTGACTCCAGGGAGTCTCAGTGGGTTTCCTACAGCTTGGAGAGAGCAGATTTTGGGATGGGGAAGGCAGGATGTGGCCAATAATGGTGAGTTTATTCCTGTTCAAAACTCCTGGTCTTGCCCCAGTGCTCTGCTGTGCTTGGGGGACAGAGAAATTCGGGTTGGATGAGCTGGGAACAACGTGCTCTAGGGGAGGTGTCCATGGAATCCTGATGGCACCAGTGAGCCCTGCCATGGAATCCTGATGGAACCAGAGAGGCCTGCCATGGAATCCGGATGGAACCAGAGAGCCCTGCCATGGAATCCTGATGGAACCAGAGAGCCCTGCCATGGAATCCTGATGGAACCAGAGAGCCCTGCCATGGAATCCTGATGGCACCAGAGAGCCATGGAATCCTGATGGCACCAGAGAGCCATGGAATCCTGATGGCACCATTGAGCCCTGCCATGGAATCCTGAGAAAGGCATGGAGCTGCTGGGGCTGAGCAGAGCTTCATACCAGGATTTGAATTCTTATTTCTTCTTGCACCCTGCTCCCTCCAGCCTTGGTTTTCCTTGTGAGCTGATCCTGAGCCACGCCTGCAGGCTGAGCACCAAAGCCCAGCTCATGGCACACAGCACAGCAGGGCCAGCCAAAAAGTTGGCTTTAATGAGCTATCAACAGGCTTTAATATTTCATGGAGCTCGGAGGGAGTCACAGCTTATCAGAAATGCTGTTAAAAGGCTCAGCTCTATTAATGGCCAGGTGGGTTTTGCCAGGCGCCTGCTGCTTACTCACCATTTGCCTTCAAAACACCACAGCAGTTATTCCCAAATCTGGAGGGAATGTGGCCCCTGGAGTTGCTGAGGGAGCTGGGGAAGAGCATCCGAAATCCTGCAGGTCACAGGCAGGGATCGAAGCAAAGTGTCCCCACAGCCACCCCCTGTGTGAGGTGGCTGCTCTGGCAGCTCAGTCCTACAGCAGCTGGGGATGCACCCACTGCTGGCACCCTCCTGCCCTCCCTTCCCAGCTCCAGCACTCTTCTGCAGGGAGAAATGTCCCAAAAAGTGAGGAAACAGATGCAGAATAAACCCCTGAAATGCAGAAACAAACAGCAGTTTCTCCTTGTTTGTTGGTGGCCACAAGCCCAGCGCCACCAACCCCTCCTTCCAAAACTCTGTATCACAGCTGAGAGTTTTTTCCCCCCCTTTTTTCCTGAGCACTCCAAAATGTGTAATAGATACAATTACCCAAAATCGGGCCTGACAGCAGGGGGATGGCTTGCAGCTATCAGCAGTGAAATCATCACCAGGCGAGTAAACAGGACAAAGGAACCAAATTTCTGCCACGTGATGGCCACGTAGGTTGGTCAGCAGCTGCCTATCAGATTTGGCAGGGTCACCTCAAAGGAAACCAAGCAGAAAAGGTCTGGTCAGCTTTTGCCATGTTTTATGTTAGTAAGTTTTTCCATGACTGGACAAGGGCTGCCTCTCCTCTCCCTCGTGCTGGAGTTTTGCAATGGAGCTGAAGGTAATCAGCAAACCAGCCAGATGAGGGGCTGTGCTCATGGGATGGATTGGGACACCAGGAGTGTCACTGCTGGGTGACACAGGGACCTGTGGAACCTTAACAGAAGGAGTAAAAACCAACCTGCACAGCTACCAGGGCCCCAGCCTGGCACTGCCTGCTCTGACACTGCTGTCGCTCTTTTTAAATTGCAAAATCAGTGGTGGGCTCTGCACCTAGTGCTTCCCCTCCCATGAGCTGCTCAGGGCTCAGTATCACTTATCATATCCTCGGGTACCATTCATCCCTGTATCCCTGGGTACTGATCATCACTGCATCCTCAGGTTCACTCTCACATCCTTGGGTTCCACTCATCCTCAGGTTCATCCTCACATCCTCAGATATTGCTCCGTGCATATCCCTGCATCCTCGGGTACCACACATCCCGGTGTCCTTGAGTCCTGCTCATCCTCGGGTTCACCCTAACATCCTCGGGTACCACTCATCCCCACATCCTTGGCTCCTGCCCACCGCTGCATCCCCGGCTTCACTCCCCTCCCGGGTCCCGCTGATCCCCGTGTCCTCACGCACAGACTGTCCCTGGCAGGGATCCTGCCCCGCACGGGGCTCAGCGCTAAGCTTGGGGCACGTTCAGGGATGAGCTCGGTGGCCCTGGCCGCGTGCCCCGGCCCCATTAGGCCGCGAAGCGCCGCCAAATGGCCCCATCAATATTTCATGCGGACAGAGCCCTGGCGGGCGCGGATAAAGCGCGGCGCCGCGGCCGGGCGGCAAGGAGCGCCCCGGGGATGGCGGGCGGCCGCGGGCCGGGGCCGTGCGGCCGGGAAGGCTGCGGCGNGCGTGCAGCTGCCGCACCTGCCCAGCTACGACGAGGTGAAGCACCTGCCCAGCTACGAGGAGGCGCAGCGGTGCCCGCCGGCGGAACGGGACGCGACCGGGGACATCCAGGGGTGAGTGCTCCCCGCCCAGCCCCGCTGCGCGCCCCGACACCGCACCGGGGGACACGGCGGGACGGGATCATTCTCCTCCTCCTCCGGACCCCGGGAGAGGCACCGGACAACCCCGGGTGTCCCAAGAGGGATGCGACGCCAGGAACCAGCAGTGTTCCCTGGTGGGACACCGGGGATCTCCGGGAAAGCTCCCCAGAGCTCCCTGGACACCCAGCTCTGCAGCAGGAACGTGCCAGGGACACCGGGGATCCCCAGGAAAGCTCCCCAGAGCTCCCGTGACACCCAGCTCTGCAGCAGGAACGTGCCAGGGACACTAGGAATCCTCAGGAAAGCTCCCCAGAGCTCCCCTGACACCCAGCTCTGCAGCAGGAACGTGCCAGGGACACCGGGGATCCCCAGGAAAGCTCCCCCGAGCAGGATGACCCGCTGGACACTCGGCTCTGCAGCAGAGACATGCAGGATTTCTGGGGACTGTGGAGAGATGGGACACACTGCCTGGGGAGCAGGGATCCACTGGGACAGCCTGCAGGACACCAGGGCTCCTCACAGTGCCACAGCACAGTCCTGGAGGGACTTCCAGGAGGAAGGTGGCTCGGGGACATCACCTTCAGTGTGAGGACATGGTCTGCATGGAGCAGCGCAGAGCTGGCTGCAGTTTCGTGCAGCATTCCCAAATCCCCTCGCCTGGGCTTGTGTTCCCCGGGAATTTTGGGATTGCTCAGCTGTGGGACTGCGCTGCATGGACCTAACTGGGTGAGCCGCACCTCTCCAACACCCATGGGTGCCAGAGGGACAGGGTGGCAGCTTGGGGACAGCAAGAGCAGGCTGTCCCCCCCGTAAGGAATGTTGGCGTGGGGAGCAGGAGAGAACCCCTCCAAAACCTGCTGCCAAAACATCAGCATCTCTGCTAGCCTGGCTTTTACTGCACTGAGGGGAGCTGGGAACCCTCCTGCTCCAAGGGAAATAAATGTCAACAGCTGCCACAGCTCCTGGGAGAGTTTCCATGGACAAACACCAAACCCCAAGGAAAGGCAGAATCCTCCACCCTCACTGCCACCCCAACTGAGCTGTGAGTCTCATTTACTCCTAAATTCCTTACAGCATCACTACGAGCTCACCTGAACTCTCCTGACAGTGGAACTGTTTTGTGCCCAAAGGCTTCATAAAATACCTTTTTTTCCCTTTCCTAGCTGGGATTTAGCACCTGGAACTGAGGATCTGGTCAGTGCAGGAGCTGCAGCCATGAGCTCTTTCCCTTCTCTCTTTTGAAGGTGGATGTAATGGCAAAGAAAACCTGCAGGTTTATTTAAAACAGAGATTAGAGCATTTCCAAACTGCAGCCTCAACTACCACAGTTCTTTCTCTAGAGAAAGAAAAAAAAATTCTTGCAAATCCTTCAGGAAAAACACAAAAGTAATGAAATATTTGATTTTTTTGTACAACCAAATTCTGTGCACTCATCCCTCTCTCACCCTGAAGGTACCAGACCATCCTATTCTCCCAAACTTTCACAGCAGGGCAAAGGCTGTGAACTAAAATATTAACAGGTTAAATTTCACTATTGGAAATTTTATACCACAGAGCAACTCCTGACTGAATGGGATCAATAAAAATAAGGTTTGGAAATACAGATTCTTACATGTGGTCAATTCATAAAGATATTTTTTCTCCCTGACTCTTCCCCATCCCCTGCAGAATAAATAAATATCATCTCTGCGATCATGAAAATAAAGAAATGGAGGTCTTAAAATTTCTATGTCTAATAAAAGCAATGGAAAAACCAATATAAAAGACATTCCTCCAATATAAAAAACAGTAAATTGCTTCTCTCCAACTTCTCATCTGTAGGTGATACAAACTTTATGTATCTCTGTATTTATAGAAATATATATTAAAATTTCAGAATTAAACTTCAGAAAGCTTCAAGCTTTTCCATTATTGCTTAGTTGAAATTCTAAGTATTCTGAAGTCAATAAGGCAACAACCACCAGTTTTTCTGCAGGAAATGGTTCCACATAATCTGTAAAATTCAATTTTCATGTCAGATGATTCAAACCGTCCTCCTCTTCCAGTCCCAAAGGGTAAAATCCCAGACAAATCCAGATCTCAAAGTTTTATTGCCTTAAAAACCAGAAAGCAAAAAATATTTTTAAAAATTTCCCTCTGAACTATTAAAAATAAGCAGTAGGTTATTAACACCCACCTGAGCTTTTACTTTTTTCTCACTTGAAGACTTTATTTTTCACTTAAAGATGTATTTTTCAATTTGCCTTTTTTTAACCTGAGAGAATTTACTGTGGTCAAGATAAAAATGACGTGAATGAACTCAACTCTCACCCTGCAATGGCAAAATTTGGGTTATTTTTGATAACTGATCCATCACAACAGCACCTAAACAACTGAATTTTCATCATGTTAATTAATCTCTCTTTCTTAATTGGTTTATGATGGTTTAAATCAAGCAGTCAGTCATGAAATAAGGGATTATTTACTTTTAAACGAGAGTTTAAAAATAATTTCTTGTTCTGGGCAATAATGTAACCAATATATACCTGAAACATCTGTATACTTCTGCTCTTTCTTTTTACTTAATACTGAAAATAACTGAAAACAGGCAAAAAATACAATGTAAATTTTGGAACCTCCAGAAAAAAACAGCTCAAAATTACCTTGGCATGGATGGATGGCACTTGCCTTGGAATTCCAATCTCTAAAATCCCTGCCACAATCCCAGAAAATCCATCTGAGAACGTTTTCTTCTGAGAATATTCTGAAATTTAGATTTCATACCCAGGGTCATCACTGTATTTAAAACCTGGTGAAAACAAGGAATAAAAGTGCTTTTCCAAAATATTTTGCTTTGTTTTCTATTTAGCACCAAGATGTTCAGGACTGGCTGTGTGTGATAAAAAATGGAATTAAAGCCCTTTCCCATCACCTCCACATACAATTAAAAAACCCCAAAATATTATTTTTTTAGCAGTCTGGTAATCACTGGAGATCACCTCATGCAGTAGCTCTCAGATACATGAAAAACCTCCACTTTTTATTTGGTTTTATTAAGAAATTAATGAACTCTGCCAGAAAAGGTCACACAGTGATTTACAAAGCAGAAGGAATTTGCTGTATATACAGATATTTAACATTTGCATGGTAACATTTGAAAGATACAAAATAGACCTTGGCAATGCTGAACAACCTGTTAATACATATATATATAACATGAAGGGTTTCTGCAGGGAATGCAGCCAGTTTTGGGGGGAAAACAAAGCAAAAATGTATCCCGATGAAATAACACAAATGTAAAAAGAAATATTTACAAATCAAGTGCTTTGGGCAGAAAAAACACATGAAATATTCTCTTATTTTAAATATTGTCAGTTTTACATGTCAGATGCTACAAATGCTGTTTGTCACTCCCAACAACCCTAAAAGCACATTCCAAAGTATTTTAAACATTTTTACTTTTTACCTTTTACTGCTGAATGCTTTGCTCAGTGACAAACCTGAGTTGCTGAAGTCACCTGAAATCATCTATTTAAAAATTTGCTTTATGTCTAAACCGTGAGGGAAATATTTGTACTTTAGAGGCTCAAGCTCCATTTTTTTTCTACATTTTTAGCACTTCCAGTTTGCTAAATTTGTTTCAGGGCACTTTGAACAAGTCTGGAGAGATCCCTGAGGCTGCAGAAATCACCAAACTGCTTCAATTGGGACTTCATTGGAGGTAACTCAGGTTAAAGAATTTTAATGGCACTGAGAATTTAAAAGCCACTAAGAGAAGGACAATTAATTCCCTTTTTCCCCTCATTCATGTAGCACTCATGGCACCAGAATATAAACCCAGCTCAAAATGAAAGTAAATAATTCATTCTGTGTGTCACCCAACGAGTAAAATCGACAGAAATTCTCACTCCTGTGGTCCACAAAACGTCTGCTGTGGCTTTTTTTTACATTTGTCAGCACAAACCAATACCAAACAGTGAAGGAGCACTTTAAAGGTGCCCAAAATGTCAATTACTGCTGCACAGTCACACTGGTCCTCACTGCAGGGCTGGCTGCTGCTCGTTCCCTTTCTTTAGCAATTTCCATCTCTATTTTGGCTTTGATTTTATTCCAATCCACTTCCAGCTGTAAGAACAGAAAAAATTAAAGACACACAGCTCAACATCAGAGAGAAAAGTCAGTTATTCACCAGCAGAGCAACTTGAAAACATAATTATGAAGTGATGAGGACTTCAAACTCATGAAAGATAGGAAGGCACAGTTGAGTTCTAACTGAGCTTCCTCCTTGAAAATAAACCGAGATAAATATTTTAGTCAATCCCACATCTCAACGTGGCTGGCAGGGGAACACAAAAATAACCTGTTTCTAATTCAATATCATGACATCAGTGTCCTGTTACTGAAAATTCAGCCCTGGATCAATAATTGATGAGCAGTGTCTCCTCCAAGGAAGCTGATAGGGTATTAAACCAGTTAGCTGCTGTAACAGAAATCAGATTCCTGCTTGGAATTGCCCTTCCCCATCAATAAATGGTTTAGCTTTACCTTGGCATTTGTCCAGCTGCAGAGATTTGGCATTTTCTGGCTGTATTCTGTGGCACTGATATTTCAATAGATACAGCACAATATCACAGATATCACAAATGTGGGCTACAAGAGCTGTTCATTCCCAAAAATGCTTGATGAGGGGAAAAAAATGCATCATGGTGGATTTGATGGCCATAAAAACACATCCAAAAATGTAATTGTGCAGTTCAGTTTATTGCTGGAGAATTAACACTGTCAAAGATGGGATGGGAGAAGAATTTCAAGAGCTGCACAGGGAATTTTCCTCTGCAATTCAGTCATGGAATAACAAGGAAGATTCTCTAAGAGGGAAGGTGAAGCTGCAATATCCAGGTTCTCAGGTGAAAATCTAATAATAATACCTCAATTCCTGATGCAATTACTGGGCCCAGGATTCTCAGGACAGAAATAAAGTATGAAGAACCTGATACGTAAAATAAGCACATTTTTAAGATCCTGCCTTGCTGCAGAAAAGAGAGGAAAAACCTCCTTATTTAAGCCTGAAGAGGTTTTAGATGTGACATGGAAACTGAGAAATTTTTTATCCCTGAGAGGGAACAGCAGCACAAAATCTTGCTTTTCTTTTCATTTTCCTTCTGATTTCGTTTCATGAGTCTGACAGGTTGCATTAAGAATTTAATTACAGCTTAAAATTCATATTAAATAGATCCCCTCTACTCTCAGATCCAGCACAGACCTCCAGCACCTGGATGTGGAAAAGGACTTTCCTCCAGAAACGTGAGTGAAACCCAAATTTCAATACTGAGCATGGTAAAAAATCATCCTGCTCACACCTGGTCACTGACAAGGTGGGATTCCTCAGGAATCCTTCCAGAATCTACAGCTTTCTCAAGGATTTCAAGAAAATCAGGATTCTCTTCAGTGTCTACCAGAAGCATCAGGGGATTTATATGATTTTTGCTCGATAATGGATTTTATAGAACACACATTTCCTGCATAGCAGCTAGATAGGAATGCTTGGAGTCTGTGCTTTGTTTTTCTGTATTTTCCAGGTAAATTACTGCAGAATGGTTCATTAGGGGCAGACTTTTGTTTAGGAAATGAGAACCTTTCAAAGTGCTGAAAGCTAATGACTTTCATTAGAAATTCAGCTTTATCCAAAGTGCAATGAGTGTCTCACTAAAGGATGTGAATTCCCAGCTCAGGTGTTCCCTGATCCATCCCTGAAAGCTAAAAGGATTTCACACAAAGCAAAGGGCTCTTTCCACCTGAAATTCAGGATGTGTCCTCAGCCTTTCAGATCACTTAAATACTGATAAATTGATTTCCTGATGATGCAGAGGGTTTCCAATAAATGTATATTGAACTGTTTATCGTGTTGCTCAGAATGGTCACTTCATAAATATCAAGATGCCTTCCAATTTGTTATTGTTGCTGTCCATAAAATGCCACAAAAATTCTGGAGATATTTCAGAGAGACACACTGAACCCTGGTGAGGTTCAGCTCCCTGTGTATAGAAAACAACTGCGCCCTCACTCGTGTAATCTTTGCCAGATATTAAATATATATATTGTGTTTCTGGGCCCTCAAATAAAATCCATGCACAGCTATTCCTGGCCGAGCAGCCCCACATCAGGCCAGGACTGTAAAAACCTGTTTCTAAAGTGAAATTTCTGTTCACATTTGAATCACAGAAGGAAAACAGAGGTGCAAACCCATCCCACCCTCCCAAATTTGCCCAAAGCTCAGTGTGAAGCAGCAGGAATAACCCCGAGGGATTATTTTTTTTTTATTATTATTACTTACACCTTCTGCATATTGCAAAAACCTTTGGTTGGTTTCTTTTTTGCCAAAATCCTCCAAGTACTTCTGTCTGTAAGCCAGGACTGTGTCCACGTGTGTTCTGTGCTTCACTGCCAGATCCAGGGCTCTGGAATGAAGCAGGAATGGCTTGGTGAGGCTGGGAAAGGCTCTGGGACAACCTGATCACATCAGTAATTCGATCACAGGAGGGTTTTTATCTCAGGGAAATGCAGAGTATTTTAGCGTTTAGCACAAGGGATAAAAATAAGGATGTTTGGTGACTTTTTTATAGTCAGAAATGGGTTCTGAACACTCATAATATATATTTAGGAGATATTCTGTGTAATGTTTACAAATATTGTATAGGTGAGAAGGATTAATTTAATTCATTACTCACACCAGGTTTCTTCTCAATGGCTTAAAAACACCTTATATTTGATATTCAGAGAGCTTTTAGATGATATATAGAATAAAAAGATAGCTTTTTCCTAATATTCATCTTAAACCTCCCCTGACCCAACTCCACAACAGGCAAAAACCAAAAATCACAGATCCATGGGGGAAAAACAACCTTTTGCCTGAATATATGAATATAATAACAGAGAAATGAGGAGTAAACAACTCGGAGGGTTCTGTCTGAAAATGTGGGGGATTTGTTTAGAGGAGAGATTCCTCCTTTGTTTTCTCAGCCCTAATTGATATTTTATCCACCTCCACAATGCTGGGAGCCTGAGTAGCCACAGCTCTATTTTTAGCAAGAAGACCTTTCAAAGCAGCCCAAATTCCACAGCCAGGCTGGAGCATCACTGAGGACCTTCTCTGTGTGAACAGTGGTGAGAAAGCAAAATGTTATTTCAAAATGCTTCCAGGAATATTTTGGGCTTTTATCACCAAATATTTGTGTTTTCTAAATACGACACAAAAATGTTGCTGGTTTTGGTTACTGTCAGACTGGGATTTAATTAATTTTTTTTTTTTTTTTGAAGTTGTGGGTGATTAAAAGATTAAAAAAATGAGTCAGCAACAAAACAACTGATTGAAATAACCAGGGAAACGTATTTTAATAGGAACAAATCCTACCTCTCCCAGTTGTAAAGGTCGATGTTGACTTGGATGGCTTGGTACACCAGACCTGACTGCAGCAGGAGGGTTTCAGCCTCCTGGGTATTCCCACTGAAGAGCAGCATATGAGCCATCCTGGACTCCTTGGAGGGCAAATCCTTAATGGAATTGATGTACTGCACTTTGTCAATCTGCTCAGGAGGAGGGCAGCAAGGGAATTAATTAATAGACTTCGTTTTGGAAGGATTTAATTGGAATTTAATGGCGTTTTCTTACCTCCCCGATGGCTGCATAGGCAATTTCAGCTGTGGTCATGTCCTTGTTGGCCACTGCCATGGCAGCCAAACAAGCCCACAGGGTCTGATCCTGAAATTCAAAATAAAACCAACTTCTAAAGCTTCAGATGTTTATTATCATGCTACAGATGACTTCCCAAAGGAAGAACACAAGGTCTGAAAATGATGTGTGATAACACATTTCTCTGTGTGCCATTTATGGCATTGTGGTCTAAGGTTCTTGTTAGAAAATTATTAATTGTTTCTCAGAACTAGGAATTAGAAAACTTAATGGCAATAATATTATTATATTTTCAAATTATTATTTTTATTACTTTTATTGTTTCTGTGGCGTTTTTTGGGTTTTTTTACACAACCTTTAGGAAACCCCATGATGTCAGAATCTAGGAAGATCCTAAATGATATTTTGATGTATTTTTAAGTGACAACATTATCACAATGACTACTAAAACATATTTTACTACAGTTTAAGTACCACATCTAAAAACTCTATTCAGACAGGAAAAGTTTAATTTTTGACTTGTTAGTCCAGGAATTAAGGGAGTTTTAATATTTTTGTTGAAATTTTTCAGTAACAAATCTGGAAATAAAGACTTTGCAGAGGTTTTTAGAAGGATCACTCTTGATTTAAATCAGAATTAACAGCCACACTGAGTATGTTCTGAACTCATTCCCATCTTTCCCAGCTGAGCTTTTCCATGACTCAGGATAAACCTTCCTGCAGGCAGCCCAAAATTCGGGAGAATTAGGATTATTCAGAGAATCAAATGCTCACAAAATCTTTATCACAATTCTCTTCCCACTTCCCTTTTATTTAGGAAATCAGTTGATAAAATGCTGAAAACTCAGCCTGAAAGATGAAGTTTCTAGGAGTTGTTCCTGGATGGGTCTTACTGCTTTTTTTCCCCCTCAAAAATATCCCTTTTTTTTATTCCTGACTGGAAATACTTTTCCTGTCTACCTGGGCTGCCAAAATCAAAATATCCTGACTTGGATGCTTAAATCAGGCGATGTGGACACTGAAAAGAAATTTTCTGTTCCAATTCATTATAATTATACAACCCAAGTTATCTGGATGTGCATTGATTTAATAACTGGTTACAATAATGTATAAAATACACATTTAAGGTCATGATAAAAGTGCTAAACCTTCCCAGGAATAAATGGGAATGAGTGTTTGGAGGGATTTTGTTGTTTTAAAGACTACCTCACTCACCTCATCTGTTGCTGTTGTCTAAATAAATACAAAAGAAAGCAAAGGAAAACGGGAAAAAATAAAAAGAAGTGAAATAAAACATGGAAAATAACAGGTAATGGTGGAGATGTCACTTTTAAGTGGCTATATTAAGGAAAATTTAAGCTTAGAACTGAGTTCTGTGAGAACCTCTGCTCAATCCAGCTGGATTCTGGTGTGACTAAAAATAAGAATTATTATTTATAATTAATTTTGAAATTATTATGTTACGGAATTAAGAAAACCACATCATTTTCCACGAGGAGCTACAAAAAATGAGTGACAAAGCAGGATGGAAATGAGATGTGGATCCTTCAATAGCATCACTACTAAAGTGAGACTTCAACCCAGAAATCCACTATTAAAAGAACATCTCAAACAACAAATACCCCACAGAATGCTATGTGAAAACCCCCAAAAATCAGCTTTACCTTGACGAAGCGGCAGAGCCGGACGCCATCCTCCCAGCTGGAGGAGCTGACGTAGCCGTGCAGGATGGCAGGGTAGGGAGAGATGTGAAGATGGAACAGAGAGCCATCGAGCACCCTGACTGTCACCTGATTGCCCACAAAACTCACCACCTGGGAGTTCCTGCTGAACTCACTGCGGGGATGTGGGAAAATAGATCAGGTTAAAAATGTTGTGTAACTACAGTCAAAGGGTTCTGTTTGTCTTTACCCCGAGAAAAGGAATTTTGGGTTTCTTTCAGGGCATTGTTCTAGCAGGTGAGGTCTGGTGGACTCAGCATGTCAACAGATTGGGAGTGACCTCGAAGATAACCAGAAAGATAAAGACTATTAATAAAAAATCCATGGGACATCAGTGACTATCTACAAACAGCTACCCCAGAGCACCTCCAGCAGGGGTGAAGACATCTGGTCAGGAAAGGACTGATAGGAAAATTGAAGAATGAAAAATCTAATTAACATCAGAGGTGAGGAGATTCAGATCCAATGGGAAACTGAATACTGGGGATTTGCTCAACTCTCTCCCAATGAACACTGATCCAATACATTTCTATGTATTTTGACTGTATAAAATATCTAAAAAATTGAGTAAAAATATGTATGATGGAATGATTCTCTCTGCACAGCCGGGCTGTGTGTGGATGAGATTATTTCTGTGATACATCCTGGCCAGAACAACATCCTGGCCAGATAATAAAGTAATGCCTTGACTCTCTGACATTAAAATGTTGTTGGAGGGTTTTTGTATTTTTTTCCTGCAGATTCGGTGACAGGGAGAGAGCAAATCAAGGGAATATTCTGTTTTTTGGCACAGAAACGAACTGAACATCAGTTATTTGTGACCTAGAAGTTTGCTACTTTCAATTCCCAAAGCAATTCAGACAAATCTGTTTGTTTGTTACAAAAAACTGAGGCAAAATTTCACGAGAAAGAATTCAAATTTCTTTTCAATGAAGAATTCAAATTTGGCTTTCATTGCATTTCGAATTCCAATTTCGCTTCTACATCAAGATGCTGCTCTGCTTTTAAAATCGGCATTGTTATTTCAACCCCAAAGTTTGAAATTTTCCTTATAAAACACATTTTCCTCATTTCCCAGTCACAAAACAACAGAGTTTTTTAAAAGTTGCAACCCTGGCTTTATTTCAACTCCAAAGTTTGAAATTTTCCTTGTAAAACACATTTTCCTCATTTCCTGACATTTTCCTCATTCCTCATGTCACGAAACAGGAGAATTTTAAAAGCTGTAACCCTGGTTTCTGCTTCTAACCATCATTTGTTAAGGAAGGTTAGTTAAACAAAATAGTTAAATAAATAGTTATATACAGTTAAATAGTGAAATAAATAGTTAAATAAATCACATTTAAATAGCTAAATAAATAGTTAAGTAGTTAAATAAATCATATAATCAAATAAATCATACAGTTAAATAAATAGTTCAATAAATCCTATTTGGATTGACAAGGATTTCTCACCTCGCACCAACTTCATAGAGAGTTTTTGGGAGAAGATCTTTATCCACATAGACTGTGTTGGGATAATACCAGACTGTGAACCTGGAATCCTGAATGCCACACAGGATGTTGGATGTGTCATTCCAGGCCAAACTTTGCACCATTGTCCCTTAATTAAAACAATAGATAATTGGTTTAAATAAATTTAAAATCAATTTAAAATCAATAAAACAATTCAAACAATAAATAAGAGACAATTCCGTGAGAAACTTTAAAATGAAGGGAATTCTAAAAGGGTGAATGAATTCTAAAATTCATTATTTTTAGTTGCTTTTCTAAGGTTTTAACCCCAGGTTTGTAACATCTGAACAGCTGCTTTACATGGAACTGATGGAAGAATTACCAGAGTTTAGATAGAATGTGCTAAAATTGTTTCTACCGCTATCCTATGAAAGCCACAGGGTTTTTTTCCAAGTTCAATTTCACTATCAATTCATTAAAATGTTGTCTCTTGTATTAGATAAAAATCGATTTCTCTCCCAGCATCTTCCCAAACATCCATTTGAATTTTTCTTACCAATTTTGACAATTTTTTGCTCTTTCCCAAACCTCTTCACCGAAGTGATGAAAAGATCTCTGTTCTTATCAATAAAAGCTATTTTCCTTTCACTTGTAAGTCCTTTCTGGTCCAAAGCAATCTCCACAATTTCTGTCTGAAAAGGGAAAAGATAATTCTGATTTTTGTATTGGAGATTTTATATTTGGACATTCAACCAAACTGAGTTTTTTCCTAAAAACAAGGCAGAAAATTCTTTGGTAAATTGAGTTGGAAAGACACTTTGTGTGGGATTTCTCTGTTGAATAAGTATTTTACAGGGTTGGGATTAAGATGACTTTAAGGTCCTTTCTAACCCAACCCATTCCACAATTCTGTGATTTTATAAACTGAATTTCATGAAGATTAAAACAATTCTGAAGCCAACACAAAGCACGGAAAGTCAGCCAGAGCTGAACAGCTCTTTCCTTTAAAGATTTTAAAACCTTTAATGGATTTTTAGTCCCATTATTGAGGCAAACCCTTAATGATTCTTAATTTCAAAGTCAAATAAAGCCATGAAATCCTTCACTTTACCTTATGAGTCAGAGGCTTTCCATCCCCCAGTGGCTTCCCAGATAAAGCTTCAAATATGTAGATAACTGAGGAAAAATAACAATGTGGTTTATTAATTAAAACAGCAGTTTTTCAGTGATTTTTCCAGCTGTTCCATTCTTTTCTGAGTGTAATTTAGTGCAAGTGGATAAAATATTCCACGTGAGATTTTCTAGTGATTTTCACACTCTGGTGAAAAAAGAATCTTGGGAAAAAACCAGATTTTCACTCCCCCTCCCTGTTTTTCATTTCCCATCTCAAATGGGGTTTTACAGAAATGACAGTAAGGTCTGATAAAAGTTTGCACCCGGAATTTTCAATAAATCCATGTTCCCAATATCAGATTTACTCAATTAACTCACAATTTAATGAATGTGAATGTTTAGAGAGAAAACTGCAAAATCCCATCAGGAAGTAAAAACCTTTTCAAGTATTTTCTGTAAATATTTCAAGGATCAGCTGGAAATTCAGAGCCAAGTTGTTCTCTTCAGAGTTTTAAAATCAATTTTAAGCAAGACCCATCATTTGATTTTTTATGTATATATTTATTTATATATATATAATGTATATATTTATATATATATATTCATATAAAATA
>VZRM01003607.1:230155-291627 GCA_013397955.1 Grantiella picta | reverse complement strand
CCTCATGATCATAGAAATCGTAGAAATAGTTGACCAGGTTAATTTAATGTAACTAGAAAATTTGTCTATATTATAGCTGCCTTTTATTATATATATATATAAAATATAAATATACAAATATTATGTAATTATACAAATATAATATTATTTAGTCTGCAAAAGAACCACAAGGTTTATTCTGTTTGCATTCATGAGGCTTCAAAGCAAATTTTAAAAAAATAAAGAGTGTTTTTTAATCAGTGGAATACCAGGAAGCCAACCCACAAAATAACTTGATTTTAACACATTATCTGATTTTTTAATTTAATTGTTTATGCCTTCTCACAGCCATTACATACTTAAAGGACAGAAACAACACAAAATACACTCAAAAATCAGTTCCTAGTTAAGGGAAGAAACAGAATTTTCTATTTCAGATGCAGAATTCACAAACTAAAACATTTTCTGAGGTATTCACTAATGTTCCTGTAATAAAAACCAGAAGCTTTATCCCTCTAATTTGATATCTCATAGCTTATATTAATTCAAACTATTACTTCCATATTTATACTTACTTCTCTTTTTGTTTCACTTCTGTTTTACCAATTTTATTCTGCTGTATTTTTTTTAAAAAAGGTAATTTTATGTCACTACACAGAGTGAGAGGTACTTATAAATAACACAAATTTTCTTGAAAACTGAAAGATTTCTCATTTCATTTTGGGCTTCCAGGTTGAAATTGAAGAATTTCAGGATATCTAAGAACTTTTTTGGCCATGTAGTTAAAATTTCACCAGAACTCACCTTGTATCTACAATCTTCCCCTGCAGAAAGAATGAGATCATTCACAGAATTCCAGTCAGTTTTTAAAATCAGACCATCATGGGCTTTCCACTGAAATGGAAAAAAAAAAAAAAAAAAACAATTAAACAGATACAACAAGGCTGAAAACTTTTATTTTTAATATTTATCATTCATTGGACTTGATGATCTTGGAGGGTTTTTTAATGATTTTATGATTCAGCAGAAAAATAAATGAAATAAAGCCTGAACAAGGCAGAATCAAAGCAGAAAAATCTGCACTAAAATCAAGTTTTAAACAACTTTTTCTTAACAAATGAAAAGGGAAAATCTTCTGTATCTTTATTTATGCAAATACATATGAATTAATCAGATTATTAATGGTACCTGCAATACTTTAGCATTTGGCTGGAGAGGTTTAATGATCAGCTGCTTCCCCGAGGTGAAGAGAATTTTGTCAGAGTCAGGAGCCCAAGAGACTGAGTACACTGGGGATCCTGTGGGCATGGAAAACATGGGAAACATGAGAAACAACATGGGAAACATGGGAAACGACATGGGAAACATGGGAAACAACATGGAAAACATAGAAAAATTGTGCAGGAATTCCTGCAGCAACACCTGTCCTTTTAATACTCTATTTCTAATACATATTATAATAATAATATATATTGATAATAAGATAGTGCGTAATAGAGAAAATAATTATATATAATACATAGAAATATATATAAGAAAAAATACATAACAATTCTTGCACAAATTACCTACATATTACATAAATATCTATGTAGATAACATCATATTGTATAAAAGTACATCACATATTTCTTGAATCTCGTTACCTATTGCTATTTACCACATTACCGATTTCTAAAACTTTTCAGTGAACAGGTTGAAACAAATCAACAGGAAATAGCTGCATTTTGTATTTATATTCAGCTTTTACCCACTGATGCAATTTTAGTCACTCCAGACATACAGAAAATCACAATATACTCACCAAGAGACATCAGGAAATCATTCTTTTTGCCCAAATTATAAGACTGAAGACAAATGTGGGTAAAAAATATTTTGTATTGCACCTAAATGATTCTTTTTAAGGTATTTATGCTCCATAATTAACGCAGATTTTTGTTTTGCTGCACATGCAAAACCCCCAAACATCCCATGCACAAGTAACTTCCAAAATAAATTACAATAAATAAAACTGGTCCACACACTTCAAGATTTTTCCCAATTAATTGGAACTTCCTTAGACTGAAACCCCCAGAATTTTGTATCTGGAATAAAGCTGACTGTTCCATTTTAAAATCATGTTCCAGTTTTCAAATTAGATTTTTTGAAAATGGAATAAAGCAAAAAATTACATGGAAAAACATTCAGGGGCAAAAAAAATTTCAAGAATCAGACTTGCCAATTCTGCAAATATTTTCCATATTATTTGACAGGATTTGTGTTCTCTGAAGAAAAATCAAAGGATTTTGCAACTTGATTCCTTGAAATAAAACTAGAAAAGTTCAGTAAAGAGCATCACCAAGTATTAAACTGAGCAAATTAATTAGAATAGTTCAAATAAACAATTTTTAATGTAACTTTATGGTAACAAAAAAATATAAAGAAAAAGCTTAAAAAATGCTCTTCCACGGTAAATCCTCAACAATTTTGGCATTTTAAGTTCTCTTTCAGAAAATGACTGAGGAGTATTTTTGTCTAAAATATTTTGATGAGATTTAGATAATTAAATGACTAAACTGCTGCAAATGTCCTAAAATCATCCAATATCTCCCCACTTCTCTCTGTGCAAAAAGCTGATTTCATTATGGTTAAACTTGACTTGAGCTCCCAAATATTCACCCTCTAAATTGAGACCTGGTGTTGTTTGCTCCTGAATATTTCTGTACTTCCTATATTTTCTTCTGGGGGATTTCATTACTTAAAAATATAGAATTATGGAAGATTTTTTTTTAACTTGTCAACCATCAGAGGAGACAAGTCACAGAAACACAACATATATTAAATAAATGTGGCACTGGCTGTTTCCCTCCTGGCAATTCCTGTTGAAAATGCCATAAATTCTGTCACCAGCTGGAGCAGAAATTCTAAATAAACTCAATTTTTTTTTGTCCTGTTCTAATGCTGATTTAACAATCAGAAGACTTTTTCTATTTAAACCAAATGTTTCCCTTTTTTTTATGATTGCTGAGTAGTTAACCACAATTTCCAGGGCTTAACAGCAGGAGCTGAGTTAACTCATTTCCCTCTGCACTTAACAAGGACAGGCTTGGGAAAACACTGCCAACACCCTGGAAAACTCTGAGAACAGACACACTGCAGAGGGGAACAGCTGCAGGAAGGACTATTCTGGGAGGAAAGGAGGGAGAAAGGCAGAAAAATGGGATTTGAGGAAGGAAGATGCAGCCTCTTCCCATCTTGCAGCAGAGATTTTGGTAATTCCAAGGGTTTGTGTGGATTTTGGATTGTCACAGCAAGAGAAACATGAATTCTGAGAATTTGAGATCCGTCTGTTCATCATGGTGAGAGTGTCTCCAAAAGAATCGAGATATTAGGAATAAAATCCTCCCTGAGAGGGTGGGGAGGAGCTGGGATGGAATTCCCAGAGAAGCTGTGGTGCCCCTGGATCCCTGGAATGTCCAAGGCCAGGCTGGATGAGGCCTGGAAAAACCTGGGATAGCAGAAGGGGTGGAATGGGATTTAACTTCCCTTCCATCCCAAACCATTCCATGATTCCATGATGATCTTGGGGATTCCCAAAACATATCAGAGAAATCCACATAAAACAAGTTTCCCTATCAAAATGGATCAGTGCAGAGTCAGCTGGAAGCACAAATCCATTTCAGGGTAAGAAGGAGGAACAAAAGGAAGAATTTTAAGGGAATCTAAGGAGGAATAAAGGCCAAAGACAGAGCAGGCATGTGGATCATCATCCCAAACCTGAACATTTATTTCTAATTCAAAGAGTGGAATGAGGAAAAGGAATGTTGGCAATGGGAATCCTTTCAGTCTTCAAGGAGATGCTGAAGGAAGGGAAGAATTGGCTTGGATATGATCCACCTGCCTTGAACAGCAGCAGAACCCTGTCCTGAGCCCAGGATGGAAGTGCTTACACAGAAGGATGTGGGATTCTGACTGAATTTAAAGGGTTTCAGGGCCTCACACGATTTTATGTTAAAAACATAAATACAGTTATTCCATGGGGACTCAACTGTGCTTTTATAGTGCACCAGACACTTTCAGAAATCAGTGAAAATTCATATTTCAAACTACAGCATATCATTTACCTTATAAACGTTTCCAAACCTCAAATAAGCACAATTAAGCACCAAAAAATTGACAACATACACTGAGAAATAGTAAAGAGCATGTGTTTAAATTTTCTTTTTTTTTTTAGATTTTCCTTCAGTTGGTTTATCTTTTTACCTGAAAAACACTGCATGTGCATGTGAACTTCCTTAAAAGAACTGAAATGCATTTTACATTCAGTGCTGTGGTTAAAATGCCTTCCTCAGGTTGAAAGAATTGAGATAAGTTGTTTCAGAAAGAGATAAGGGTCTGACATTTAAACCAGCCCCAGGTGCATGTGGTTTCTTCAAAAATGTCAGAAGGTCACATGGGCTCAATCTATGAAGTCTGAAAAACAAAATTTAGCTGAGGATCTTCACTGAAATGGTATCAGATCCTTAGGGTTGGACTGAGACTGTTGTCTAAAAATACTTTTAAATTGAAAAATGAAATATTTTTTTTAAATCTTATTAAGGCTTTAACACCCTTGAACAAACCATCACTGCCAGATTTAGGGTCTGTAATTTAAATACATTTCAGAATAACCCAGATTAATAAATTCTGATGGAACTTCAAGCAAATGGACTCACCTTGCTGAGCTAAAGTGGATCTCAGCATTCCACTTTTAGACCAGATTTTCACTTGGCCATCTTCCCCAACTGCAAATGAGCACAGAACTCATCAAATTCAACGCAATAATCAGCCTAACAAATGTATTTGTATTTACTCAGGAAACACCTCAGTTAAAATAAATCCAGGTCTTCTTCCAGGTAAATTCCTTTTATTTAGTCTTCCTAACATGCAATAGGAAGTCTATTAACTAAAAATATTTAAGACGGTTGTTTAGTTATGATCAATAAATCTTCCTTTCCTGAAAATCCCTTAAATCTTATCTGAAGCTGCTCCTGGGAAGGGAAAGTCCATTATTATTTAAGTATCCCAAATTCTGTATTTTTGATTCATTCAATGGCCCAGAGGCTGCTCAAAGGAGTCTGGGGAGCCCCAGGGGAGGAGGAATGGATTTGATGGATTAAACTGGAGCTTTCACAGTTGATAAATGGTGAAAGTGAAGATAACTCTGTTTGGATGGCCTCAATTTGCTACAATAACTGAGTGTTCCCGAGGAACTCAGTTTATTTATTGAAGATTAAGTGGTTAAACACTACACAGCACAGTTAGGGCTGTATTAACAGCACAGATTTCCTGGTGTGTTGTCATTTTTAAAATGCTTTCATTTTGGCCTCCCACAGTCAATTAATGAGGAGAAAGGTGCACCTAGAACTTAATGGCTTCTTCCCTTCAAAGGTAATTTAATTACCACATTTCAGGGTTTTTATATCTGGCCAAGCTGGCTTTTAAATGGTTAAAAAAATAGAAAAAAACCCCCAACACTAAAAAAATTGAAAATCTTATTTGTGCAAATTGATGATGCTGAAATATAGCCATAAATGTACTTGAAGTGATGCAGTAGCAATGATTTATTTCCTCTTCCTCCAAGTACAGTTGTGGTATAAAAGGAGTTGATCCTCTCAGAGTAAACTGGAAGTGGTGATGAATTCCCACACTCCTCAAAAAGTGTCAGTGTCATGCAGTCTCATAAAAAAAAAGGAATTCAAAAGACAATTTTGACTCTGTCTTTGGAAAAGTTCCTGAGGCGAAGCCGTCTTTAAAAAGAACAATATTTCTGTCCCTCTGGGATTTCAGAGGAACAGGCCAGACAGAGTTCCTTGAAGCAGCATTTGAGAGTCTGGAAATGAGCAGATCCAAAATTATCTGCAGTTCTTGTGGCCTGAGCTGGAATTTGTCCAGAGGAATCAGCTGTCCTCCGTCAGCAGAGGACTCTGACACCACCAATCCCATCAAGAGTCCAGCACAGGCAATTTCAGCAGTTCCCCTTAACCCCAAGATAGAATTTTGGCAAAAAAAAAAAGCCAAAAGCAACTAATTAGCAAAAGATTTAGGGCAAAAAAGATACAGAGAGGGCAGGAATTGTGGGATCATTCTGCCAGCATCAATATAGACAGGCTGCAGGTGATAATTAGTGATAATTGAGGAATAAAAGCACAGGAATATTTAAGATCAATGAGGGCTCAGTAAACTGTTGGCTAAAAAACCCCAAATATGCAGGTATATAGATGTACCAATTTAACAATCTTTGCTTGCAACAGGTAGAAAAAAATAAATCAAATATTCCCCTTTCTGAAGTTCAGAACAGCCACAAAACCATCTAAGCACTCTGATATTAAAACATTTACTTTCAAGGAAATAGGATGACATACATTAAAAAAAAAAAATTACTAGATCTTCTATTAATCAAAATAGACAACATTAATTTAAAATAGCATTAAATAGTACAAAATTAACTCACATTAATCAAGGTGATAACAACCTCAGTGATAACAAAGACCAAAAGAAGACTAAATCATTATTTTAGTTTTCAAACCCCTTCATTAATATAAGAATGCTCACCTGTAACCAGTGCTGTTCCATCATAATTCCACCTCCCTGCAAGGACAGCTCCACAATGTGCTTCCACACTTTTCTCCACTCTTCCCAACTTGGAAATCAAGTGGAATTTGCCTAAACAAAAAAACCCCAGTGTGTACAATTATTATAATTATAGATAATTATATATTGGTCATTAATTATATTACATTATCAATTACATTATACCTTATTACAGCAATGCTGTTACCTTCTGTTAAAAACACACCCACAAAACAAGAACCCAACAATACAAAGAAAACATCCAATTGTTTTTCACAGCCAAAAATAGAACTATTCCTGCTTCCCTTATGGGGCTGGGATGGAATTCCAAAGTTGGTTATGATTACAACAGATGGACCAGGAAGTCTTCCTTCCCAAATGAGGGATGCTGCTGAAATCCAGCAAAATCAAATTTAAACTGGAGCAAACAGCAGACAACTGAGAGCTTGGAAAAATGAATAGTGCAATGATTAACTACTTTAAAATCAAATTATTTTTAGTATTATTTGATCTAAGCTGCCAGACTACAATCAAGGTCCTGAGTGACCAGAGCTTTAAGGCACTATCATACCACTACATCTCTGCCAATGCAAGATTGCCAAGGAAAAGGTTTCTAACACAAATGAAAAAGTATGGTTTGGATAAATCAGTTTATCTGAACAGTGTTTAAAATGTCATGGAATCCCAGACTGGTTTGGGTTGGAAGGGACCTCAAATCCCATCTCATTCCACCCCTGCCATGGGCAGGGACACTTCCCATATACCAAGATGCTCCAAGCCCAATTCAACACTTCCAGGGTATTCACTTAATGCATTCTATTATTTAAGAATTACAAAATATAATTTATCTCATTAATGTGTCACTTACTGAATAGAATATCTCTCAGGTCTGAGATTCTCCTTTATTAGGTGTAAGCAGTAACTGGATTTAGAGGAACTCAATGTTTTTTTTCTCCAATTAAGTTGCCAAAATGGCCCTTTCTGCTTTTAAAATAATACATTAAAAACATCTTTTATTTCCTGATCACAGACAATAAATTTTATTTTCTGATCACCTTTTTCCATGCACAGTGTCCTTGTTCCATCTGCAGCCAAGAAAGACCTTTTTAATTGCAGAATCCTTAAATCTATTATTTCAGGACTAAGAATATTCCCAGGTCATCACTTACAGGACTCAGCACGAAGTGGCTGAGCTCTCCAAAGCCATTACTTTTTAATGGATATATGATTTGTGCTTAATTTGAAGTTTAATACCAAACATATTCTTCATTTTTGTCAAAAATTAGCAACAAGACCAACGTAAGTAGGGAGCAAAAGAACAATATCCCCCAAGAGATGCATCTCAGAAGAAAACCCAAGGGGATTAGATTTACATTTGCTCTGATTTCAACCAGGAATCAATGCAACCCTGTGAAGACATTATACTCATTTTCCATTGGATTCAGCAAGTTTCCAGGAATTCTTACCACAGAGAGGAATTGGCTGTTGCAGGAAAATTGCAGGAACAAGCTGGTGCAGGAAAATTCATGCAGGAAGAAAAATCTGGCTAGGTGCAAAATCCTTTTGGGGAGAAGGGAAAAAAAGACACCCCAAGCAATCCTCAAAGCTTCTTGCTCCCCAAATAATGTCTTGTGTTTGAGTGACATAAGCAGTAAAGGGTATGAAATAAAAAATACTTTAAATTGCCTTACCATCAGAACTCGTCAGAACAAAGCTCTCAGCCTGGGATTGCTTCTTCCCACCAATCCCTCTGGGAAACCAGTGCAGGTCGATGGGATAAACATCATCTGGAAGCTTCACCACCCGAGTGGTCTCGCTGGTCACAGGGTTCCATTTCATGATCTGGTGATCATCACTGCACGAGTAGAGCTCGTCAGCTGTTGTCCATCCCACACAGCTTACCAATTCCTTATGTTTCCTTCCATTAAGGAATCAGAAAAGTTCAACTAGTGAAAATAAATTCACGAAATATCCCATTTCAGCTATGCAGAACCGAAGGGACAATATGGGAAGATTATTTTGATAAGATTGCATGGAATATTTTACATTTAAAAATATTATTCTTCAGTGTTTTGCTCTTATATGCCAAGAAGAGCAGGTAGAAATCCAGTCAAAACCACAGCAAATTATCATGCAAAAACTCAGTTTTTATTACCATGTAAAGTTATTAGAACAGGGATAAAATGCTGGGTTAATGAAGGGTCATAGTGGAAAATACAAATGCAAAACATTCAAAGGTGTTGCTTTATTAATAGCACATCATATAAGTGTCCAGTATCTCTGAAAAATTGTCCTGAAATGCTGCACTCAATGACAAAGTGAATAAAGAAAAAAGAGGAGGAAAAAGCCATTTACAATTTACTAATATTTTACTACAATTGCAACAATAAAGAAATATTTTCTGGAAGAGTCTATTCAGAATGAACATGATGTAGTAAGTTTTTCTTCTGTGACAAAGGATATGTTTTGGTTCCTTTAAAAGGGAAGTCTTCAGTCTCATCTCAGTTGTTCAGATGGAGCATTAAAACCATGTGTTATAACTGTAATAAAAGAAAACAAATGCATACATAAACGCATATAATTAACATAAAATATTCGCATATATAAGCAGCCAAAATGAAAAAGCAAGACACTAACACTAAAATAAAGAGTTCTGAAGTAATTTTACATTAGCACAGAGGAAAAATAAGCACCAGAAAAGACCTGCATTTAAACGGAATTCTGTTTTCACATTATCCAACTGAATATAGACAACTTAAAGAAAAAGCGATGCTGGGAACAGAAAATCCTTGAATTATTAAGGTTGGAAAAGACCTTTAAGATCAAGTCTGAAACATCAGAGGTTGCAGCACTGGAGTTCCCCTGTGCTGACACACAGCCAGGAAGGGAAAACCTGGTATCTTCCTTTCAAAGACAAACCCAGAACTTTATTATAATCTTTAATACGATTTAATAGTTTTGTACGTGGCGCTAAAAGGCTGAACGCCGCCCCTGGGCCATGCACAGGTACCTCCATCACTACCCAGCCCACGTATTCCCTACATCCAACTCCCAAGGAATCCAGCAGCGGCTCCGCTGGAATTTTAGGAGAGATGGGGCAAGAACCAGGAGTTATCCGAGCGGAGAAGTGCCGGACACGGCAGCCTCACTGCTCCTCCCTCTGCCATCCGGCGGATCAGGGACGGCGGGCATGGAGCAGAGCGGGATGTGGGGAGCAGGGAATGCCAGAGAAAGGGATGGGGGCAGAGCAGGAATGGGAAAACAGCGGCAGGATGGGGCCCGGGAAGGGATGAGGGAACGCTGAGAAGGAAAAGCAGCGGGCGGGATGAGCGCACGGAGAAGGAGACACCGAACCCTCGGGGCAGCCGCGGCCCCCACCGCCCGCTCTCCGGCCGCGCCAACGCCGCTCTGCCCTCAGCTTCCAGCTGCCCACGAAGCACATTATCCAACCACCCTCAGGGCCGCCAGGAGCCGGAGGTCCCCCGCCTTGCCCTCAGCTTTCCCTCCCTCCATCCATCCGTCCGTCCGTCCCACGCCCACACGGGGGTCACGGCTCCCGACCCTCTCGCCCACCGCGGCGGTGACTCAGCCCGGGGAGGGGGACTGCGGCCGCCGCCTCCCCAGCGCGCCTTTACCTGCGCGGGCAGCCGAGGGAGCGCGCAGAGCGGCGGCCGGAGCCCGCTGCCGACGGAATCCGGCCTGATCCCGCCTCCCGCTCCCGTCCCCTCAGGAGCAGCGGATCCCGAGATGATCCCTCTTCCCGCTCCTGTCCCCTCAGCAGCGGCGGATCCGGGATGATGCCTCTTCCCGCTCCCGTCCCCTGAGGAGCAGCGGATCCCGCTGCCGGCAGAGCCCGGGATGATCCCTCGTCCCGCTCCCGTCCCCTCAGCGGCGGATCCCGCTCCCCCCTCAGCCAAGCGCCGCCGTCTCTATGGCGACTTCTCGCGAGACTTCATCCTCCTCCGCCGCCACCTCACGGCTCCCCCCTGCTCTCCCCTCCCCCAAGGTGCCACGGCGCCACGCGTTCATTAATTAAACTCGCTTTAAAATCGCGACGCTGCCACCATTTTAAATTTTTTTTTCCGCTTTAATTTTTTTTTTAATAATTTTTTTTATTATTTTTAACCCGGCGCGCGTCGCCCAGCAACCAAGCACCGCCCACTGACCTACTTCTAAAATTAAAATTAAACCCTTTCTCCGCCGGCCCTGCCGCGGAACTGTGTCCCCGCGTCACCCTCACCCCCTAAAGTCTCCCATCCCTGAGTTTCTCCCCCAAAAAAGCCTCTCCGGGCGGACTTTTGAGCGCTTTCCCCCGGCCGCGGTAACGAACACAAGATGGCGGGCGGGCGGCGGTGCCGTTCAAACCCGGGCCGGCCCCTCCCGTCCCAGCCTGCCCCGCGCTTTTCTAACGAATTTCGGTTGAGTTCGCCGTTTCGGCGCCATTTTCGAGTGTGGAAGCGGCTGAGCTTCTCCGGCAGCCGGAGCCGCCCGCGCTGCCGCCGCCTCGCCGGGGCAGGGAGCCGCCGGGACGAGCAGGTAGGAGCTCGGCGGGGGACGCGATGGCGGTTCGCCTCAGGGCGGTGGGGTTGGAGGGGCTTGGCGGCGGAGGAGGTGCCCAGGGGAGAGGCTGGGGGTGTTGAGGGAAGACAAGCGGTGCTGAGGGGGAGATAAGGACTGAGGGGAAGACAAGGGGTGCTGAGTGGAGCGTGCCGAGGGGAAAGGCTGGGGGTGTTGAGAGAAGACAGGGGTTGCTGAGCGGGGAGACAGGGGATGCTGAAGGGAAGGTGCTGAGGGGGAAGGCAGGGGGTGCTGAGAGCGCTCAGCGGGTGCTGAGGGAACGGCGGGGTCTGCCCCGCGCCTTATTTCCCCACTTCCCTCCTCGGCCGGAGGGAGCCGGAGCGGCGGCAGCGCCTCTCCCCGGGCCGGGCTGTCCCGCTGAGGATCCCCCAGGGCTGCGGGCACGGCGGCTCTGTCCGGCCGCTGTCGCCGCAGGGTTTGAGGAGGAGGTCACAGCAGGGCTGTGCAGCCTTGGGGCTCCCGCTGTGCCCTTAGGGACCCCCGCGACACGGCGAACTTCAGGGACGCGTTTCGGTAGCGGAGAGACGCGATTTTAATCTGCTTAGAGCAGGGACCCTTCCAGCACCGGCTCTGCCCGCTGCTTTGCTGCTTGAAGGATGAGAGAAAAATCCCGAGAAAGCCTTTAGCGATTGGCCGTTGACTTAAAAGAGTTGGGCTCGATGCTCCCTGTGGGTCCTTTCCAACTCGGAATATTCTGGGATTCTGTGACTTGGAAAGAGCGTGACAAGGGTGCAGTCGGGCTCCTTAGGCTATAAAAAAGCCCCAGATTTGTCACTGACAGGGCTTGTCGCTATCAGGTTTAATCGGCTGTTAATAAGGAAGCTTTTCTGTCCGTCTCTGGCTCTTTTTTCGCCATCCGCATAAGGAAAACGGCGCTTGGCAGGAGAGATGCTTTTTACCAAACACCTTCGAGCTGGCTCGGGGGAGGGGCTGGGCACGAATTTGTTAAATTTGTTAGAGACTATGTGGCAGCTGATTTATCGCGATTTGAAAGCTGAGGTCAAGTAGTTCGGCTTGTTCATTCTGTTGAAGTACCCGAGGGTGGGGGGGGGAAAGGGTTGGGAAGGTAAATAGGTCTATATTGCACAATTCTGTTGGAGTGGAGCAGTGTGGAGGAAAAAAAAAATAAATGTGGTGCTTTGAGAGGCTGTAATTGTCTGAGACAGCCATTGCGGAACAGCTCTGAACGGGGGCATAGACTGAAATCGGCTGAAAATGAGTTGTGTCTCTCATTTCCCCCCTCCCCCATTGTCCCAAATGAAGGACTCTCATGAGAGTGTGGGTTGGGGGTAGGTCTGAAAACGTCAAATGATTGGCACCAATTGTAAGATGACTTTCTAACCACGTCAGTTTTTTATCTTGTGAGAAGTAAACTTTCTCATGTCTGTTTTTCTGCGAACTCACTTCGCCACTTGCTGCGATTTCAGCTCTTTGGGGAGAGTTTCGTTCCTCACTCGGCTTTTCTTCCCATCGGGTGCTTTCTCCTCACCCGTTTGGGGAGCTGTGCTGAAGTGCCAGCTGATGGCTTTTGTAATGCTCGTCCTTGCTCAGTTCACTTTAACATCCCAACCAGATGAAGGTATTTCGTTTTGCTTTCTCTGTGGAACGTTGAATGCGCTGGCAAGAGGGGTTGTGTTGTATTTTGTGAGCTGGGTGTGTTGATTTAAATTATTTAAGAGTCAAGTCTTTGCTATAATCGCGCAGGTCTTTTGTTCCTCTGTCTGTTTATCTCTGTATATATACGTACAAACATTTAGCATGGATTATTGAAAGTAAAACGAGCGTCAAGTCTGAAATAGAGTGAGTTCTTCCAGGAGGGTACAGACTTGTGGCTCCTCGGTTTGTTATTTAATGTGTCTTTAACTCTTTTGCCCCCAGCACCACGGTGGCTTTTTGTGAGCAAAGTCACAGCCCTGAATGTGTCCATGAGTTGGCAGCAGGTAGATCCATGCTGTTTGTAGAGATTAGGCTCACCCCCTCCTTTTGGGGGATGATGTATCTTAAATTATAGAATGACGAAGCTAATATCTGTATTCTGTTCCAAATTGGGATTTTTGTCTTCTAAATGCCTCCAGTCGTAAGTTTCTAAATGAGTCAAACATCTGGGCAGAGGTGTAGGTGAATTCCTCGGGGGGTTGTAGCTCGGTGCTGCTGAGATCACGGGGTTTTCTTGTTTGTGTTAGCAAAGGAGATAGAGCCCTTCAGTAGTTTGATTGCTTGGAATGGAAGGGGAGCAGCCGACAGGGACCGTGCCAAGCAAGAAAACCAAAACCTCCACTGCAGCCCATGGGAAGGGCAGGGAGCCCTTGGAGGAATCTTCCAGTGACATGGAGGTGGAAAATGAAGGCGCCAGGGAGCCTGACAAAGCACCTCCCCAAGGTAGGTCTGCTCTGGCTGTCGTGGTGCTGATTGAGCCTCCTTAGCAGCAACTTGAATTTCCCGACTGCTTCTGATGGGATTTGCTCTTTTCCCTTTTACAAAGCAATGCTGAAAGCCTTGATTCCTGGCAAATTTAAGCTGCTTTTAAAGTGGTCAAAGGAGCTTGCAGGGAGTTAAAGGGTTTGGCCCAGTACAAGTGCAAAAGCAATTTGTAGACTTGCTCCTAATAAAGCCTATTTCGGAGCCCTGATCTGGAACATTGTACTTAAGGCTGTGGTACAACAGCAGGATTTTTCAAATTTATAGGCAGCCAATGGTATGGGATTTCTTGGAATGGAATAAATGTCAAGTTTATTTACTTAACTCTTAAAATGATTTGACTTTCTTTTTCATGAAGCAGTGTATTTTCTTGAGTTCCTTGAGTTGAGCTTTCACAGAAAAAATCTGAAAAACCAGCTGCTGTGTGACTTTTTAGGTAGACAGATGTGCAGTTATTGAAGGCAGGTGTTTGACAGATAGATGAATACATTGAAATTGGTGGCCAAAACTGCTGCCTTTTTGAAGAAGGAGTTGCTGGTGTCTGGGGAAAAGCTGCTTTGCTGATATCCAGGGGGCCAGTTTGTTTTCGTAACAAACTTCCTGTCTTTGCAGAGCAGCCGTGCTGTCATTGCAGCTTTCAGAGCCTCGTGCAGATCCCCAAAGCTTGCACAGAGACTCTGGAGCATGCCTGAAATGTGGCTTTGCAGTTATTAATTAGAAAGGCTTTGCCTGCTTCACATTTGCAGATTTATTGTGATGGTTGGAGCTGTTGGAATTGCAGGGGGCCTGTTAAAGTGTGTTGGAATAAGAATTACATAATGAAAGAACAAACCCAGCGATGGGACAACTTAAGTAGCTCTTTGAAAACATTCAGCTTGTGGAAAGAAGAATTTTAATTCCACTCATCTCAGATTAATAATTACAGGCCAAAATGTAGCTTTGGTTCAGACAGAAGTGATGTTTGCTTTTTCGGTTAACATTTAAAAAGGTGTCAAATCGTTGAGAGCTTACAATTCTTTATTTTTTATTTTTTTATCTTTCTGTTTACTCGGATGGGTTTTAGCAGCCTCAGATGAGGTGGTGGATAATCGAAGTTTAGAAGAGATTTTGGGTAGCATCCCTCCTCCCCCACCTCCAGCAATGACCAGTGAACCTGGTGCTCCTCGGCTCATGATCACTCACATTGTAAACCAGAACTTCAAATCCTATGCAGGGGAGAAAACTCTGGGACCTTTTCACAAGGTATCTTTCTTTTACATTAAGTAGTTGTGAACTGAAGGTAAGACTTCTCTGGGTGGTATTATTCCTTCCTGTATTTTTGTCTAAGCTGACCTCAAAATAACTAAAAAATATTTCAGGCTTAGAAATATTTTGATAGCAATATTCTAAATTAAGTAGAGAAAACAGTTAAGTACAACTTTCCAATGCTGTGCAATTTTAATTTGTCAGTACAGCTTAGAAAACCTCACTTTTCTCTTGATTTCGTTTGCTGGAGAACTTTTAGGGCTGTTTGAAGAAAGAGAATATTTTTTAGTGCCCACAAGAGACTTACGTGGCTGAGCATGAAACTGTGCTTGTGAAGGCTGCGAAGTGCAGGGTTTGGGTTAACCAGTTCAGATGGAGAAAGCTGAGCTGAGGTGTGAGGCTTTTATTCACTTTTACCTTTGGCAAAAAAAGCTGAGCTCTCAAACAGTTGCAAGCACGAGGAGGAATTGTTTTTTAAATGGGTGATGGACCCAGGGTATCCCTTTCACTTTGAATATCTCTTTTTTCCCCTTCTTTGTGCAGCGTTTCTCGTGTATTATCGGGCCAAATGGCAGTGGCAAATCCAATATCATTGATTCCCTGCTTTTTGTATTTGGCTATCGAGCCCAAAAAATCAGATCCAAAAAGCTGTCGGTGCTGATCCATAATTCTGACGAGCACAGGGACATCCAGAGCTGTTCTGTGGAAGTTCACTTCCAAAAGATCACTGACAAGGTATGTATGATTCCAGGCACAACAGGGGAGCCTGGTTTTTTCCTTTAAGGAGCTGAAAAACTTCTAATATTTGCTTATTTTAGTTGGAACTGGGGAAAACTTCATAGCATGATTAGTTTACCTTTGGGATATAAACCATCAGTGTTAATTAACTTTAAAAAATCCTCTGTTGAGTAGTGCAGCTCTTAAAATATTAGTAAGGATTCTTTTTTTATTTGCTGCAAGACTAATATGTGGTACCTGTCTGTTTTAAAACAATTTGGAAATTGTTATTAATCATTTTAAGAAGAACTCGTTTTAGATTTGTTATGTCATTTACCCCAAGTAAATAAAACTTATTTCTGCAATTAAAAGAGTTTGATAAAAATTTATAAGTCTATGTCTGGAGATGTTATGTATTCTTAAATGTATAACACAAACATGTGAATTAAGAAATAAAACCTGTTTAAACAAAGCCTTTCAAACCAATTAGAAACTATTTTAGGTTATCTAAATTTAGAAAAATATATAATGAATCTGAAACTTATTTACACTTTATGTACTGTAAACGTGATTGCAATTTTATAACAGATTTTTCAGCAAAAATTCTGGACCCCACATTTTACCACTTTTTTTTGAAGCTAATATTTTGTTTCAATGAAATAGAAAGTGTTGGCAAATTTTAAAAAATATTTATTTTGCTTGCTGCTTCGTATATGGATAAAAACTTTAGCACTTTTTTTGTTGATTTATTGCAATTACAGTACAAGGAATTTATTTCTTTTGATTTACATTTCTTTTTTGTTCACACATCCAGCCTTTTAAATTTAGGGTCAACCAAAAAAGTGGGAAGTGTACATTGAAATTTCAAAAATTATGTTAATAAAGTGGCAGCATTTACAGCCTTTTTTAGAAACCATTTGAAAAGACATTTATTTTTTTTTCTTTTTGTATTTACAATAACCAGATTAAAAAATGAATCAATTTAATTTTTTAAATTTTTATTTTTAATTTTGTATTAACCTCCAGAAGCCAACTTTATGATCTAAAAGCCCAATTTATGTACCAGAGAGCAAACTGAGAGTTCTGGGGGGGTTAATCTGGGCAAATTTTAACTTTTTTAAAGCCTGGCTCATCTCTATTTTGGCTGCTGCTCTGGAGGTAAATGGAAGATCTCTTTTGAAGCTGCTGATGTCACATTTGTCACATCTTGAATGTTTGGCTTTTTTCTCTTGTGCAGTTTCTCTTTGGAGCTGCTGAGCTGCAGAGGCAGAGAGCACTCAGGGCTTCCCAGAGCTCTGGGATTTCAAACACAAGCCATGCAGCATTTTCACAGCTCTAGCTGATAGTAGAGGTGACAAAGGCATCAGATGAAGGCAATTCAGTTTCAACAATTCAGAATACTTTTTGTCCGGCTCTCAAAAAGGATTTTTTTTTTCTGTTTTTCTCTTTTTGTTTTGAGAGATGCAGTTTTAAGACAGTTCCCACTTCTGCAACTCAGAGTCCATGATAAAACCTGATCATGATAAAACTTCCCTCCTGTTTCACAATTCAGTAGATAAATACACAGCTACAGTAATTGTTTCTCTGGCGTTGTGTTTCCTCAAAGCAGGAAGGAGATGATTATGAAGTCATTCCTGACAGCAAATTCTGTGTATCTAGAACAGCCTATAAAGACAATTCTTCCACCTACTACATCAATGGCAAGAAAAAGACATTCAGAGATGTTGGGATGCTTCTCCGAAGCCATGGAATTGATCTGGATCACAACAGGTTCTTAATTTTACAGGTTGGTGTGCGAATAAAACCAATTTGCAAGTTGTATTTCCAGTTAAAACTAAAAAAAAAAAAAAAATCCAGGTTTGAAGGCTTGTCTTGGAGGCCTTAAAGTGCTGTAGCAGCACATCATGGTTTGCATGCTGTGCTCAAGGCGCGAATCATTATTTGCTGCTGGAGGAATTTAAGGCAGAGAAGCAGTTTGGGGTTCCTGATGTCCCTTTTTTCCAGCAGGGAGTTGTGTTCCTGCCTGGCAGAGTTGTGCTCGTCCCGCCCTAGCAGCACGTAAATATTGGTGTGTGAAAGAAACCTCCAACCCCAATATTCTTGTGCTGCTTCAGCGGGGCAGAGCCTCAGCACCTGGGGACTGCTTTGCTCTGGGCTGCAGCAATATGGATTGCAATTGGAATTGTTTCTTTGGTTCAGCTACTGTTGTCTGCAGCTCTCCTATGGAGATGTGGTTTTGCTGAGAAGTGAGTGTGGAAAAATGAGCTGTGCATAAAAAGAAGTGCAAGGAAAATCCCAGGAATTGTGCTTGTTGTTTACACTTGTTTAACAGCTCCAGGCTTATAATCAATCCAGCTTGTGCTTTTAAAAGTCACAGTTTGCAACCCATACTGTAAAAATAATCACGGTTTGTCAATATAATATCATTTCTATTCAGGTTGGACCTTCAAATTATGAAGCTTGCTTGCATCTGTTTGCTGGTTTAAAGTCAGGCTGAAGGGAACCACACTAATTTTCTTCGAGTTTTTAAATAATGAGAATTTTGCTGTGTGCCAAACAATTAAAATGTAAATTGAGTTACAAGTATTTAAATATTAATTCCATTGAAGAACTATTTCTGCAATTACCTGTAATTACTGACAAGTCCCAAATCTCCTCTGGAGAATCATGGCCTAGAAATCAGTGATCAGTGGGAGCTTCCCAAGGCCTGAAATGTTTTAATAGAGTTTATTTTAGGCCAGTTTCTGTCAAAGGAGCTTCCAGTTCCCCTCTGAAAAAAAAAAATAATATATATATTTAAAAAACTTGTAGCTGTGTGGCTGTGCTTGCTTCACTTCCTCAAGTCCTTTTTTACAGCTACACCCACAAAAAGAGGATATCTCTGTTTGCAAGTCTCCATGCCAATTAATTATTTCCTCCAACACTTTATTCCTGTATTTTCTGCTTCAAAATGGAGCGAAAAGCACCTCCAAGAAAATAACTTGAAGTGAACACACCCTTTTTTCTATACGGTTGTTCTGAAATCTCCTTTTGCCAAAATTTCTGGAAGGGAGAAAATGTAAAATGAAAGATGAAGCAGGGTGGAAATGCTGATGCAGAGATACCCAAAGCTCAGTGTTAGGGAACATTTATTTGGGAAGCAGTATTGCTTTTAAAATTTATTTTATATTTTCCCTCCACCCCAGATGGGATTTGTTTTCTTTTCCCACGAACTGTTTCAATGAGGAGAGCATCCCTTTTTTTCCTAAAAGCTGGAATTTCAGGCTTTCCACCCCTGCAAAGGGAAGTAAGGGGAAGCAGAGCCAATATTAAAGCAGAAAGCAGTGTTTTCCCACTGTATTTTTTCTCTTTCATCCCACCAGCCTTTGTCTCAGAAATTGCCCTGAGATTTTCTGCTTTTTTAGCTTTTCTGACTGAGGGCAAGGCCTTTGCCTTTTTAAAGTGAAATCCACTGATCTGACTGTCCAAAAGTGAGTATTTCCAGTGGGGAAATGTAGCAATATTTTCCACAGAATGACAGCAGAACTTCAACACTCAAATCCTCAAATTTATAGTTAGAAGGAAATAAGACCATCTAAGGCTGTGGATTGTTATCACAAGAATTGCCTTTTTTTCCCCCTAATGTTTCCCAAATTATTTAAAATTGAAGGGATAAGCAATAGGTTTATTTACCTTTTACTTTTTTTTTTTTTTAAATAGCAAAAGTAAGTTTAACCAAGTATTTCTCTTTTAAAATAAGTTTTAAATCTCTGATTTATGACTGTATCAATAGGGTGTGATTAAAATATTTCATTTGTACTCTAGATTTTGGGTAAAAATATTAATTAAGGATTATCAAATGCTTATTTGGGTGTGTGACAGAACATTCACTATTAGTACTAAAGAAAATGTTGTTACTACATGTAGGACATGTTCTCTTACAACACCTTTAGAGCCTTGATTTTTATCTTGCTAACGTAATTACCATTACTCAATGGAAAATATTTGCTTTTTAGAAGCCTGCTTCAGGTTTTTTGCTTCCTTTTCCCCCTTTCAACCCCTATTTTGTGGTGTTTTTCTGCTGGTTTTGGTGCTTTTTAGGGTAAAATTTGAAAGCTGGGTTTTGATCTAGGTATTTCTGCTGATGCAAAACTGAAAATACTAAAATCAAACTGCTGCTGACTTCTGTGAATAACATTTCAAAAAAACACCAGTGGGAAAACAGAAAATGTGAGAGTAATTGAGTAGTTCTAGAAAAATTACAAATTCTGTGCCTGAACTTGCAAATTGAAATAAATCTGGTTTAAAAATTATTCTACTTCCAGTGGGATGTTGCCAACACAGAACAGGAGGAGTTTGTCACTTCTGTGATCCTTAACTTCCAACACTCCATATTTCATGCTTTTACTAAATTCCTCTGTGCTTTTAGTACTTCAGGAATAGGCAATTCTTTTGCTTTATCATAGTTACTATTTAAAATTATTACAAATATGAAGCATTTTTAATGAGGTGCCTGAAACTAAAACAGGAAAAAATTATTCTTATCACTTAAAAAAGAGTGTTTGGGGGAAAATCTGCTGCTTTTCTGTCTTCCACACCTACTGCTCCCACCCCAGGAACTTATAGAGGTGTAAAGAACAACAAATAAAATAATTTAGCTTTCACTGGAGCCTTGGAATATCCTCTCTGCCCAGGCTGACCAACTCAGAGTAAGTGTTTGTTCTGTTTTTTGGAGTGACTCCTCTGAATAGGTTAAAAAACCTCAACCTCTTCTTCCTGCCTGGTTTCTTGCAAGGAATGGTGGCAGAAATGGGAACACCTGAGGGAAATTCAGGTTTGGCCATGCAGGGGTAATATCTGGGAGGAGAGGCTGTGATACCTCTGGGACGGGCAAGGGAAGAGAAGCAGAGTCATTCCAAAGGATGGAAAAGCAAAGTGGAATAATCCCCCCATAAATATTGCAGAATTAATTCAGTATTCGTGGCAGCAGATTTCTAAATTGATTTCAGTTTGTTTCAGAATCTCGCAAACAAATTGAAACTGCATTAAGTCATTTTTGTACTAATTACAGTGGTATTTCATTGGAATATATTTGATAGTCTTAATGAAAATATTCTCCTGTAATCTTAAGCAGGTATAAACAACTGTGGTGATTTTATTTGTGTGTAATTTGTAACTGATTGGAGCTCAGTCTTATCCTGTGGCGAGATGAGGTTGCCATCAAGGCAGTTGTGTCAGGTTTTTCACCTGCTCCTGGGTGGAAATAATGTCAGAGTCACTGCCAGGGGATTTTTTTTTAAATGAGGGAGAGCAGAATTTCTTCTCTTTGAGATAAAGCAGAAATTCCCAGTTGTTGAGGTCTTGTGTTCCTCATGGGCACAAACATTGGAGCTGAGGCTAGAAATGGGAATAAAAAAAAATCTGTGCTGCCAGAATTGGAGGTGAAGAGAGAGTTGTTCTGTAAGAAATTCTGCAGAAAAGCATGGAGAAATGGGAAGGAGAAAAGCATTTTTCTAGGGGCAGTGTGGAACTGAGGAATTATGGAACAGTTTCATTAGAACACACCAGTAACAAAACAGACATTGCAGGGTGGGTTTGGAAATTCCTGACTTCAATTCCAAAGAGGCTCTAGATTTGCACTCCATTTGTGTTCTTGTGTTAAACACAGGAATGTCCTTAAAACTCCCGAAATTATTTCCAAAATGCAGAATTGGAGTTTTGTGCAAAGAACTCAATATTGGATAAAGGCTCATTCTAAGTTTTTTCTCATCTCTGGACAGTGGTGTCATTGTAGATTTTTATGTGTGCAGTTATTTTTTATTTGACTTTATTTCTCACTGAGTTTTCCTGGGAAGGAAGGGCATGAATTTAAGTTTTTGATGCTTTTTCCCCTCCTGTGTATTCACCATGTGGTAAAATTGAAAGTTACAGCTACAATAACATGGAATTACAGAAAAAAAATATCCCAAATATCCTATTTTAGCTTACAAAAACTGTATTACAGCAGGAGAATAATGAGATTATGGGAATATTGGTTCTCTCCATACATAGCTTCCAAAATCCATGGATGCAGAATTGGAATTCATGGGCAGAACTTTGTGAGATGGGAGTATGGGTCAAAATAAATTGAAATTAGCAGTCTGGAAAATTGAAGACACAGAAATTTAGGAGTTATTTTTGCCTTTCCTTACTGTACCCCTGCTTAAAAAGTGAGAGCTACCATTGTGGTGAAGTGGGGGGAAAAGCCCCAAAGCCAAGTGTGAGCACAGATAAGGAAAATAAAAAAATTAAAAACGGGAGAGAGGCTGAAAACAGTGGGAGTTTTTAAAGACAGGGAAGGGGAGAGACTTGTCTCATTTTGCTGCCTGAAGGCTTTTTTAAGAGAAAAAGGCACTTTGGTGTCTTATTTTATCAAGAAATTGATTGCACAAAACAGCCAGGAAATAAAAATTCAGCGAGGCAACTGGGATCAGATGCCATAAATCAAAATTACACAACATCCAGGCTGCTTTTCCTCTGATTTTTCTCCCCCTGGACTTTCTGCAGCAGTTCCAAGTTGTGTCAAACAGGTGGAATTGGAGCTGAATGAGCAAAAAGCTGAACCTCAGCACAGTAACTTTGAAGTAGTGCTGGTTTTGCTCTCAGGGGGCAGGAGTGAGGTAAAGAGCCAAAGGGAAAACTGGAATGGGCATTTCCCAAAATTCATCTTGGATTTTCTCTGTGAAATCTCTAGAAAAACAGCTTTATATTAACATTCCAAGTGTTTGGATGTGTTTTTCCTTCAAGCACATGCAGTGTTTCTGTGGAGCTCTGGCTTTGCTCCTCATGGTGCTGAGAAGTTTTCAGCTCCTTTTGCAAAATCTGCTCTTGTTCCATTTGCTTCAGTGTTTGAGAGAATTGATACGTTGCTGTGGTCTGGAAAATAGGTTAAAATAGAACATGATTATTATTTTATGAAGAGAAGTGTGCCCTGTGCTGGCTCACTTTTTTCTCGAATTCCATGTTTAAAAGTTTAGAAAATAATTGAAAATGGATTGTACTTTGAATTAAGATGGGTTTTCTTCCATTGGACAAACAAATACCAGAATTGGACTCTGGCTGTTCTAATCCTCCAAAAAATTGTGAGTTAAGGTGGCTTTTATAAATGCAAACACCGCTTTTACATTAAATTTTATTTACCCTTTCGTTTATAGTACTGCTCCATCCCAGTCATCCCTTAATCTTGCAATGCTTCATCAATTAAATCATGTCCTGATCACTGCATTCAGATATCACTTAATTCAGTTTCATTTAATTAGTACCATAAAGTTGCAAACCAATTCACGTAATCACTATTTAGTAAGCTAATTAAATGTCCATATTTACAGAATTGAGAAATTACAAGATTATTGGAATTAATAAAAGCTGTAAGAGGTGTTAGGGTTGGGGTTGCAGTAAAATTTGCTAATTCCCACCCATCACTCAAATGATTTTGGTCTCAATAAGAAAAGTTTCTTTTATGTATTCAAAAAGCCTTAAAAGCTTGCATATTATAAAAAATATGCTGGTACTACAGTGAAACTACTAAAATACTGCTATGAATTAAAAAAATTAAATTATCTTTAAAATACTCTTAAAAATACTAAATATTATAGCCACAATTGTCCCACCTAAAACTTTGTGGTGGTTTAATGAGCTTTTGAAACGAAATTTCCTGGTTTGACCTGTCCCTGACAGGTGCTGCATTTTCTAGGAAGTTTTTTTTTCTTTAAAGCCATTTCTCCTGAGCGAAACTGTGATTTTCAGTTCGGTCAGATCTCACGTTACTCCATGTTTGAGTAGTGCTGAAGAGCTCCCCTAAGAAAAAACCCTCCAAGACCTAAACCACACCAACTGCACCACAAAATTCCCCTCAGAAAGCACCCAAAGTCCCCTGTTTGCCTGCCCAGACCACAGCGCATTCCCAGCTCCTGACTTCCAGCCTCTGCCAAGGATTTCAGCACTTGATTTTACAACTGTGATTAGGACAGCAGAACTTAAGTGACAACCCAAAATCCTGGAAAACCGTTTTTACCTATTTTGTGCCATAATTATTGTGTGGAATAAAGAGCTCTGGGAATGCTGGAGTGACAATTTAGACAAAACTCAGGCTGTTCTTCCCAAAGTCTTTTCCCAAACATTCAGGGATGAAAAGAGGAGGCAATCATCAATAAAAGCAGACATCTTTATAGGTTCTCCAGCCACGACTCATCCTGCCCGAGGGATGGGATATTGGAAGGAATTGTTCCCTGGGAGGTGGGGAGGGGCTGGGATGGAATTCCCAGGGAAGCTGTGGTGCCCCTGGATCCCTGGCAGTGTTCAAGGCCAGGCTGGAGACTGGGGCTTGGAGCAGCCTGGGACAGTGCAGGGTGTCCGTTTAAAGTCACTTCTACCCTAAAACTTGCTGTTTGCTCCTCATGAAGAGTTCTCAGGTTGCTGTCAGTAATTTTTCACTGCCAGAGGCTTTTTGCCATCCCTGTCTCTTTCATGGCAGAATTTTGGGATGGAATATGTGGGCTGTATCCTGAAACTCCCCGATTCCAGTTCAGCACCTGTGCAGAGCACAAATCCCCAACAACCCCAGTTCCAGCACTGGAGGCTGGATCATGTCCCTGTTGGGATCAGCACATCCTGCATTCACACTCCTTGCCTTTGGAACACAGGATTCATTCCCAAATGGAAAGGAAGGTTCTGGAACACAGTGCAACAAATGGGAGTCACCTCTGCAGGATCTTGTTTCTAGACCAGTGCAAGTGTTGCAGAAATAACCTCCTGCGTAGGTCAAACCTCCCTCTATCAAGCAGTTTGATAACCTTGTTTAAAATTCCAGCCCTTATGTGCCAGAAAACACTGGATATCCTCTGGTTGGAGCTGTGCTGAGGGGATCAGCTGTGTTTTCCTGCTTTTAGAGAGAACAGGGCTTGTGGAGCAGCCTGGGAATGTTACACCAGGGATGGAACCTGCTGCTGATGGTGCCAGTCCTGAAACTTCCTTTAAAGTTTTTGCTCTTGGGCACAACAGAAGTTTAAATTCTCAAATTGAGGAAGTGTCTTAAACACCACAGCTGTGAATTATCCAGCAGTGCAAAGAAACACCCGTTCCCAATTGCTGGGGCTTGGAGCACATATTTTTCATCAGAGGAATCACTTCCAGCTGAGAAGGCTCTTTATTTTTATAGCATCATCCCAAACCAGGTTTGTCCTGATTTTCTCCAGGGTTTGGCTGATTGCTTGGAAATGTTTCCCCAGATGAGGCTGTGTTGTAGGACTCCCAATGGGTGTTCCCTGATTATTACCCCGAGGAATTTGGTGGGATCTGCTGCTGGGCTGTGTGCTCTTGGCACAGAGTTGGAGTTGGCCATCTCTAACTCGTGCTGTACCTGCAGCCCACTGGAGCCATGTGGATGTGGAAGGCTCCACACACTCTAGGAGCTGAAATTGAGTTTGTAATTCCATTTAGAGCTCTTGCACTGAGTGTAGAGCCTTCCCAAAAGGCTTGGTGGGTATGGAAATGTGGAATCCTGGATGGTTTGGGTTGGAAGGACCTTAAATCCCATGCTGTTCCACCCCTGCTATGGCAGGGACGCCTTCCACTGTCCCAGGCTGCCCTAAACCCCAGTGTCCAACCTGGCCTTGGACACTGCCAGGGATCCAGGGGCAGCCACAGCTTCTCTGGGAATGCCATCCCAGCTCCTCCCCACCCTCCCAGGGAACAATTCCTTCCCAATATCCCATCCCTGCCCTCTGGAAGTTTGAAGCCATTCCCTGTGTCCTGTCCCTCCAGCCCTTGTAAACAGTCTCTCTCCATCTTCCCTGTAGCTCCTTCAGGCACTGGAAGGTCACAGTTCAGTCACCCCAGAGTTTCTCCAGGACAGATCTGAGGCAGTTTTTTCCAGGAATTTCTTCCCTTGTGTGGATGTTTGGTTCCTTGTTGGCATTGCCCATGGCTGGGTGTTGACGTCCATTTTGATTGTCTGAGCAGAGCCTGCATTTCCTTTGTATTTTACACACTGCTCCCTCTCCTGAATCCCTGAGCCACAGGGAGACAAGGGAGGGAAGGAACTGGAGATTCCAGGGGATCTGGTGGGAGCTTTTCCTGGGTTCTGGTGGGGCTGCCAGCTCTGAGGAGCTGCCCGAGCTTTTCCCCTCATTGCTCAACAAATGTCTGCCTGCCCCGCCTTGGTTTCACTTTCAGAATGTCGGGCAGTTCGAAATACACAAAGAGCGAGGTTGGTTGGGCGTTTTCAAATTCATAATTTGGATAATGGGGCAAGTAATGAGTACACTTAAATATTTAGGAAACACTTAAATGGAGTTTTAACAATGCACAGTTGTAAAATCTGTTTGCTCTGGTAATCATTGTCAAGAAGAGCAGGTACAACCATTTCACTCTCCTTTATCAATTAAAACAGCTGGAAACTTTTTTATTGCTTAAATTGGGGGTGGGCTAAACAGATATCTTTATATATTCATTAATAGTATGCATATTAAATAGTACTTAATCTGGTTTATTATGTAATTATTAGTTTCTAAATATTTTTGATTTTACTCTCAATAAGAAAATAATTCAAAAAACTCACAATAGTGAGAAGAGAAACCACAAAGCTCCGTCATCATCTTATTTTAGATGGTTGTGGCTTAGAGATCATTAATTATATTTATCCATATAATAGAAAATTGATTCATTCCTTGCTTGTTCATAATTCCTATTTTTTTCTGTTAAATCCAGGGTAGGATTTGTTTATACAACACTGAACATGAGGGATGTAAACCCAGTGTAGAAACTTCTCAGTCCTGATCAGCATTGAGTTAAATCTTTCCTGTGATTGTTTTCTCGTGGATGTAAACAGAGGAAATGCTTGAATGCAAGAAGGAAAAAGAGTTCTGACAATCCCAGAGTAATTTAGGAGGTTGCACAGTTCCCACCCCATAAGCTGACAGGCAGTTTTGGGGAGAGAAACCACACTTTTGTGGCAAGGAAGTAAATGGGTAACTGGGATTTTATATAATCCAGCAGCAGTTATTAGAAAACTGATTGTTTGGCTTTTTGAGATGTGCAGTAAATAAAAATAACATTGGGTTTGGTTTTTTGTCTTGTCAGACCTGCAAGTGTAACACAAACTGTCCTTGTCATTGCCTCTATTTAATTTTTTATAAATCTTGTTTTTAAAAATAGGTATTTTTGATATCACCTTAATCACTTAAAGTTAATGCTGTACATCAAGGGAAATTACACAAAGAAACCTCCGACTTAAAGAATCCTTTTTCCAACAAGGAAGCCTCAATTAAATGAGTTACAATTCCAGTTCATCCATCAGCCAAGATTTTATGGACTTTCTGTTTGTAAAGAGGAACTTCCAGGGCCTCCTTTATTCTCTTCTTTTTTTAGGTTGGGGAAACACATTTTGGATCTTTAGAGAATGAAGGAATGGTCAGACCTGAAGGGTGACTCCCCATCACCACCTTGGAGGACATTTCCATTCATCCTGATCTTTGTTCTCCCAAATAAATGTGAAGGTTGGATTTGGTCTTGGAGATCTTTTCCAACCTTAATAATTCTGTGCTATTTCTATTTGAATAGTTTTGATCACTGATTATAAAAATACTTTTTTTTTTTTATGATGTCTGTTACTCATTCCATAGATTTTTTTTTTCCAGAATACTTTTTCCCCCAGAAAAAAAAAATTAAGCAAAGCCTGACCTAAGTTTTGTTTTGCAAGGGGGAAGTGGAGCAGATTGCCATGATGAAGCCCAAAGGGCAGACAGAACACGACGAAGGAATGCTGGAATACTTGGAGGATTTGATAGGATCTGCTCGGCTCAAGGAGCCAATCCAGACGCTGTGCCGCCGCGTGGAGCTCCTGAACGAGCGCAGGGGGGAGAAGGTGAGCCTCAGCTCCTGGGGCATCCCAAAGAAACCCCAGCATTTCTCACACCCAGCTCTGCGAGGAGAGTTGAAAACACACGGAAATGCTGCTGCACAGTCTGCTTTTGTAGCATTTGATTGATGCATTGAGTGCTAAAAGTAGTCAAAAAGTTCTAAATTATATCAAAGTTCTTTTTCCTTGATGTGGCCTTGGTAAATCCTGTGGTGGATTTCTTGTAAAGGGAAACACAAGACCTGTAGTTGTAGGAATCCACTTACAGATGGCCAATCAAAAGGTTGAGATAGAGAAAATTACCATAAAATTGCCTTGCAGAAGTAATTCCTGCTCACCAATTCTCTGGGACTTTCTCCTCATGGTTTCCTCCTGAATCCTGGCTCTGCCTCAGCTCTGCCCCTCTGTTCTCTGCAGTTAAATCGAGTTAAATTGGTGGAGAAAGAAAAAGATGCCTTGGAAGAGGACAAGAATAAAGCCATTGAGTTCCTTCGCTTGGAAAATAACATATTTAAGGAAAAGAATCACATCTGCCAATATTATATGTAAGTAATTCTCAAGCTCCGGGTTGGCTTTAATGTGGTGGAGGCTGTTAAACTTTGCTTCAGCTTCTCAAACTAGAAATATTTTGCATTTCTTAACTCCAAGTTATTGTTATCTTTTGATACTTAACATAATCCTGTTGTTACACTGAGGATTGGAAGTAGAGATTCATTATGAAGATGGATAAATTGAGCTTTTATTGTTTTATTTCCTAGCCATGACCTAAAGAAACGAATAAATGACCTGGACATGCAGAAAGAAAAAATTAACGAAGAAACTAAAAGTATTAATGAGAAAAGCAGTAAACTTGCAGAAGAAACAAAAACCAAGACTAAAGCTTTGAAAGAACTTGAAAAGTAAGTACTTTAGGGATGTATTTATGAGCTGAAAGTACTGTGTTTTGCATGTTTTCCACCAAAAACTTATATTATCTGATGAGGAGAATCACTTCTGGTACATCTAAATGCAAAAAAATGCATTTAAATTAATATATAAAAATTAATTACATGCAGAAAAATAAATTAAAACAAATTCACATGAGTTTGATTTGTTTCTGGGTAATACTCACAATTACAATAAGAAAATGTCTGATCTTTCAAATGGGTTTTAAAGTACATATTTCTTTATATTGACTGTACACAAAAAAGAATTGGGATATGATTGTTCTTTTTTTCTGTTTTCCTTCAGGAAATACAATAAAATTACAAAGTTCATAGAGGAAAATAAAAAAAAGTTCTCTGAGCTGGATTTGCAGGATGTGAAAGTGAGGGAAAATCTCAAACATGCCAAGAGCAAGGCTAAAAAACTGGAGAAGCAACTTCAAAAGCACAAGGAAAAGGTAGTGAGAGCCTCAGCTGGATTGGCTTGGAAAAGTCAATTGTGGGAACACCTTTGCAGCTGGGAGAAAATGGAAAGGGCACCAATTACAGCAAAGAAGGTGGAAGAATGGGGTTTAAATTGTTTTAATCAGATATTTTAGATCGGTAAATCAGGCAGAGATTTTGTTTGGTTGTCACTGCTTGCAGTGATGACTCCACTCACGGAGTTAATTTATGGATCTGTGTTGTCCCCTTGGTCACTGCCAGGTGTTGGGATGTCTTTGGATCTGGGGGGATTCAGGAATTCCATGTTTCAGTGGGAGAGGAGGTTCAAAGTCCTTTGCTGCTGCAGGTGGAGGAGCTGAAGAGTGTCCCCTCAACACGTGCCAAAGACATCGAGGACGCCACGGCCAGGAGGGAGCAGCTGGCCAAGGCCAGGGACAAGGAGGCAGCCAAGCTCAAGGAGGTTCTGGCCTCTCTGCAGGAGGAGACTAAGGGAATTCAGAAGGAAAAAGAGGTTTGGACAGGCAGGACTTACCCACCTGCTGTAGTAACTTCATGCTTCTGAGGGAAACCATCACCAGACACTTCCAAAATGCCATTTATTGACATTCCACTGTTCCTTGTGTTAGTGCAGAGGAGCCTAAATGGGCAATTAATCTTAAATCAATAATTACAGCTAAAGCCTTCTTGTCTGCTTTTAGAGTGACCAAGCATCGTCAGGTAGCTCATTCATAGATTTATATTAAATAATATACTCATTTTCTTCCACCAAAACATTTGAGCCAAAATAAAGATATTCTGGAATGGTCCATTCCCAACTTTTTCCACAGCTATGATCTATCTTTAGATTAATGTACAGCTACTCCAAAACTTGGTTATTGTTGTTTGTGCTGTTCAGTGCCTGAACACCTGGAGACTGAGAATTTATCCTGTAAATTTGTAGGGTTGTTTTTTGTGCTTGAAAATGTGAATTCTCCATTTGGAGCTATAATTCAGCACAGTGTGTAGGGCTCCTCCCAACTTCAAGTTGACAAAATGATGCAAAGCTTTATGGAAATGCTTTTTGAAGTGCTTTATAATTAGGAAAAGCCATGTTTACTTCCCCCCTCCCCGGAATATGTTAATGAATGAAGCAATGCTGGTTCTCCCAGGGAGCAGAAGTGTTCCTGCTGGGCTGAGCTGAGCCCTGGGTGTCTTTGCAGGACAAGGAGAAGGAGCTGATGGAGTTCAGCAGTGAGGTGGACGAGGCTCGATCCAAGATGCAGATAGCTCAGTCAGAGCTGGAGCTTTACCTGAGCAGGTACAACTCTGCTGTGGCTCAGCTCAGCCAGGCCCAGGAGGCCCTGGGGAACACCTCGAACACCATGAAGGAAAGGAAAGCTGCCATCCAAGACATAGCTGGCAAATTACCCCAGGCTGAGAAGCAGCTCAAGGAGGTGAGATGTGACTTTGCTCTTTAATTCCTTCGAGTGACACCGAAGCCCCACTCTTCTTTTTAGCAATAATCATGGGGAAAATAAACCAAAAACCATCTCCACTAAAAGAACATTGAAAAGCTGTTTTCTAATACTCAGCTTGCTGGTGAAGCAAATATTCTATTTCAGACTTACTTTGTGTTAAGCCAGTGTTGACTTGAATGAAATCCTACATATCCCTGAGCCTTCTTCAGGGTGGAGAGACCCTGGCACAGGGTGCCCAGAGAAGCTGTGGCTGTCCCTGGATCCCTGGCAGTGTCCCAGGCCAGGTTGGACAGGGCTTGGAGGACCCTGGGATGGTGGAAGGTGTCCCTGCCATGGCAGGGGTGGCACTGATGTGCTTTAAGGTCCTTCCAACCCAAACCATTCTGGAATTCTTTGAATTTCATTTCTTGCTCCTCAATCATTTCCCAAAGGAAAAAAAATGCATTGAAGACTCCCTGTATCAAGTAGTTTTTGGGATGCTGAGGCAATGTGTTTCTTTGAATCCCCAGAAAGAGAATGCTCTGGAGAAGCTGGGGAGAGAAGAATGTGGGACCAAGGATCTCGTGCGAAACCTGCGCCGGAAAGTAGAAGAAGCCAAAAGTTCTTTAGCACAAAGTCGCAGTCGAGGAAAAGTGCTCGAGGCTCTGCTCCAGCAGAAGAAATGTGGGAATATTCCTGGACTCTTTGGAAGACTGGTAAGCTTTAGAAGGCTCTAAAGGGTTAAAAACTTGAGAGGAGCTGAGTGGTGTTCTGTGATGAAGTGTGGGATGCCTCACTTCCCCGGTGTTAGGAATTTGGAGAGCAGAGCTGTAAATCCTGTGGACTTGCTGCAAAATAAAACAATTTTCAGTTCTTTTCAAGCAATATTAGTTTAAAGTGAAAATTCAGAGCTTCATTCTTGCTGCTTATCAGTGTAAATGTAAAAGTGCTGCTTTTGTGTTCTGCGATCTTTTGTCCAAGGAGAATTATCTCTGCTTCAGAAAAATCAGTTTATTTGGTGTGTGTAGATTTACAAACATACATTCATGGATTTACTGGGAAAGGATAAACCTCAAAGAGCAGCTCGGGTACCAACTAATCAGTGTTTCCCCTCATCCCTCAATGCTCAGGGGGACCTGGGAGCCATCGATGACAAGTATGATGTGGCCATTTCCTCCTCGTGTAGAGCCTTGGACCACATCGTTGTGGACACCATGGAGACTGCCCAGGCCTGTGTGAACTTCCTGAAGGCAGGAGGGGTTGGAGTTGCCACCTTCATAGCCCTGGACAAGGTGAGTCCCACCCCTGGGAAAACCAATCGTTTCACCCTTAATTGCCATCTAATTGCATTTACTCTAAAGCATTAACATCTCACAGAATAGTGGCGTGACCTCAACATTTATCCTATATTCCTTTATTTCTTTGGTGGATGTAGGTGGCTGTGTGGGAAAAGAGAATGCAGAAAATCCCAACTCCTGAGAATACCCCGCGGCTGTTTGACCTGGTGAAGGTGGAGGACGAGAAGGTTCGCCTGGCATTTTACTTTGCCCTGAGGGACACTCTGGTGGCTAAAAACCTGGAAGAAGCCACCAGAATAGCATTCCAAAAGGACAAAAGGTGGAGGGTGGTAACCCTGCAAGGGCAAATCATCGAGGTGACAGGTACTGCAGCAAAAACTGGAGCTCTGTTGGAAACACTTTGTGGGTGATACTGAAGCCTGACAACTTTTCTGATATTTCCATCCCTTTTTCTGTAGGAACCATGACTGGTGGTGGGGGGAAGGTCATGAAGGGCAGAATGGGCTCCTCAGTCGTGATGGATATCTCAGAAGAAGAGGTCAGTGCATAGTGGAAATGGAATTCCAGCAGAATTCCTCACTTTGGGCAGTTCTTGCACATGTTTGCCTTTCAAAGCAGTGTGAGCAGGAGCAATCTGTGATGGGAGATCGTTAACAAGGGCTTATAAAGCCAGAATTGCCCATGTTAGCAGAGGTTCTATTGCTCTGAAGTGCATCAGGAAGATGCAGGAGTTGTCACTGTCAGGAGCTGCCCAGGGAGGTTTGCAGTCCCCATCCCTGCAGGTGTCCCAGGAAGGCCTGGCTGTGGCACTCAGTGCTCTGGGCTGGGGAAAAGGTGAGGATTGGGCACTGCTTGGACTCCATGGGCTGGGAAGGCTTTTCCAGCCTCAGTGATGCTGGGATTCTGTATTTGTTCACAGTCCAGCCCATTATTTAATTTAGTCTCCTAGTGCTCCTTTTGATAGCTTGGACACCATTTTGGCATATCACAATGCAATTTATTTTTTCTTCTGAATTCCATTTATGGTTTAATCTGTAGCTGCTCCTCTTGTTTCTCACTGGCAGAGCTGATGCTCCCAGCACTCAGACTCCCCAGTTTCCAGTTTTTACTCCACTTTGTCCTGTTTTAAAAGCTGTTGAGCACAGGGGTGAGCCCTGCCTTGGTTTTGTTGTGGTGACAGCAGTAAGTGATGCTCTCATTCTGTGCAGATCAATAGAATGGAATCCCAGCTGCAGAAGGATTCCCAGAGAGCAGTTCAGTGTGAGGAGGAGAAATCCCAGCTGGAAGAAGCCATAAGGAAACTGCGGCAGGACATTCAGGAAATGAGGAACACCTCAGAGAAATACACAGCGAATATCCAGGTGGGAATTCCTGAGCTCTTCCACACAGGCCTGCCTGGTGCCAGGGAGCTTTACAGGGACAAGATTCCAACCCAGTTCTGTGTTCTCTGCAGAGTTTTTCTGAGCAAGAAATGGATCTCAAAAACCAAATCAAGAAACTCGAAGCCAAAGTCGCTGCTGCTGCTCCAGACAAAGGCAAACAGGAGGAGATGGAAAAAGACCTGGGTGGTTATAAAAAAGGTACATTTTGTGGAGAGATAAGTATTTTAATCATGCTCTTTTACTAATGAAGGAATGGTTTTGGGTTTGTGCTTCAGTTCTGTGTCTTGGTTTGGGACCTCATTTCTCTGAGGTGTTCCTAGAGATCAGAGAGTAAAGCCCTTTTTTTGTAATTGCTCAAGTTCATATTTCAGGCAAGCTAAAGTAAACATGAATTTAAGTGTTTTGTTTCTTTGGTTAGATTTTTGTGGCTGTATTACTCATTCAATAGGGAAACTTAGTTTAATTAGGGGTAAGAATTGTTAATGAGCAGGTAATGATATAAAATTCAAGTGAAGGGTTTTGCCAGGCTTTAACATAAAGTCTATAAAATAAGTCTATATAAACATAAGTCTTTAAACATAAGTCTATAAAATAAATCCCTGTGTTCTTTGTGGGAAAACATCCTTTTTGTGCAGTGATGCTGTTCAGCAGGGGCAGTAACTACCCAGTTACACCAACTCCTGAGAAATGTTGATGCAAATTAACCTTTGAGCATCTTCCCACTAATTAAATGCAAAGAAATAACTTCTAATGCCCCACCTGATGTATTTAAGTATTCTGTGTACATTGACTAATCCACATTGAGTGGTTTTTACAGCAGGAAAGCTTTGGCAGAGCAGTGGCAGAAAGAATTGGCTGTATTTTGATGTTTGTCACACTTAAACTCATCATTTGTCACAGCATAAAGAAATACATGCAATTCTCACTAGAGGAATAGAGCAGAGCTTAAATCTGGAATAATTTCCATCACTTTATCCCTTTAATTTTGATATCCGCGAGCGGCACTGGATACTTAATTCCCTTTTTCCATGGACAGATTTTGAGTGTGTGTCTGAGAAAGCCAAGAGGATGGAGGAGGAGGTGAAACGGCTGCACGACCTCATCGTGGACACCAACAACCAGAAGCTGAAGGCACACCAGGACAAAATTGATAAGATTACTAAGGAAATGGATGAATGTTCTTCAATCATCAACAAGGCCCAGGTGGCAGCCAGGGCTGCAGACAGGTACAGCACTGGGAGCTCCAGGCTGGAGCTGCACTTACTCAGTGCCTCTGGGTAAATGGGGCTCAGGGAGGGAAAGGCAAGTCAGATTTTGTAGTGTGTAATAGTCTGAAAGTCACATTTAATCAGTATTTCTGTAATATTTGCCTGGCACCAAACTGCAGTATTTCAGGATAAAGTCCAAAATAGTGCTGAATTGGATGTGCTGGAGCAGCTCAAATCTGAAGGGACTGATTTTATTAGGAGGCCTGTCAGAAAGTAAAATGGGATCTATTTTTCATGGGAATTCCCCAATCCATAGAGATTCCAAACTCTCAAAGAAGAAATTAACTCATTTAATGAGGCCTGGCTGCTGAGGAAGACATTATTTTCCTTGGATACCTCTGGAGTGTGGGAGTTGGTGCTTGAAGCAGCAGTTCCTCCTTGTTGTCAGTGAGATTGGTTTCCTGGGTTGTTCTCTGTGCCATTTGCCTCCTGTGAGGTTCACAACCATCCCTGTCCCTGGGCAGGAGCCTGGAGCAATCCCAGGAGGCTCTGCAGCGCACCGAGAAGGAGCTGGAGGAGATTGAGAAGGAGATGAAGAACCTGACAGCAGAGCTGACAGCGCTGGAGAACAAAGCCACCGAGGTGCTGAACGAGCGCAGACAGGCTGAGGTGAGTCCTGGGAACGAATGCTCTGGGCTCAGGGAAATCAGGGAGAGGAGTTCAGTCCTCCTTGGATCCCACTGATAGCTCATTCTCTCTGCACAGCAAACAGTTCAGGAAAAGATTTACAAAACTTACAAAACCCCAGCGAAATTACTGGGTTTAAAAGTTGATTAAAAACAGCTTTTTTTTCCCATTATGTGGGATTTTAGTTTCCTATCTAGATTCTGTATGTGAGAGGGGGAAAACCAGGATGGCTGAAATTCTTCTCAATGAAGCTGGGATTTGATGTCTTTCTCTTAATTAGCTAAAAATGAGCGTAGGACCTGTTTGGTCCAGATCTGGAATGAAAATATAAACTGCAGCATATTCATTCCAGAATTCAGGGATCAGTTATAAATCCAAGAATATTTATTTGTTTCCATCAATAGCTGTGAGTAAGTGAAAACACACTTATCACCCAAAAAAGGGGCAGGATTTTTTTAGGTGATTGGTTAATGCCCTTTTTGGCCATTTTTCTGTTCAGGAAACTTTGCCAGCAGTGCAGGAGGAGCAGAAGAATTTACTCCAGGAGATGAAAACTATTGAGGATGCTGAACTTGCCCTTCAAAATGAAGCTCTGAACATCAAGCTGAAAATTGAACAAATTGACAACCACATTTCCACCCACCAGGGAAAGGTCAAACACTGGCAAAAAGAGGTAGGGAAATGCTTTAGTTTCTAAAACTTAAATCAGGGAATTGTGGAATGGTTTGGGTTGGGAAGGACCTTAAAGCTCATCGAGTTTCCTGGGACAACTTCCACCATCCCAGGTTGCTCCAAGCCCTGTCCTGGCTCTGAGCACTTCCAGGGATCCAGGATGAACACATCAGCATCCCATTAGAAAACAGAGAATCTGGGAGAAAATTCGTCGTCAGATCACAGTTTATTGGTGTTTATGCAGGAACAGAATAATAGGATGAAAGGAAATTCATTGTCCTTTTCACATCCTGTTTTAGGCAATTATGGAAGAACCTTTACATGTTTGGAGATCGGAAGCTTCACTCTGTAGTAACCCAGAAAAAACTCATTTTAGGAACAGCTTCCTGAGATTTTTAAAGCTTTTGCCTTTAAAACAACGTGGCTTTTTCCTTGCAGATCTCCAAGCTCTCCCTGCACCACATAGAGGACGAGGCCCCCGAGGAGCTGGTGGTGCTGAGCGAGGCAGAGCTGGAGGCTCTGCAGGACCCCGAGGGGATCACCAAGAGGATTGCCCTGCTGGAGGCACAGCGCCACGAGCTGCGGCCCAACCTGGGCGCCATCGCCGAGTACAGGAAGAAGGTAAAGCTCCTCTGGGCCCTGAGGATCCCTGAGGGACAATATCCCAGCAGGAGGGATGTGTTCCTCCGAAAACCCCGGAGTGTTCCTGTTCCTGTTGTTAGCAGCTCGTCCTTAGCCAAGGTGGAAGGTGTTTCTGGGACCCTCCATACTGTCAGTGTCAGGTGACAACTTCCCTGATGATCTTGAAGTCTTTTCCAACCGAAATGATTCTCCTAAATGAAAAATACAGGGGAGTATTTATTAGAGTCAAGTCCTCACAGCCAAGGCAGACACACCATACTGGGCTTTTGCCCTCCTCCCTTCAGTAATAGTGAACCATTCAACAAATGAAATATTTTTATTTTAACACGGGTTTGTTTGGGGTTTTTTTCTCCTCAGCAGCAGAGATAGGAAAAGAGAGGTAATTTGTGGGTTTTGTTTCAGGGCTGTTAGCCCTGGGAAAGAGGAAAGTTATTCCTGGGAAAAAGGAATGTTCAAATGGTAGGAAAAGTGGTTTAAACTTTCAGTTGAGGAGGCAGCTGCTCTAAGTGCCCCCTGGTTTGGTTGGTTGTTTCCCCCTGCAGGAAGAGCTCTACCTGAAACATGTGGGAGAACTGGATGACATCACCAGCGAGAGAGACAAATTCAGACAGGCCTATGAAGATCTCAGGAAGCAAAGGCTGAATGAATTCATGGCAGGATTTAATGTCATCACTAACAAGCTGAAGGAGAACTACCAGATGCTCACGTTGGGAGGGGATGCTGAGCTGGAGCTTGTGGACAGTCTGGATCCCTTCTCAGAGGGAATCATGTTCAGGTTTTCAAAATACTTTATGTTCTGTTAATTTTCAATCATTGTAGTCCTTTCAGCCTGTTTTTAAAGTAAATGTTTGTTAATCATTAGTGAACTAAGACAGGCTCAGTATTGGCAAATAGTGACAGAAACCACAACTTTGTAGCTCTGAGATTCATTTCCTTCTGGAGAAATCAGGAACCAACAGCAGTTGGAAAGCTTTGAACTCATTTCCCAGTACTTTTTAATTCCCAAGTCACTTCATTCTGCCTAGGGAATCACAGCAGTGTTCTGTCATAAATGCTCCCAGGAGTGAGTTCATGAACTGGGAGGTAAATTGGGAAAGGCAATGCGCAGGGGGGTGAGGTGCTGCAGTTCCTGTGTTACCCCAGGCTGGGCTCAGGCCAAGATCAGAAATGCTGACAGACCAACCCCTTCCTTTGTTGCAGTGTTCGACCTCCCAAGAAAAGCTGGAAGAAGATCTTTAACCTGTCAGGAGGAGAGAAGACCCTGAGCTCCCTGGCCCTGGTCTTTGCCCTTCACCACTACAAACCAACCCCACTGTATTTCATGGATGAGATTGACGCTGCCCTCGACTTCAAAAACGTCTCCATTGTAGCATTTTACATCTATGTAAGTTCCTCGTGGCTTCATCTTCCTAAGGTTTGTCTTTCTCCTCCTGAAGGGACAAAGTGGCAGCACAATTACAGCCAGATTTAAGATCTGGAATGCTGGAGTTCACTGCTTCCTCTTGAAAAAACAGACCTCCCCCAAAGCCATCAGTATTGTCAGAATACGCAACTTATTTCCCAAGGTTCCTCGGATTTATACTTCCATGTCATTCCCATCAGTGTCTTCGATCTATGGCTTGATTAGATTTTTTTCCCATGCCTTTAAAGCTTCTGCCCTCACCATATTTAAGCAAAGCAAACCCCTTAACCTGGCTCCAGTTCAGACTGGCAATTAAACATTGAATATTCAGAATCATTATTAACTGGGAACCACCAGTTTTGGAAGCAAGTGGCAAAGATTAAGAGCAGCTACTTCAGATTAGGGAAACACTCGGAAGTTCCCTGCCTGCAGCTGTAGTTTGAAACTTGGCTTTGTGTGCCACACCAGGACAGAGGGAATTTTGGGAATGCTGGGCACTAACACGAATCCCTTCTGTTTCAGGAACAAACTAAAAACGCCCAGTTCATCATCATCTCCCTGCGGAACAACATGTTCGAGATTGCAGACAGATTAATTGGGATTTATAAAACCCAAAACACCACCAAAAGTGTGGCCACCAACCCCAAAATCCTGGCTGTGAAAGGACTGGATGAACTCCGTGCCCTTGGGTGCAGCGTAGCCCAAAAATAGGAATCAACTTCCAGCCCCATGGCTGCTGTTTATTTTTGTCTGATCTAATTCTGTATTGTAGACTTTGTTTTGTAAATCATGATCGAATTTTGTAAAAATTTGATCTTTCTAATATAAACCCAGCCTCAAAAAAATTCCACTTTTTCACTTTAAAAATTGAAGAAAGGGAGACCTCTTGGAGAGGGGGGGCAAAGAAAAAAGTTCAGTCCATGGTGGGAAACAGGAGGAGCCTGGAATTACCACCCTTCTGCTCCCTCTCCTCTCCATGCTGGATCAGGGGCTGCAGTGAGGGAATCTCAGTGTTGGCCAATCCTGCTTTAAGAAAATGCTTTATTTTATTTGTATATATTTATTTGCATTCATTTGTTAAATTGATGAAAATAGAGAGTGCATTTGTTTTGCCCGGGGCAGGGCGAGCACCAAAGACACAGACACCAACTTAAGGGATCAGTGTAATTTACTACAGTGCATAACTGCCAAGAGTTACAGGAGAAGTTACCAGTTACAGGAACAGTTACAGTTATCAGCAATACACCTGATCATTGGCAAAGAATTCCAGGAGGGGAAGCTCAGCAATGCACCTGATCTTTGGCAAAGAATTCCAGAATGATGTTAGGAACTGAATTCCAGAGTTGTGGATCAAGGCAAAACTCGCCTCGCCTCGCCTCACGTTCAGAGGAAATCCATGCAATACAGAAAAGGAAGGATACAGAAACAGAACAAGTGTAGAGCTTTACCAATCCAGCTTTTGAGCAGAAATTAAAAATAATGCTGGATTGCTGCACTGGGTTTTTATCTAATTTAAGTAGTCAGGAAGGATTCTCCGGCAAAATTTCATCAGTGTGTCGGAAGTGTGGCAGAGCTCTCGTGCTGTGTTCTGCAGGTAGATTCAGGAACCCTGTTGAATCCCCTGCAGGAATTTCCAGAGATCTGCAAGAGGAGCTGGCAAGATAGCAGGTAAGAATTCGGAGAGCAGCACTATCAGAATAGTAAACAGGAGTGTCATGAAAACAGTGTGCCCATCTACAGGACCAGGATTCGGCTCCCAGAGCACACCTCCTTGTATGAACTCTGGATGGTGTTGGTTTCTGCGGATCAGCTGGGGTTGTGGAGTGGGCAGCTTGTGCACCTGACCGATGGCAGTGTTAGACCACTTGTGCTGGATCAGCTTCTCCATCCTTGGATAAATCTCCACAGGTTTGGGGTCTGGGAGTCGCTTCTGTTTGAGAGCATGGAGCCTCTGCTGCAGCCCATCCAGCTTCTCCAGGAACAGCAGCGGGGACTTCTCGTTCTGAACGGCTGAGTGCAGCTCCTTTAATTCACTCTCCTCCAACTTCAGTTTTTCCACCTCCTCGATGAGGGGATCGTACTCCCGTGAAATGGAGCTGTTGAGTTCATCCAGTGCACTCAGCACAGCTGCTTTTTTGTTCTCCAAGGCATCAACAAGTTCATTGAAATACTTCAGCACAGCTTCCCTGTCGCTCTCCAGGGCGCTCTGGCACCGCGCCTTGTGCTCCTGCAGCCTGCTGGCGCACAAGGACACCTTGGATTTATCGGTCAGCTCCTCCAGGAGCTTTCCCGAAGCCTCCCTGCCTTTCCTGCAGGCGCTCCGGAGGTCATCGATGGGGTGCCCGCGGTGCTCGCCGATGGTGAGGCACTGGCCGCACACGAGCCGCTTGTCCTGCAGGCAGTAAATGTTGAGCGGCTGCTGGGGGTGTGCCTGGCACATCCCCGCCTCGGGCTTTGGCTTTGTCCCTTTCCCCGTCCCTGCCCCCGCCGGCTCCTCCCGCTGGCACTTCTCGATGACGGCCTTGAGGGCGAAGTTGATGGGCAGCGCTTGGGGCCCGGCCGCGGGAATGGCCACACGAGCCCTGCAGCTCGGGCAGCTCACGGGTTTGCCCGTGCAGAAGCCGGGCTCGGGCTGCAGGAGGCCCTGCAGGCATTCCCTGCAGAAGGTGTGCGAGCAGGACAGCACCCGCGGGTCCTCGAAGATGTCACAGCAAATGGCACAGGTCAGCTCCTCCTCCAGGCGATCCATGGCCTGCCAGGGACACACACAATGTCACTGAGCCCAGAGCCTCAACACACAGCTGACCAGCAATTCCCTGCCTGGGCACTTTACTGCTCACTTCCGTTCTCTTTTTAAGGGGCGTTAAAAGAAGAATGGAAGTGAGCAATGGTTCAAGGATCTCAGCAAATTCCAAACTGCACTCAGAGCTGAGTGCCCAGAGAGCATCCGTCCAACCAGAGCCATATCCATATCATCCACATCCAACCTCTGCCTTAAAAAGCCAGGAAAAGCAGCAATCTGCCCCTAGATACTGGTTACAGTGGGAAACAGGAGCAGAGAGTGGTAAAAGCCAGAATGAGAATTTCTAAATAACCTCAGAGCTGTGGAATTTGTCACCCACCAGGAGTAACATTTTCAACATGAAGTCTAGAATTTGTTTTTCTCCCCCACTTGTTTCAGATGTTACTTTTGTAACATAAAATAGTCATTAGTGCATTAAACAGTCACATTGAGAAGCTCTCTCCAGGCTCTGGCACAAAAAGTCCAACTCAGCAGTCCTCACAAGCACCATACCAGGAATTACTCCTGCATTGCTTTAAGCACAAAGCTGAAAAGTTACTTTCACTTTCCATTCCCTGTAACGTTGCCTTGTTTCATTTCCCAGCTCAGAGATGTCACCCTGCACAGTCCCAAGGAACAGTAACACTAAAACCTGTTTTCATAGTACATTCATTCTGGTTTTCATTCTGCTAAAAAATGGGCAATTTGGTGTCAACTTTCCTTCTTTTTGTGCCACACTTTCCTGCTCCTTTCATCAGTTCCAGTCAGCTCTGAGGACTTTGCTGCACTGCAAAAAGAAATCGTCAGAGCATTTAGGATCAAAGCCCATTAATTTAGGGTCTGACTTGAGCTGTAAACAATGATCTGCAGCTGGGCTCACGCTGGGGAAGGCAGGAGCTGAACAGCCAGCCTGGCTCTGGGAGAGTTCAACCAGCTCTGAGCCCAGCAGTCTGTGCTGCTGGCACCGAAATAAGCCTGGCTTATCTCTCTGGGTTAGCCAGGCTGGGGTTGATCACAGAGATTTTCCATTTCAATGAAGGCGTTTACAGCAGGAACCTGGGCTGGTAATTTTAAAACCAAAAAAAGGAAGCAGTAGAAACCAGGGCCAGGAGTTGGACTTTGGGGACCCTTGTAGGTCCGCTCCAACCCAGGGTATTACCTGGTTCTGTATCCCCCTCCATCCTTTCTGTGCTCGATTCCGTTGCCAACACTCACTCTCCATCCCTTGTAACTGTCAAAGCTCCCGGTCTGGAGCATTTACCTGTTATTTAGCGACAGTCCCGGGCAGTGGAGCCGGAGGGATGAGCACACCTTCACCTGTCCGCTGCAGCTCCCGCAGCCAGCCGGGATCGATGGGCGCCGTCCCTGCACGAGGAGCTGCGAGAGGAGTCAGCACCCGAAACCTGCCGAGCCACAGAGACACAACCAACCTGCAGCTCGGCAACGGCAGCTCCGAGCCCCGGACTGCTCCGGCTGCGGGAACCTCTGCGCCGCCCCGGCACCCACCTGGGGCCTCCCGGGGAGCTCCGCTCGGCGGTGGAGCTGCTCCCGGGGAGCTCCGCTCGGCGATGGAGCTGCTCCCGGGGAGCTCCGCTCGGCGGGGGAGCCTCGCTCGGCGATGGAGCTGCTCCCGGAGAGCTCCGCTCGGCGGTGGAGCTCCGCTCCCGGCCAGCCGCGCTCGGCGGTGTAGCTCCACTGCCCCAACGGTCGCGGCCTTCGAATGTCAATGGCGGGAGCGCGGGAGGGCCAGGAGTTGGGCTGAGGGACGGAAGGATGGAGGGAGAGAAGGATGGAGGGAGGGCAGGGTCGGAGCTCCATCCAGGAGCGCGGTTGGTGCGGCGCACGGAGGGCAGAGCCGCGGGAGGAGAAGGATGGAGGGAGACCGGGAATTGAGCTCACCGGGAATGGCCGCAGCAGGAACCTCAGGGCGGCTCAGGAGGGATGGAACATTAAACATCTTCTTTTTACCCATTTTATGTACTTTAAATTAAGAATTCAAGATGAAGCAGCATTTTGAGTGCAAACTGCCATTCCAAGAATTAAATCCTTGATCCCAACGTGATCTGTATTGCTGATAGTCAATCTGACCATCGTCTGCCTTCCCATCAAATTAGAAAACTTCTGGAACACAATTATCAATAGTTGGAATTTAAAGTTTCCCAAAATTGGTCCTTTTCTAGTAAGAGCAGCTTTCAGTATTGTTTTATAGAAATTCAAAATCAAGAATATTGCCATGTGACCATTTTAATGGCAGCTTGAGGAAAAGTCTTCCTCAGCTTTGGAGCTCCCAAACCAGCTGGATAAATACAGGATTTATATGAATTTGCAAGCAAAAACAGGAATTATTTTACAGAAATCAGGTTTCCAGTCCCTTTTCTGTGGATATAGCAGCAATACTGACTTTTCAATGAATTTTGTATGCCTCCCGAGTTTCACTGGAGCAGTAGCTGAAACTTCCTGAGCAAGTTTGTAAACTTGACACGTTTGCAGCTACTAAGTTTCCTTTCACCAAGTCGATTTGATCCAGATGCACCACTTCCCTAATTGCTTCCAGCCCCACCAGCAGCTTTCCTGCCAGCGATTTGGTGACACGCAGAGCTGAGGAAACATTGATAGTTCAAAGTGGCAAAAAGTCCACGAGGTTTGATGTGAAGACATCCTGAATTATAAAGCTGCCTTTGCCAGTATTTCATTTGCCTTGAAATCCTTTGAAGTTGTTAATTATCTTAACATTCTATGCAGAAATTAGGATTTTAGCAGCCTGTCCCCCTCCCAAAGCAGAAATTCACAACTTACCGGGAATACCTGGGATGCAGCAGTCTGGGAGGAGGATGGGATGAGGTCTGTCCAGAGCTCCATGATCCAGGAATGCTGAAAAGCTTCACACAAACCAAGGACAATTCCACTTCCAGCAGAAAAAAAATCAACTTCTCTCAAATTATCCCCTTCCCTTCACCATATTTCTTCTTCCCACATCCTAAAATTCCAGGGCAGCTATTTGGGTTTTTTTTCTCCTTGAAATAATAAAAAAAAAAAAATCCCAACTGGCATAGCTGATTTATGGCTTAATTTTTGTCCTTTAAGTATTTTAAATCTTTTTCTATTTGCTATCCTAAACTCAGCTGAAAAGGTAGTTTTCTACTGCAAAATATAAGGTATTTGAGTATATATAACATCCATATATATGGATACAACATTCAACCCCAGTGATTAGTATTCCCAGAGGCAATTCCCAAATTATTTCTAGTTTGAATCCCAAGATTCCCAAACAAATCCCCTTTCCCCAACAAATGTAATCATCACCTCAAAAGGCAGTTTTTGGGCAAAAAGGCAACTTTTGGGCAAAAAGGTCTCTCCTCCTGGAGAGCTCAGTGCTGCCACCCTGTGGGGGTTGGAATACTTGACTTTTCCCGATTTTGGCGAACTAACAGGACAGGATCTGCTGGGAAACAGGGAATTCTCCCGTTAAAAAACACCCACCCAAAACCCAAAAAAGGGAAAAAGCTGGAACAGCAGCAGCTCAAGGAAATTGTCTGTAATCATATTATATCCAAAAGTGGTCATAAAGGCATTTTTGGCAGTAAATACAATTTGGGTGGTATTTTTTTAGAAAAACAGAAGTTGCCACAAATACCTGTTTTCCTCTCACCCCACCAAGAAAGGTTTGTAAAATAGCAATTTTCTACAGAACATCCCTCACAGAGGTCTGAGGGTAAAAACTGTAATTTACTGAGTAGAATTTTCCTTAGAGCATTTCAACTTCCATTAAAACGATTTCATTCCCTTCTATGGATTCCATGAAAACAGCCCTGATTTATTCAGTGAATACACAGAAGTGATCAGGTAAATCTGCTATAAATGTTAAGAAACACCAAAATAATTCCATGCCTCCGGCCTGCAACACACAAACATTTTTAGGTAAAAACCTCATCCTGGAGCCTTTGAAAATCACTTTCTTCAAACAATCCCTGTATCTTCTGAAAGGGGAAAAAAAAGTATATTTTATAAAGAAACAGCCAAAGCAGCGAAGTTGCAAGTTTTAATGTTTATTTCCCCAAGACAGCCTAGCCTGCACTCTACTTGGATAAATTCACAAGCTAGTTTTCCGCTGCTTCTAGTTTTAAACTTTTAACCATGTTTCTGATGACAAGGAATGCTGCAAAAATACTCTAGTCCAACAAAGAGTTATGATCACAAAATAATCTTTATCCATTCTACAGTGTTTCAGAATTACCAGCTGATTTTAAAACACAAGGTAGATATAGATGCTAATGGTGGCTAATCTGGTATGTTTTATTATAGCAAACTGTTGTTCATGCAACACTTGTGCTCAAAGGGGAAGGCACAGCATTTCCTACAATGAGCCACCTTATCAAGAGTTCAGTTTGTACAAATTTGTAACATCACCTTGAATTTAGTGTGCAGGACCTCAAAACTGAGGCATTCCTCCAATTATAAAAACACTTGCATCCTTTTTGTGCAAGTTTTAAAAATACAAAGTTGGTTTTTTTATTTTTCTCTCTAAAGTGGCTCAAAATAGATTGTTCATGGCTGCCTACATCTAAGATAAAAAGAGTCTAAAACAATTGGATTAGGCATATTAAAGGTGTTCAAACCATGACTTGATTTGTACATCTATTCACACCTCTTTTTGTCGGTCTTTATTCGGCAGTACATATGCACCAAATTTCAATTTTAGACGTTTCCATATCATTTTCATAGAAAACAAAGTTTGAAAACAAGTAACATTGAAACACAGCACGGTATCCTACCACAACAGAAACATTTTGGTTACAGGACTCAACAAAATCTAAAAATGAGCTATGCTGGAGATTACCACATGCAAAGGTCTTCATGTTATCTTTGAAAATGAAAAGGATGAGGTTTTATTACCACTTTTTTACTGCTTTCTACTATTATGGCAACTTGTGTACTGCAACACAGTCTAGTTGGAAGGGAAATGGATGATTTTTTTTTTTGTTGTTTGTTTTTCCATGCAAAAAATCTACAAATTAGTTTTTGATGATATGGAAAAGCTTTTCATAACATCAAACATTCATCTGGTGCAAATGCACAGGGAAGCCTTCCTGAAATTCTGACTTTACAAACAACTAAGAAGCCGTAACAGGAAAAGAAATGAAAAAAGAACTGAAAGAAAAAAAAAAGAGGAAAAAAAAATTAACAAAAAAAAGAAAAAAAAAGAAAAAAAAAAAAAGAGAAAAACACAGGCTGCAGGAGTAAACCAGAGTCTGCTGCTAAACCGGTCTTTGTGTGTCCAGTGTAAGTCAACACCTATGAACTCATTGATGATTTTAGGTTTCTCAGCCCCTGGAGGCGACTCAAGCTCGCATGCGTTCACAGACACATCACACCCACTCTCTCGTGCACACCTGGCCCCAAACTGCCCACGGCCACGGCCTGGGCCAGGCCAGACTCCAGACACTCACTCCACGCTGGCCATTCACACGGGGCTGCAGAGCAAGGCCTGGGCTCGTCTCCCTGCACTGCTGTGGGCATCCTATTCTCTGATGCTTACGAGGCTGATGATGAGAGTACTGCGTTCCCCCAATTGCTCTAGAAGTCGGTGTTCCTTCTCAGGCACTGAAGATCTGTGACCTGTAGCCCTTTTTTCTTTGAACAATCTAAAGAAGCATTCAGTGTGAAGTTTGTCATTACATTTTGCCACTCATTCTCACTCGCACCCACTCGCCATCTTGACTTCATTTGGGCTTTTCTGTGATTCCAAATGAAATCTTCACATTTGCTTTCCCGATTTAATGCAGCAGCGGATCCCATGAGCCAAGATTGATGGATCAAACCTTTTTTTTTTTTTTTATTCAGTGCTGCATTGTACCTACACTTCCAAAATACCACTCTAAAACTGGAACCCTTCTGCTGGTACATTGGCAGATGAATTGAAACCAAATGTTCCGCCTTGTATTGCTTCTGGAACAAGGCTTGGATCTTCATCAATCTGCAATGGAATGGGAACATCATGAGCAGGGAAACACACAAAACCTCCCCACACAGGAGCTGGACAATCCCAAAAACAGATCTATTTTCACCTCCTTGCATCCATAGTCTTGCCATTCCTCCCCTGATTTAGTGACAGCACTAAACTGAAGTCATTTAAACCCAAATGATTTTGTTTGTACTTAGCAGGAAATGCTACAGAGCACCCAAAAACCTCTTGTTTATGCAACTGTCACTTCTGGAAAGTCTTCTGACAGCCTTAGAAATTGTCTCAGTTCTTAGGAGAGCAGCAACACTAAGCCCAGGAAGGATTAAACCCAAACTGTGGTTCTATCTGAACAGACAGCACTCAGAGTACCAAAATGACACCAATTAAATTCCAGTCCAGCTGCAAATGCAAAAGTTGAGTTGCTAAACAAGACTTGGATCTTACTGTTCACATCAGAGTGAAACTGTAGCACAAAACAACCTTCCAAGTGAAAACAGGCCATGACTGCAGCTAAGCTGGGCCATTTCTGCAGCTCTTCAACCAAAAGCCTCTCCCAAAAGCCAGGGCTGCATTTCCTTCCCTTGCAATTAACTCCTGTGACTGAAGTGCACACAAATCAACCCTTCTTTTGATTCATGTTCCATGTTTGAAATGGAAACAACATTCCTGATCAGCACATTTCACCCCTGAAATTATTCAAATCACCTAACTACTTTGTTTCTGAAGCAGCAGACTCAGCCCTGGAGCTTATAAGGGAGCTTATCAAACGTGAAATGTCAAGCTCAGGCAGGGGCTGAGAGTTAAGGCAACTATTTCCAGCCTGGGATTTTAATCCCTAGGGATGAGGCTTAAATTAGGCATCAGATCTTCTTTAGATGCTTCACCACGAGCAATGTAGGAGATGCAACAGGTTCAAAGCAGGGCTCATTCTTCCCTAAACCCAACAAGTGTCACACAGCAGCTCTGCTGCCTTTCTCCTGAAACACATTTGTAAATAAAACCAGTGAGCACATGGCAGGGAATTGCACACTCACATCATCTGAAGAGAAGAACTGATCAATGATCTCATAAGCCAGTTTGTAGATGTCTTCATTTTCATGGTTTTGTAGCTGTTCAATTTTCTCCAGGCCTACAAGCAACACACAAGAGAGATCAGAACACCCAATTCAGGCCAAACAACTTCCAACAAAGAAATGAAAAACACATCCGGGAGTAGAGTTCAGAATAATCTGGTTATGAATAAGATGCTGTTCAACCCATCTGGCATATTTATATCTATTTTATATATATCAACACATTGATGTACAGTACATAGGAATATTTTTGAAGCTCCAACAAGCTGAGTTTTTCCACTAAATACCTCTTTTCTCCTCCCAGCCATCACCAATCACAATTTTTCTGCCCTCCCCTCAAGATTGGGTATTTTAAAGATTATTCTACTCCACGTTAACAAATCCCACAGTTTTTCACCTATGCCCAAATTCAGTATCTCTGTTCTTTTATCTCTGAAAAGTCAACTTCAACCACAACCAAGATGGAGAAAGTCTCAAAGACATGAGGAAATGAAAGTTGTTGCATTCCTACAACCATTGTAGAATTATTTTTTTCCAAGTTCACCTGCACATGACTTGTGCATGATTAAAGTAAGCACATCATCCCCACACTGACAAATTTAGTTGCTGCTAATTAGACTAATTGGTATAATACGCACAGTTACAAAATTAGCACCTCATAAACTTTACTGCCATTATCCTACTCCTCCACATTTTATTTGATCATCAAATTAGTTAGGAAAAGCTGTGGATATTCACCAGATAGGCATGGAAAGGACACTTTAAAAAAGGTTTGCTTACAACATCTGTGCCAACCATAAACCCAAAACACACCAGGATGCCAAAGCATCAATCCCTGAAAAAGTTATGAAAATATTGCTCCTCCTACCTCCACACTCTTCTATAAGATTGGCTATGGTTTCTGCTTCCTCTTCAGCCATTTTTAATATATTACTTAGTCCATCCAGAACCACTTGCACAACTTGTGCATCTTTTACTGTCAGCAAATTGCAAAAGGGAGGAATTACATTTTGTTGAATTAAGTAAGCCACCTGAGGGGGGAAAAGCCAAGAGTTAGGGCAGGAATGTGGCAGCAGCTCAACACACAGCAAACATTCCATGGAGTGAAGAGCTCAGTTACCCACCCAGCTCAGAGCACTGAGTGGCCTCTTCAGCAATCCCTTTTTAGAACACTCAAAGGTAACATTTATCTTTTATAATTCATGTAACTTGTATATTTAAGATCTGCAACACACAAGTGGCACATACTGTGAATTTTTCAGCGTTAGATAAGGAGTTTCAGGCTCATCTCTGATGAGTGACAGCAGCAACTCAACCTGCCACTGATGTCATACTGTGTATTTCTACTCATTGGCTACTACCCTTCTAATTATCCCATTCTTGTGGTTTGGGAAGAAAGGCAAAAAGAATTGAGGAATGTTCAAGAGCCTGGCTGAAATCACTCATCAAACAGAAGAGCTTCCAACCAAAACCCCACTGATGCTCCTGATCTCAGGTCACTCCAGAAACAAGGGAAAATCACTCTTAAATCCCAAGGGGAGAAGAGAAGTTACTGAACAGTGGAANGGTCACTCCAGAAACAAGGGAAAAGTGGAGAAGTGAAGTTACTGAACAGTGGAGGAATAGAGACATCCATAATCCTGGCACTTCCCAAGACAGGGAATGAAGTTTTCTCCGAGTTTGACTCACCTGGTCTTTTCTCCCGCTGATTGTTAAGTTGCTTATTGCCCAAGCAGCCTCTTTCTGAGTACCAAAGTCCCCCTGAAAGCACAGCCAGAGACAAACAGTCATCCCAGGGTTTCTGGGATGCAATATTCCCACAAAAGCAGTATTGGTTACAGTCCCCTCTGCACGGTATCACTGTATCAGTTTCCAGGGAAAGCAACAAATCCTGTCCCCGTTTGATTCTGTGCTCATCCCTTCCCTATAACCAGGTTTTGCAATTGATCTTGCAGGGGAAGGGGAATTTGTTTACATCCAAGCAAGTAAAAACTGCAGCCCTGCAGTGTCCCAGTCCTTATCAGCAGCTGTCATGTCCTACAGGCAGAGATCAGCACTCTGTCAGCTGTGATAAAGCACTGCACACACTGCAGCCACAGCTGCCTCCAGCCCATCAGCACAGGGCTCTTCTTACATGCAAAGGTCTCCATTCTTTTCTCACTGATCAATAAATTGGCAGCTAACACAGGTATTTGTGAACAGCTCTGTGTTATTTGTCTTTTCCCCTAAATACTTCCCACGTGGTTTTTTTAGCTGCTCCTTCTTTCTGACACAGCAGAAAGTGTGGTTTGGGAAATCATGTTTTGAAAGACACCAACAGCCAACAGCTGGAAAGGAACACAGGGTTTGAAATGCCAACACCAATCCTTGGGGTCTGACCTTATCTAGGAGATGTATTATCATTGGAACAAGGTTTGCATCTATTACTGCCTGAACTTGCTGCTGGTTTCCTGCAGTGATGTTAGATAAGAACCACACTGCTTCCTGCAAAAGAAAAAGGTGAGGAATTAATTCACAGAAGGATTCCATGGAATTTATGTCCACTGCAACTGGCCAACCTTAAATACAACCAAGTAATTCAACCAGAGCTGAATTCCTGCTAGCACAAACCATCTCACCTTAGGAGACTCCACAAGACTCCTCAGTCTTTCACTGTTACCAGCTTCAACCAAATACTTCAAATTAAAAAAAAAATTATTTGGAGGCAGAAAATCCCAAATGAGCACTCCTATTTGCTTCCACCACTGCCAGTAAGCAGGTTTTAGCTGATGGCCAAAATGCCTGACAGAATTCTGTGCTGCAGACATGACAGTGTAGGAGAAAGTTCTTTACCTCCTTCATAATATCTCTTCTTAGCTTCAGGAAAATGCAGCACTATTAATGAAACATTAGCTTTTTAACAATACTCTTCAGTTTATGCCTCTTTCTGCTCATTCTGTCCACAAGCCCAGGACTCTCCTTCCAGCAATACCCAGCAGCAGGTGCCTGGCAAAGCAAGAACAGATCTCCTCCCCAGCAGCCCCTCCCTGAATTAAATTCAGAGCCCTTTCAGTGTCAATCTATACTTTAATCAAGAAGTAACAGTTTCATATAAAACTTTAGCTATATTCAAAGTATCAACCTTTTAAAATCTTACAGATGATAGATTTGTCCCTTCCTAGAAACCTTCCATCATTCAATTATCTTCTCAGCCTCTCTGGAATGACAGTTTTGAGCTGAGTATTTCTCTCAATGTAAGATTCAGTGATGTTCATATGTCACTGAGCTGACTCTCTGAGATCAGATCCCAGGACCACAGGTGACCCTGGTAGAGATTTGGGATGCTGAGGCTCTCCTGGTGGGCTGCTTTGGGGCTTTAATCACTGGCAGTGTTGCCCAGGGGCCCCAGAGGTGCCCAACACGCCTCAGATGCACTCCGTTCTCAGCACTGCCATCAGAGCCCCCAGAGAGCCTTCCTCACATCCTCACACTCATCCCCCAGCCCGTCCCACCCCCTGCTCACTCACACTGCACCCAAACACACCCCATCATCTCTGCTTCATCACTTCCAAGAGAGTCAGATTCATCAAGGTGACATTTCACGTACTGAGAATTGAACTTTGAAGTCAACATCCAGATTTAGAAAACAAAGCTTTGATTTCACAAAACACTGACATTCTCGTCAAGCACAAGTCTGCAGCCCCTAAGAGACTTTCCTGTGGATATTGATTTCCAGCAAAAATTCAGTGTTTGCTGAAATTTGCCACAAACTGGTGGAAGGAGTCAATTCTCCCCATCTCTGTGCCACCACACAGCATTGCACCCAAGCTAAGCCAAACATAAAAATCACCAATCAACTAAAACCCCTGCAGGTGCTCACCTTATTAATTTTTTCTTTGGGATGTGTCAGAAGTGCTGGGAAATGTGAGAGAGCTTCACAGTTGAGAACTACCTGTGTCTGCTCATCGGTGCCGGTGACGATGTTCCCCACAGCCCTGAGCGCAGCCGTCTGCAACAAAAACATTTCTTTTCAAAAACAACATTTCACTGCAAAGATTCTTCTGGCTGAGCACAGAAAAGGTTTGATGCAAATGTATCAAACAGGAAACAATATTTAAATGTTAAGATGGATTATAAAAAGAGAGTAGGGTTTTCTGTAGTAGCAGTTTAAATTAAAAAAGATATTTAAATTTTAAGAGGGACTATAAAGAGAGCAGCGTTTTTTGGAGGTCACTTCACAAGGGATCCAAACTGACCTGGACTTTAACTTCCTGGTGGCTGAGGAGAGGAACCAAGTGAGGGACAATTCCAGAGTCTATCACCATCTGGATCTGCTCATTGCCAGCATCCGTGAGATAGGAGAGAGCCCAGACTGTATCTACCAATATCTGCCAGGAAACAGCAACAGCTCTGTCAGCAGCACAGCAACAGCACCAAAATAATGGACACTTGATACACTGATTTTAGATTAATTTAAATTAATGCCCGTGTGCATCCACACACTGAAAAGCCAGTTTAAACAGCAGTGAATCTGAGCTTTTCAACTGACAGCTTGCAAAAATATTGAGTGAGTGTTGTTTCAGCTGACAGCTCTTGACTGGCTCACCAATACAGGTATTTCAAAAATTCAAATAAGCTTAATTTCACCCACTTAAAAACAAGGAGTTACATCCCATAATTACTATATGAATAGAAAAGTTAATATATTTACATGTATTTTGGCAAAGCACTGTTGTAATTAGACAAGTGAGCTACGAGTTTAGGAAGCAAAGAATTAATCTCAAATTCTGATTTATGTTCAGGCAAAAAGCTGACTTATTTCATAATTTCAGTAAAGTGTTGCTCATTAACTTCACTATTAAATAGCAATGTTCATATTTAATGCACCTGAGAAGTTACATCTAAACCTGACATTTGACATGTGCAGCAGATATATTTTTAATGAAAATCAGTAAGTGCTAGGCAGAAAAAGTCCTGTATTTATTTGTGAATGATTAGTCAGAGAAACAAAAATAAAATGTAGTTTCAGTTGCAAGTGCAGGGAAAGTACATGCAAATAAACACTTGCAATGACAGAAATACCAGGGAAAAAACATCAAAAAGAACAAATATTGAAAAATAAGCAGTTAATAGAGACCAGAATAAGTTTGCCCTAAGAACATCCCAGATTCTTATTTTCTATTTCAGCTAAAAAATGATAGAATAGGGAAGTGCCTTGAAGTGGAGTCACTCACATTTACATCCGTGTGGTGAATTAACACACAGAGCGCCGGCAGGATCTGAGAGGGGAAAAAAACACCTGAGAGTTATTTTAAAAACCACAACCACTGAGCTGCAGCTCCATCCCACTGCAGAGCAATCCCATCACCTCCTGGATGGTCTCCATCGGCGGAGGAGGATCCTTGTGGCGGCACAGGTTGACCATGACCCAGGTGACGTTCCTGAGGAAGGTGATGGGGATGGAGGGGCTGATGAAGGACAGCAGAGGCTTCACTACTCCAAGGCTAATAACATAATCTCTACACTGGGGTCCATCACCTGGGGGAGACACAATCGGTGGTGTTTTAATGGAAAACATCTCAAACTTTATGGATTTATGGCGGTGGGTGAGTGGAAGGAATGGCAGCCAACACCAAACCACCAAAAATGGGGACAACCCAACATATTCCTGAAAATTCCCCTTAACAAATTTCCAAACAATAATAAAGCATCCCCACAAGTTGGTGGTGGCAGGAATAACACCCACCTATGATATTTCCTAAAGCCCACACAGCTTGCTCACAAACATTTTGATGAGGTGAATGCAGCAGTCTCAGGAAAAGCGGCACAGCATCTGAAAGGTACCAAAAAAACCCAGGAAATGGTTAAAAAATGCATCTCAAAAGGGCAAACCCTTCAGATTTAACTCTCACATGAGACATTTTTGTCCTGTTAAGAACTGGATATTAGCATCACTGATTTCCCAGGTGATACTGAAATAAAACACTGCAATAATTCCTCCTTTGCTGCATATTTTTAGAGGCTGCACTTGAGAATATTAAACCCCTGACATTTAATTTGTTTGCAAGTCTCAAGTTTACTGAAGCTTGTCAGGAGCCAAATTTAGCCCCATTTATTGAATTCAGAAATTCTCTGCTAAGTTAAGCATCAGACCCAACTGCAAAGCAGTGACAAAGACCAAACTCAGCCATTTGAACGAAGCAACTTAAAAATAAGCAGGAAAAGAGCTTCATTAGGGGGTGGGGATGCAGGAGGAGGGCAGGAAAGGCCTCCACAGGCTCCACATTTAGATAATTGATCCTGTTTTATTCTCCCCCAGCACTGAGGTGCTTCCTTACGTAATAGCTTAGGCTGGAAGGAACTCATTTACTTCATGTATTTCAAGAGAAAATGGTATTTTTAGTTAGATTTTTTTTCTTAATGTAAAGTGTGTTTTACTAGGGAAACAATACATCAGGAGAATTCTTATTTCCTGCTAAATAGGGGTATTTACAATGGCTGTATGCAAGGAGGAAAAACATCCCCGGGAAGCAGATTAATAAATTCTTCTGGAAAAATTACAGAGCATCTTTTTAGTTGAAATAAATCATAATTTTCTATGTCCCAGCTATTAAACTGACTAACAGAGTGCAATACAGACCTACAGAAAGAGCTGAAATAAGTGCTCAATCCATTGATAAATTCGGTTAAAATATAGAGTGTTCTAGATCAGAGGTGGGACAGATTATCTATTAATTAGAATTCCCAAATAAAATTTGGGATGCAAATGGAAAAGGAAGAGGATAGGGGAAAATGGAAGTTAAAAGTATTACCAAAGGTACATCCTATAAGGGTGAAAACCAAATTCTATCAAAGTTCACAGCTTCTTAACACTGAGTTTGCAAGAGCAGAAGCAACTGATCTGCAACCAACATAAGTTTTGCGTATTTTTCCCTTAAATTTTAGGAAAAACTCATTTCCCAGTATCTCTGATTCTACAAGAAGCTCTGTTTCATCCACTCAATTAAAAACCCTGCACACTCAGTTCTGCTCTACCACCAGAAGCTCGAATTCCACTTAGGACATGCTTGGAGTACATGAAGTTTGCTTGGCCTGGAAACTCAGATTCCAAGACCAACAACAATTCCTTCCCATGCCTCAAAATAGGAAGGAGAAATTTTTAAATTCAACTTGATTTTGGAAGAGCTCCATGTCAGGCACCCTCTGGTCTGTGAATTTTCTTCCCTCTTTACAACAGGAAGCTTTTCAGAGGGTTAGTTTGGTTTTTTTTTCAAGTTTTTGGGTGGGTTTTTTTAAGTTTGAAAACTGGAAAGCAGCAGGTATCAACTCAGATAAAATATTCTGAGTTCCCAGAAGATGTTGCTCCCCACCAGGAAAGCCAGGTGAGTTTAAACCCTGAGAAAACGAAGCCCAAAAGCAGAGTGTGGTGCCTGATGCTGCTTGCCAGAGGTGAACATCTGGCAGGAGCTCCCTCAGTGCCAGGGATTGACAACGTAATTCCACCCAAATCCCACATGTGGATGGAAACAAACCAAGCCCTGCAGGACTCACTGGATTGAACTACAGCCTGGGTTTGTTCCGAGGTTCCAGAGGCAATGTTTGTCAAAGCCCACGCAGCTTCAAACTGTAAGGAAGGACTGCAGACAGAGAACAATCATTATTATTATTATTATTCCAATCAGTGGCACATGAGCTAAACAGCAAGAATTGGTGTACAATTCCAGTTCTGGCAATACTCACTTGTCATCTCTTTCAAGACAGTGCACTAAAATAGGTAATATTCCTGATTTTATTAGGTCATCGATGGGTGGGTTGCGGTCACTGGAAAGCAGCTTCCTGTGTAGGGAAAGGGGAAAAAAAAAAGCAGATTACAGACAAATCTTGCCTGGAAAGGAGCATGGAATTGTGGAATCCAACCTTCCCTCACACAGGGATCTGTGCTGACACTGGAGGAGGTCAGGAAAGGCTTCCTGTGCTTGAGTTTGGGAATTTCCAGTGGAGTCCCAGCTGCTCCTCCAGAGCTGGGAATTCCTTCCTAAGGGAGTCTCTCTCTCTCCTCCTCCTAAAGACTAAGCAGGATTTGTTTCCTCCACTTTAAGCAAAAATAATCCCCCAAAGTGAAATTACTGAGCTACTGGAAAAGCAAAGCCATGACATCCATTGGCCATTTCATTCCATGTTTTCTCTCCTCTGTAAGTTATCACCAGTCAGGAAAATTGAGAGTTATTCAGTTCCATTCTCCTATAACTTTCTTCCTTCTCCACCTAGCAAGGAGATACTCAGATATTTCTGCACTCAAAGCCAAAGATTTTAAAGTCCTTTGAAGAGTGTATTTTACTCTGTGAGAAGCATCAACTTTGCACCAAGATAAATGCAGGTATTTACATATTAAAATCCACACTACTTAAAAGGTCTATGTATCTTGATTTCTTTAAAGTTCGATTTTCTTTTTAAAAAATCACTGAATTACATATAATTTCAGTTAGGCTAGAACCCATTTTCTGACCTTAAGACCATGATAAAATAAGAATAAAATCAGGATATTTGAGCAAAGTGTGTTCTTACCTTGCTGCCTGCACAGCACTTAACTGAATACCCTGGTTGTCACTTGAAGCATTCTGAAATAAGAGAAATTAGATTTTTCACACATCTGTCATCATGACATGAAGAATATTCAAACAATTTAATTGTTTTTACCTGTACTATTGCCTCCAAAGAAGTGTTTTGCTAGAAAACAAAGACAGACAAAAAGCAGTTAGAAATTCCAAATGTCTTTTAAGTATGCAAGAAGAAGAAATTATTGGGAGTTAATTCTTACCACTCTGAAGTCCCCATCTATATCAGAATCTTCACAGATATCTTCATGGGGAACATTCCTTCTCTTTAGGAGATGCTCATCTCTTTTGTTCTTAAAGAGAAAAACGATGGAATACCTTTAAAACTTGGATTTAGGGGCTCTGGGGGTGCTAAGAAAGGAAGAGAAGCTTCTGTTTCAAACAATCATAAATACGCCCTCATTGTTTCTGTGAAAATTTCCAACAAAAAGTGGGGAAGGATTGCTCAGAGAAGCACATTTTGGAAATAATTTCTTCCCAAAAAATCCTGCATCTAACTTTACCTACACAGCAACAACCTGTGCTGGAAGTTTCATGAGCACAAATCCATCACCATCCCAATTTATCTGTCAACATTTCCAACAGGGCACAGCCATTCCCAGAGGTTTGCTGTTCAGCCCAGAAGGAAACGAATTCCAGTTGTGATTCCTTCTCTGAGGAACCACTTTTCCAACAATTCCAGTGTAACCTTCACTCTTCCATTCTTGAGTGCTGTAAGGAAATTGCTTTCTGCCTACAGATGAGCAGGAACAGCTGATGTTCAAATCAAAAGCAAGTTTTTATGAAGTATTAAAAACCCAGCTGGAAGTGCAAGAATGATTCCCTTTATTAGGTCACCTGGTTTTCAGGACAAAATCATGGAACTTCCATAACTTCAGAACTTTTAAGTCTCTAAGAAAAACTCACATTTTACTGAAGTAAGAACAAAGTCAAATCCCACCTGGTAAGATTAATAAGGTAAAATAAAGGAATAATAATGCTGTGTCATCTCACCTTTCTCAACTCCACAACAACTTCATTTCTTTGTCTTCTCATAGTCTGTAAAGAATCAAGATCAAAATACATCATAATCTGAGTTTAGAAGAATTTAAAAAGTTCTTGTACAACTATTTTAGTTCTTGCACTTCAACAAAACTTTTACACACAGCGTTTAATTTTCATTATAAAAGTAGAAATCTACCAGAAATGGAAATAACTACAATATTTCTGTTATTTCACAGTAAAACACTCTCTAAAGTCTTCACGCTGAGGAAAAAAGGAATCAGGAATAAAAACATGTCTTTTAAAGGGCAAAGTGGAAAAGAATTGTGCATAAAACAGCACCAAAAGCATTATAAAGACCATGGCAGTCTACAGTAAAATAACTTTATAAACGAGCTCAAATTAACAGACCCTGTAAGCAAAGCTGAGTTACAGAACTATCATTTATAAAAGAAAACCACATAAAACTCTTGGCACTCTAAGAGCAATTTTTTTGGGCCATTTTCTCTACAGCTCTCATTGACAGTATTCAGGAAAAAAAATCAAGTGTAAATATACATAAATTGGTTTATTGCTGCTGGTGTTACTGCAGTGAAAACAGAGAAATAAATCAGTTTGGAGTGATTTTATTCTACACTTTGAACTTTCCAGTGAATGAAAACAGCAAAGTTCCAAACAATTCCGTTTTTATTGTGACTAAACTTTCACAAGCCCAGGGAAAGCTGGAAATCCCCAACCACAGGACAGAAGGAAAAGGAACAGCAAGGAGATCTGAAGCATTAAAAGCTTCACTTTCAAAGCATAATTATTTTTATCACAAAGAATGTGCAGTTCATCAGATCTAATTGCAGCTGAGCATGACACTTTAGCTCCTCCAAGGAAGGAAGGTAAGGATGTAAATGTAAAAACGTAAGGATAGGAGAAAGAGTGGCAAAGAAGGGATGGCTCCCTGCTGCTTTGGAGGCAGAACTTTTCATGGCCTGAGAAAAACCAACAGGAGAGGGAAAAACTCAAACTCCTCCAAATGACAACTTCCTGCTCTGGAAAAGGCAAAGTGCCCAGGAGAGGCTGCAGCAACCTGGGAAGAGTCAGAACAGAGGAGCTCAAAGCATCCCAACACTGAAATTCCTCCCAGGGCACTACAACTGCAGGCAGCATCACAGCCTGGGGTTCCCCAGAAAAGCACAGCCTGGGGTTCCCCAGGAATGCTCAGTTCTCCCCAGAACAAGGGATGCAGCTCTGAAGAGCAGAGCTGAAGGCAGGAAACACTCCATGGACATTTCTCTGTGCTCCAGGAGAAGCTGATCCCCTGCTGGATACCACCCAGCACTTAGATGTGTCATTTAGAACATTGTTTACTTGAAAAATCATCTCTGCAGTTGATCAGACTTTAAAAGATCCTCTGCTGGGACAAGAATGTTCTCCCTCCTCCTCCAAGCTGACAGGGCCTCGGTTGAATTCCTGCACACCTTGGAATCACAAAAGCCTTCACATGACAGACAGCCACCAGTGAAGTCACTCTTAGGCACAATTTACCAAAACTGGCTCCTCTACAATCATTCTCTGTGCAAACAGAGTCTGTTGACAGAATAGTTACAGGTCAACCTGTCACTGCTCTTCCTCTGAGGAAGAGGAAAAGCACAACAAATGAGAGCTGAAATCAGCTCGCCACAGTCTCCCAGCATCACCAGCCCAGCCTAGAGATGGAACAGCTTGGAGAAACTAAAATGCCACGCAGAGTCAAGATCAACTTGTGCTGCCTTTTGGCAAACAGCTCAGAGGGCAGAAATGAGGGATTGTGGTGTCCTGGCACGTGGGGAATGATTCCTTCTGTTGTGGGGGAGATCTGAGTTCTCTGAATCAGCTCCCAGCCTGCACCAACGCAACTGAGCAGGAAACCATTCCCACCAGAAAGGCTTTCAAAGCAGAGTTCAGAATGGCCCTGGCAAGGGCTCCAGCTGAAAAACATGCACCACTTCGTCAGGAATTCGTGTGGCTCTTTCAGTCACTGGATCCTGTTTGTCATTTGCTACATCAAAAATCAAATGATCCGATCTATTTCTGTCAGCCCGTGATGGCCACCCCTCCATCCTCCTTTTTTCAATTATATTTAGCTTCAGATTTATCATAAGGGCTATTTCTGACCATTAGTCATGACTGAGCCCTCCAGCTTACCATTAAAATCTCGTGTTAGTGATGCCTGCAGGATCCTGAGACGTTCTGGGGGTTTGCACACCACCAGCAACATTCCCAGCTCCACTGCAGGAGCAGCTGGAATCCACCAGCCCTTCTTAACTCCACCTGGCAAGGGATCCTAAACCCTCTTCCTTCCCTGAATGGATCAGGAACTCAGCTCCCAGCACACACAGCCTGTGCTCACTCCTGGGTGGGGTGGAGGGTTTTTTGCTGTAATAAAATATTCCACTCTGTTTATACACCTACGACAGGAAGGTCTGACAGCACAAAGTAACTGTAGAACTCTGGCTGCTCCTCTGATCCTCAGGAATGGTTTCCACAGGCACATTGTTTCTGTTGGGGAACTGCAGAGTCAACAGTTACTGTAAATTAGAGTTGGCTGTGCCATCCTTCCTTCCTTCCCAGGAAGTTGCTAGCAGCACCAGTGTGGTCTGGGATTCAAAATAAGACCAACAAAAACCACCCCCCAGGGCATGGAGACGTGAAAACAGACTGTTTATCCCCAGTTCTATCCAGCGATTCTGGCCCTCCTCCATCTGCTATTCCCCTCCTATACAAATCCTATCCCAACTACAAAGTGAAACAATCGGGTTACTCTCAAGACCACTGATAAAAACACTTTGGGATCGTAAAGCCAACCCAAGATACCCCCAGAAATCACATCTCAGCAACTCTTCCCCCTTCAGAATGAAAAAGGCAGTCTCAGTTAGAGAGAAATAAATAAAAATCAATATGACATTACAAGTGCCACCAGCCCCATTTTTCCTGGAGAAGCTGTGCATGGTAAAGAAAATGCCTTATACAAATCTCAGTATCATTTGGAAGTGACAAGATGGATGAGCTTCACCACAGAACTCCAAGTCAGCTTAAAGGAGCCTATTTTTAACTCAGTGAGTGAAATTCCTGCTCTCCTTCAGTTCTTCCACATTTAATCCCAAGCAGACTATTTTGTGTGGGATACAGAGAAGGTTGAAAAGCTTCAAAGCACCTGCAATATTCAATGTATTTCACACCACCACCTTTCCTTCACTCCCCTGGAGCTTCCTTGGTATTCTCAAATATATTGGTATTTTTACAGTCCAGTGAATGATGCTGGCAACTCTTAAAATCCTGACACTGCTGATCTTAAATCATCTTGATGCAATGGCTGCTCCAAAATTAGTTTTGAAGTGCTCTGCATCACAGAATTATCATCATCATTTCCCTTCATGCATCTCTCAATTACAGAGCAGAAATCTCTATTTAACACCTCTCCTGTGCTGGCACTGTTAAAGCAATCCTTAATCTCCTGCCCAGCAATACAGGTGAGTCAGGGGAGAAAAGGCCAGCAGGAACTCAGATTTTTCCAGGATTTCCAGAGAAATAAAATGCATGAAATGTTTTTTTATTTCATTTCCAAACCCCCTAAATGTCAGTCAGATTGCAGTGCTGCAGCAGGCAACAATCACCAACAGAAAATGAAATGTTGAATCACCTGGCAAAACAAAATGAAGCAAATAAAACACCCCAAAACTCTGCAAACCTTCCCAAATCAAGACCCCCAAATGTAGGATTAAAAAGGGATTATCTAAACTCAAATTGTTCATGCAACTCTGCCCATCACAGACATAATGAACAATTTGCACTTATCTGGCCTTTCTATAGTATTTAATTCCCAGGTCTGTGGTATCACCATTAAAAATAAACACTGGAAGGGAAACTGGGTGTCAGCACAGCCATACCCACAATAAACAGCAAAAAAAACAGCTCATCCCTTCTTATTCAAGGGAAAAAAAAAAGCCCAAGTCAAACCTGTTCCTCACTGAAGACACAAGATGAAAAAAGTCACCTTACCCAGCTCCCTAATGGATAAATATTTGCATAATTTAATAGCAGAGTCCAGATAAACCCTTCTTCGAGTCAGATTTTGGGCTTGGAGGTTAAACAGAACAAGTGTGGCCACTTCTGCAGTTTTTAAGGCTCCTCTCTGTGCGGAACCAATATTATTTTCCCCCCACAGCTCTAAAAACTTGAAGACCCTGAAAGAATGCTGCAAGTACTGCCTAGAAATCTTAAACCCCCCAAAGAGATGCTGCCTCAGGATTAGCTCCAAACAACTGCTCTGCCAGCATTAAAAACTTTATTACACCATTTATTCCTTTGAGCAGGGGCATAAATAAGGGAAAGGACAAGGAGGTATTGCAGATCTCTGGTGGCAGTGAATCCCTCTACTCCCAGTGTCATCACCGATCTGTCATCTCCAAACACATGGCAGCAATTCTTTACAACGTGCCTGTGCAGGCAATGTTTACCCAAGACTTCAGCATATGAAGGAATTTTGCTAAACATCTTATGTAAAACAGGTGCTTGTGTTGGGTTTTGCTTCCTTTTCTTCCCCTCCCCCCCCC
>VZRM01003607.1:202729-227745 GCA_013397955.1 Grantiella picta | reverse complement strand
GGAAACAGGGCCAGCCTCGCTCTGGCCGCCGCCGCCCATTGGCTGCGCCGCGCGCGCCGGCGGCCAATGGCAGCGGGGAGGGAGAGGGCGGGAGCGGTGACGCAGCGCGGGAAGGGGGAGGGAAGGAGGGGTCGCCTCAGCGCCGCCGCCATCTTGGGCGGTGAGGCTGAGGGAGGAGCGGCCATCCCCGCGCCTGCGCCAGCGCCCGCCCGGCCGGCAGGGAACGCTTTATCCTTCCACTCGCTCGGCTGTGGAGGCGAAAGTTAACGTTTTAATCCTTCCCCCGCTAGACTTTCCCTTCGCTCCCCTTATGGAGCTGACAGTTAACAGTTTAATCCTTCCGCTTACTGCGCCTGGCGTTCGCCCCCGTCATGGAGCCGAAAGTGAACGCTTTAATCTCTCTCCGCACTACGCTTTGCGTTCGGTCTCCTCATAGAGCCCAAAGTTAACAGTTTAATCCTTTTCCTTGCGCTCTGTATTCACTCCCCTCGTGGAGCTGAAAGTTTACAGTTTAATCCTTCCCCTCACTACACTTTGCAGTTCCTTGCACTCACCTGTTCCTCCCGGTATTCTGGAATTTTAGGGGGGGACGAAAGAAAACTGCTATTGAAACTTTTCAAAATTTTATTGAAATGAGATAAAGATTATCGAAAGCAATAGAGAGATACACTTGCAGAGCAGAGAGGATAGTAAATGTGTTCCTACTTCTAAAATTTTATCAGGCAAACAATACCTCTGTGCATAACTAGAAATATATATATTTTCTGCCCTGATCCTGCAGGTAGTCTCTATTCATTCTTAACGATTGGAAATAGCTCTGTTAAGTTTTGCACGTTGATAGAGCTCTTGTTATAATTTTCCATGATGCTTCTTGAGAAAAGTCAAAATTATGACGGGAGATACATCCTCCAAAGCGTGAGAACAAAGCCACCAAGTCACCGAGTAGTATCAGAAGAGAGAACTTGGTTTAGCTCCTTGGGAAAACACGACAATGATTTTTCAGACTCTGCGGAACTGTTTGTTGTATCTCTGGATGCTTCCCAGAGGATAAGGCTCAGCTCTAGATATTTCTCCAAGAAAACCCCAAAGTGACAGGAGCTGAATCACCACAGCCCCATCTGTTGCATAAACGTAGCAGTGATGTCACAGCAATATGAGGAGGGTAAATTAGTCAGGGCTAATTAGTGCTGCTGGTATTCCTTATAGGCATCACTGTTTTTGTGACAGTATGTAAAGCATTTTGTCCAAACTCAGTGTAGGGACAGTAGCCCTTTCACATCCCAGTCTGGACAGACAAAAAGGACATTTTCCTCATATATTTACATTTTAAAAAGCAATGCAGTTTGTCCATCTGACAATGTTATACCAGACTACATACAAATACAATAAAAATGTAATGTGTTTACTTTGTGCTGGTTCATTTACAGGCTGAGAGAATTCGGATTGTTCAGCCTGGAGAAGAGAAGGCTCTGGGATAACCTCAGAGCCCCATCGAGTGCCTATAGGGGCTCTGGGAGAGCTGCAGGGGGACTTTGGACAAGGCCCTGGAGCGACAGGACAAGGGGAATGGCTTTAAATGGAAAGGGCGTAGGTTTAGATTAGATATTAGGCAGAAATTCTAGGATGAATAATGAAATAGAACTCTGGTGGTACTTGTTCCATCCCTGCCCAGTCTTTAGACCAGAACTAGTCAGGATAGGATGATGAAAAATACACAGTGTGTAAGACCCAGCCTGGAAATTTATAAAAGGAATGAAACTCCTTCCATCACTGCCCTTTCCATCACCACTTTTTCCACGTCTTTGCTACCCCAACCATGCTCATCCCAGCTCCACCAGCTCCCGCTGTGGCCTCCTTCAGCACTGACCGGTCCCTTGGTGTGGTTTGGGAAGGATGGATTTGAAAAGCCAGCACATCCTGGCCTGACTCAGTGCCCTAACTCAGTGCCCTCTGCTGCCCTTCCCTCTGTGCTCCTGGAAAAAGACTGACCGAGTCAAGGGGCTGAGCAACAACCATGTCCTTTTATGAGTAACCATTTGAAAATAACTGAGAGTCCCCCTGGAGAAGCTTCCTTCAAATCCAGGCCTGTCTGAAAATCCCGTTGCTGCACCACCATGTCCAACACCCCATCTCCTTTCTGTGTAACTCTGTAGATGCACAAAACATGCTTTGCTTGGGCTAAATTATGGATATTCTCAGGAAGACAATCCCTCCGTGGTCTCTGAGCTGTATTTTTCATCTGGTATCATCCGAAGAATAATTTATATTGTGGCTTCACTGAAGACATAACCAGAGATGAATCGAGTGCCTTTTGTATAACTGTAATCTAATGAAGCTGTTTGGCTCTCAGAGGAACAATTACCACATTCTTTTTGTTTGATTTTACCTCAGGTCTGCAGCTCAAAAGCACTCAGAAGACTAATTTTGAAGGATAGCCCTGTTCCCCTCTGAATCCTTGATCCAATGTCACTGGGCTTTCTTTAAAAAAACCCAAACAGTTGGATATTTTCATTCTGAATGAACGTTTTCTTAAGCTAAACACAGGTGCCTACAACATAATAGATTATGCATATAACACAAGTTCTCTTGGTGTGATGCTGTTCAAACTACATGTGATGCTACAGAACAAAGCTCTTCTTCTTTGATATTTTTTGCACATTTTTTAGCTTGGAAAATAATAATGCAAATAGAAAGAGGGGAATTAGGCTTTGCTCACCTTCCTGTCCTTCAAGCAACAGATAGATTTGTTTTACAAGGACTTTACATTTTGTTTACATGTCACAATATGTGCATTTTGCACTTGATTATGCAATTAGAAAATGTCTAATTCTCAGCTTATCTTCAACACCTCTTTTGAGTAATAATGTGAATTGATCTGAATTATTTTTCTAATATATCAGTAAAATATATATAAAAACATACTATTTATTTACTAAATACACTTTTACACTTAGGTAAAAGGAGCCCTGCAAATGGCTTTTCATAGCTGTATCTCCCTCGTATAAGAAACAAAATGTTATGTAAAGCTGCCAAGATTTGTGTTGCACACAGAAAAATGCCCATTAATCCCTGGGTTTACACAAATGGAATAGCTGGTATTAACAAAAAAAGCAGCCCACTGCTGGGAGGATATTTTATGATAATCTTTCAGCTGGTGTGCAAAGCCAGACTTCTGCAAGAGACAGTCTGGAGGTGATTTTTGATGGGACTTGGCTGAAGTGCTTTGGATGAGAGTAGGAACCAAAAATTTGGCTTTCTGACACTTGTGCAACTCTGCTGTCCTCTGGCTGTGCTCAGGGGGTGTTCTTTTCTGCAGGGACACTTTGTTTTACTCAAAAGCTGTAGAGTTCCTCTGCATGTTTCTCATTGGGTTTGTTCATTTAGAACCACTGGTTACACTGTATTTTGCTTTTTTTTTTCTATTTAGAAAAAAATGAGGCATTTCTACTTTAAAAAATACTCTTCGATTGGGTTGGTACTTAAAAACTCACTTTTTAACATCAGTTTCTTAATGTGATGAGCTGCACAGAGTTGAGAAAGTAAATCAGCTTTAAATGTTCCCAGAACGCCTTTCCATTTCTGACCCTTTCATCACCTTGTGTGGCACACAAACTCCTGGAGCTGCTCTGGCTCTCACTGCTGCCCCTCTCAGATGTTAAGGCAGCCAAGGGCCTGCTGATGTCCCCAATTCCATTTGGGATCTCTCCCTCATTCCCACTGTCCCTGGGCTCTGCTGTGTCCCTCACAGCCTGAACATCCCAGCTGCCTCGGGGATCTCCTCCCTCACAGCCTCTCCGAACCGGGAAATACCCCCTGTAACCACTCTTTTTCTAGTTAGCGACTTCCAGATATTTTTATTTTCATTTTTACCACAGCTACCCCGTGATTAGTTCCGAGCTAGCTCCCAATATTCCGTATCTTGCACGGGAGAAGCTGCAGTGCAGCTCCCAGCTGGTGCAAACTGGAGGGAATCCCTCCAGCTCCAGTGGCCCTTTGCTGATTCACATCAGCCCAACATCTGCTCCTGTGATGAGAAAATCAGCCCAGGGCTCCCCCAGGGCACCGAGCAGCTTCAAATGGCTGATCAGAGCTCCAGAGCTGCCTCTGCAAGAGCACAGCCTGCTCTGATCTCAGCCACTCTGCTTTAAATCATTTTTCATTTCACACAGCATTCGATTTGGGGATTGTTGGTGATTTACATTGCTGCATTTGCTACGATGTTCAGTTTTTAATGCGCTAAATCAGAGTTTTGCAGATGAATTTACAGGTTGTGACATGAGCATTGGCAAAAATGTTTCTTGGTACCGGAGCTGGAGGAGATCCCAAAAATCCATCAGCTCCAAATAGCCCAAGAAGAAGAGGAATCAATCCTCAATCAGCAGACTGTGGAGCTGAGCTTCCCTGCTGGTGTCCCAGCTGCCTTGGCTTTCCAACACAATTCCCAAGGAAAGGAAAGGGGAATAATTAATTTGTGATAAAAAGTGAAGACATGGTTAGTGAAATGAGCCATTTCAGTGTGCCCTGGACGATCCAGGGATACAGCTTTTCCATGCTAGAACAAATCCTCGGAGCACCACTGATGGTGGGACAGTGACAGAAAATGTTTCTGTCTCAGCTGCTGGCTTGGGGTGAGTTCAATAACATTTCGAATTTGAAAGCAAATCTTATTATCTGCTGGCAGGCCTGGGAACGCCAATATCCTGGATCCTGTTCCACTTGACTGCAGGAAGAAAAGTTGCTTTTACATCCTTAATTCCTCCCAAACAGAAGGCTGATCACTGGAGCTGGATTTGAAAAATAAATCTATACAATATGCTCAGATAATTAAAGGGTGTGAGGTGACAGGATCATGAAACCAGAGACATTTTTGGGAGCATCTCAGATTTAAACTCTTATTTCTGGCTGTACACACTTGCAGGGAGCAGAGTTTAGCACGACATCAAACCCAAGACGCAACAAAAATGTAAATGTCCAGATGCAGATTGCCATTGTCAGTGCTGTGTCTCGGGCTCATTTTGAAACAAACTCGAATGCATGACTGAATAAGGAATTTTGAAAGGCTCAGGGTTTGGTATTGAGCAGAGAAATGAAAATACTCCAAGTTTGCATCTCTCTTTGTTCCGCTGTAATGGAGAAAATGAGTGCTCTGAGCAGCAGCACTAACGAGGCTCATTCTCACAAGGATCAGCACTGCGATTTCCTTGATTTTTCTGATGGCTGAGAAATGGGAATATTTCTGTTCAGCTTTTCTTTTGAGGGGGAATAATGGCCACATAATTTTCCTGAAGTACACAGCATTTCTGCAGCTTCAGGAATCTACGCCTCTGTCAGATCACCGAGATCAACCCTTTCTTTTAATGCTCATTACTCCTCTTTATATTCAAACCTCATTTTAATTATGAACTGCTATCCAGGGCTCTTCTAAATCACAACCAACTTAATGGGGGGGGGGGGAAGAAAAATCAACGTAGCAGCAATGGGGATTCCAGTTGAGGAATCTGCTTGTTTGGGCAGGTTGGACATCACTCACTGTTGTGAATTTTCAGTGCCACAGAGTGAAACTTCATCTTAACGCGTGATAAAAACAAATGTGGACTTTCCCTAAAATTTGTATTGACATTTACCAAATTGAAAGTACTTCATGTCTGAAAATACGTGCTGTAACGAGGCAGTTTCTTTTGAAAAAGCAAGGTACAGGATTTTTTTTTGCGTGTGTGGTTGAAGCCTCCCAGAGAGTTCTCGAGCTCTTGTCACCGTTTGAATTCGCAGCTCGATGGTTTCGTTTTGATGGCTGCAGGAAGCCTCACGCACCACAAGATGTCTCAGCGAGGAAACACCACATTTTATACGAGTATTTTTGAATAATATGACTCAATTTTCTGGTGTTTGCCTTGGGTTTTCCTCAGTGCTTTTCAGCAGCACACGAGGAAGCAAAGCTTGTAAAATTTACCCCTTAGCGTGGGCAAGAAATGGGGATTTTAAATAATCAATGATGCAAATGACTCAGTGGAAAACCTTAAGCTTCAAAAAGGAAAGGCTCAATGTAGGTGACAGCTAAGAAATATTAAATTTTCCGGTGTAGGTTAAAGGGAAGAGTTATTTGAAACTTTATTTTATTTCCACAACATTTGACTTCAGTAAGATGCTGGTTTTAACTGTTCATTCTCAGGATTAACATTTTCTAGAGTTACTCTCAGGAGACAGTTCTGTGCACAATATTTTCTCCAAGCTTACATTATCTTCGGGGCCCTGAGGTTATTTTCCATCTGAAACGTTTGCCCTCAGTGTTCAGAGAGAAGTCAGGGAAGTTCCCCCTGTGAGCACAAGGAGAGTTTGCACACATCAAATGTTGACTTTAGAAGAAGAGAAGCTTCAGCTTTTGCTCCAGAGTGCAAAGTTGATGGCTGGGAGGGGATTTTTTTTTTTTTTTTTTTGCTTTCTATTGCTTTGTGTATCGCCAACACTCAGTGCTTTGCCCTGAGAATTGTCTCAGTTTTCTTTTCTCTTCCCTTTTCCATTGTATTGCTGTAATTCATCTTCCCCCACTGCCCCTCCAGATTAACTCCTGCAATTCCTTTTCTGTAACATCCTCTTTTGATTTTGTTTCACTTTTTCATAGTAATTCAAGCTGTGTAAAACACTGATGAGCACACAAGCATTCATATGACCACCTATAGACATTTTATGTACATTAAACCTTATTTTGTAAATCCTCAACAAAGGAAAATCCACATGAATTCAGCCCGAAGTTATTTCCTTGTGTTGGCAATAGCTGATGGCACCAGCTCTGGGCATGAGAGCCACCATGAGAAGACAGACATTAATTTTTATTAATTAATATATTAATTCAGCTGTTTGCAAAATGCCTTTCTGTTTTGCCTCCAAACGATCTGAGAGATTTTCACAGGAATTTGGGATGACTCTGTAAGCAACAGAACTTCTGTGACTCCTTGAGGGAAGGTTGAGAGACTCCCATTCATCAGTGATTAATGTGTGTGCTTTAGATAAAGTAACTGAGAACTATTGATTAAGGCGCAGTTACCCTTTAACAGCCAAGCAGAATTTCAAAGGAGATTGGCCTTTGTCTGGATCGATAAAATTGTCGCTGCAGTTCCCAACTATCAGTGCTACAACCAGACAATATGCATGGCTCGGCTTCCAGAGCTAGGTGGTTTATTAAACTCACAAAATTCCTGATTTTAGCAGATATTTTGCCAGAATCAGGCTGCTTATAGCAGTAATGTAAAGCCTAGACACTTCTCCTTGGTTAGGCAAATCAAAAGGGTAAAGACAAAGTGAAAACAAGTCAGCGAAAGGTTAAAAAAAAGTAAAAACACAGAACAAAAAGATGATCTTTGCACCAAAGAGAACACCTTGTAAGACTAAAAGGGAACAGATGAATAAATATGGGGAGAAGAAGGAAATAATAAAAAATATTCATCAAAAGCTATGGGTCATAAAGCATTGTCAGGAGGTTTGCATACCTCATGGGAAAGGAGTGCTTGAAGGAAGGGCCTGACAGAAAACAATGAAATGGGGCTGTAAATGTCTGTAGGTCATTCCAAGCAGGAGGAGTGGCGTGACAGCAAACCCAAAACGCAGTGAAAATCTGATAACGAGACCATGGCAGTTAGATACTTCATCTAATTAAAGTGGAAGAAGCCTAATTGTAGCTGCACAGCCCTAAGCAGGGTGATTTACTTGGGGAAAAACACTGTTCAGTGTGCACACAGCACTTCAAAGTGGTGCTGTCTCCCTTTGCAGCAGACTTGGAACTTGTTTGACACATGGAAAGTCTTTCTTTTCGTTCAGTTCCCTGCATGAGATGGCACGGAGACATTTCTGGTAATCCCCAGTGACCTGACATTGGAAAAGCCTTGTCCTGCATTCCTCAGACACCACACTTCCCTTGGATTCTCAGTTATTGGGAAAGGAATCTCCCAGGCAAAGCAGGAGGGAGTTCTACTATCCAAATCTGCAATGGCTCCTTCTGCTGCTCCACACCTTCCCTCAACATGGCATTTCATCCCACTGGAACTGTGTTCAGTGGGTTATTGCTAAACTCAGAGAGCCCTTTGTGAGGATCTTATCAAGGAATGGCCAGCAGGACAAATCCCCATCCTCTGGCTTTGTCAGCTTTTCCTTGCTCCCATCCAAACACATCCTGAGAGGCACAGGGTCCTGCAGGCCTTGGGGTTCACAGGCCCTTCTGCCCCTCGTGATTCCCAGTCTGAGGTGTGTTCTGCTCATTTTGTCGTTCTGTCACCTCAAAGGGACAGGCACAGCAAACTCTGTAAGGAATATGAGCAGACCCTGGAGGATCTTCGCTACAAAACCCCTGCAATGCTTCTGCACTGCAGCAATAAAAAAATGCAAACTATCAGGGTGAGCTGATGCAAAACTTTCCCACACCTGAAGCAAAATAAACAGCTGACCCCAACTGTTCAAGGCTTTTCATCCCAGGAAAAGCTTTCAGCTCCCAGACTTCAGCTCCACCGCCTTGGGGCTCTTCATATTCCAATTTCTCACCATCTCAGAGCATCCCAAACCCTTCAGAAAAACTAAAATTTTTTTAGTGTGTAATCTATAAAAATCCTAAATAATAAAATTAACCCAAAACTTAGCCAAGAATAAGTGATCACAGCGCTGTTGGTTGGATTTGAGCACTGGCAGAATTCCTGAAACACCAAGACAATTCTGCTCTCCGTGTTCAGCCAAGCAGCTCAAAGCTCAAACTCCCCACAGCAGGCTGGAGCTGGAAAACACCTTTGGAACTCCCTGGCTATCGATTTCACCATGGAACACCTGATGGGATCAGATATCCAACCATTCCCAGGTTTCCAGCAGGACCACACACTGCCCCGGGGTGAGCCTGAGCTCTGCTCCGTTTATTTTAAATATTTATTTTAAAGCTTTAAAATTACTCCAGAAGGTTGGGGTTTCTTTGGGTAGATATATCGGGCCTGCCTTCACTTCTCTGGGAAACCAAGCTCTCAGAAAATTCAATTTTTAACTACTTGATGTTCTGTAAAGTGAATGGAATTGAGTTTATTCCTTTCATTTGAAGCATAATGTAAAATACTTCTTCAAGCTGATGTGTCGTTTAGTTTAATTTGATAACCTGCAGAAGGACCTGTGTGCCTGAGAGCTTATTCTCATTTTTAGCTGTACGAGCTGGTCTATTTTACAACTTTATTTCTCCTTTCAGAATTTGCTTCTTGGCTAATTAGAGACCCTGGTGCACCCTCATTAAACCTCTCAGGAGTGTTTCTCCCTGAGGAGCTCCTGTAGCCACAGAATGAAATTCTGGTTTATAACAGACACATGATTCGATTAAGAGAATTCAATATGACACATGCAAACGTTTGTAAATGTATTGATATGAAATATCACATTTTTAAACATTGAATTGTTGGGTTTAGAAACCCGATGTTGATGACTTTTAAAGATCTTTTCAGGGACAGAAGATGATATTGAGCCTAAATCATCAGAGCAGGCAATGAGAATTCAACGGAGTCTCAGCATGACTCAGGATTTAGCCCCTGGTAATTAATTAATCTCACTATTAATAACAGCTTCTATTGAGAAACTTCCCTTTGTTTACTATTTCAGCAAATTCATCTGATGATTTTTTTGGTCTTTGAATAATCTGTGCATGAGACAGCAGGGCACGTCTGGGTGATTTTATTGCTGCTTCACCTTTTTATAACCCGACATTCCCGTCTGTTTGTTAGTAAGAACGAAATGTAAACTTCCTACTTCCTACCAACTTCCTTGGTGCGAAGCTGCCACAAAAACCAGGGGCACAGCAGGACCTCTGCCACAGCTTCTCCAGATCCCATGAGTGGGAAATCCCCCCAAATCCATGGATTTCAGCTTTCCCCGGAGTGATGCCATGCTCCATCTCCTCTGCGGAGCAATCCTCACTGCGGGAAGAAGGGAAGCAGCACGTGGATGGATATCTGGGACACTGGGACGTCACTTGGTGACAGCACTGGTGTCCAGCTCTGTCTGGGGCTGCGTGAGGAGCTCATCCTGCTCGTCACAATCTCCCTGCAGCAATTGTTTCTGGAGTGCAGAAACAGCCAACAAGCTCTCACCCCACTCTATTTTTACATGAGAAACACATCCATGGAGCATTTGTTACAATTATTTGGTCATTGCTGACCAAGTGATTTGGCTGGTTTACATCTTGAGAATATGGATTTGAATCTTTATTTGATTTAAGCAACTTAAACACGGCTCACCGATTTTGCTTCCATGTGCTCAACTGCCCCTTTCTCATCATTCAGCTTGAACTGAATAACCTCAAGTAAATAAAAAAAAATAATAAAATGCTACAGAGTCCTATCTCAGGCATGAGGTATCTTATCGGGTATATCAAGTACCTGCAGGTATAACAGTCGAATTTAATATTGTCAAAGTTCTTTATAAATATTTACCAAGTCCTTTATAAATACTCATGTATAAAAGTTCTCCAGAATCCAGTATTTCCAGACTGAGTCTGTCCAACAAAATATGCTAACAGTCACCAGAACTGCATGATAGAAATTCTTGAAAGGTATTGTTTTCCTTCAGGCTGGTGAAAGTCTCCTTGGATTTGCTGTACTGCTTGGCAAAGTTGGACACTCTCTGGAGAGCTTCTGCCAGCCCTTCTCCCGTGATGGCACAGCAGGGCTGCACGTACCAGTTCCTGTCACTGCAGTACTTCTTCATCTTGAACTTCCTGGTGATCTCCTCCGCGTTCAGAGCTCCAGGCAAATCCTGCTTGTTGGCCAGCACGACCACCGGGACGTTTTTGAGGGATTCATTCTTCAAAACGAGTTCGAATTCTCTCCTGGATTCCTCCAGCCGCCGCTTGTCAGAGCTGTCCACCACATAGAGCAGCCCGTCGGTGTCGTCCAGGAAATTGCTCCAGAGCTCTCTCATTTTCTTCTGTCCTCCAACATCCCAAAACGTCAGTGTGAAATCTTTCCCCTCTTCGATCATGTCCACATTAAAGCCGATCGTCGGCATTGTTAGGAAAACATCTTTATACCTGAACTTGTAGAGCAGCGTGGATTTCCCCGCAGAATCCAGCCCTAACATCAGGATGTTGGCTCGCTTCACTTTGGTGTGCTGGAGGCCCATTTATCCCAGGGAATTCTCTATTCCAGCCTCAAGCTGGGATATTCCTGCTCTTCCGTGGAGCCAATTTGTGTCTCTGCCTTTCCCCCTCCGTGAGATGAAGCACAGTGAGCGAGGAGGTGAAGAGGCAGCTCAAAGCTCTGAGCAGTCAAACCTCTGGACAAACTCACACTGCTTTTATCGACTTGATAAGGAGCCAAGAGGGTTTTGAGGGTGCAGAGCTCCGTGCCAAGCCTGTGGGTGGAACTGGGATGAGTAACAAGTACCCAGTGGCACAGCACAAAGGTTACAGGCTGCCAACATGTTTGAACAGCCACGCTGCTCCCGGCACCTGCAGCCTGAGCCGTGCACTCCCTGATCTGCCCTGCCTCAGAGAGGATCCCCCTGGGCATCCACATCATTTGGGGAAAAATGAAATATGGACATGAGCAGTGTGGAGGGGAGATGTAAGGTTTGTCCATACTTGTCAAGCCACAAAATGACCAGGTAGCTGATTTACCTCTGGTGCATCTCATCCCCCAGCAAACTGATCCCAAAGGGATGGACCTGATCAAACCCTAAGAAACTCCACCAAAACTCAGGCTGCCTCAGGGACTCCTCCTGCCAGGGCTGGAAACTCTTGAGGTTTGTTTGTGTTGTTTGGGACAGAGTTTCACTGCACCCTGCAAAGTGTACACTAAATACAGACCTTGTGACCTGAATCATTGAAATTCTGCCGCCTGGAATTGAAAATTCCTCTTAGCTTCATTTCACTCTACTCTGGTTGCCCAATGAAGAATTCCCTCAGAAAAGGGTCAACAAGCAAGGAAATAACCAAGTCTTGAACTTTTTTTCCCCCACCATTCTAAATAGTAGAATAAAACATGAGGCAATAGAAAATTTAGCCTGCTATTAATTAATTCCTATTGCCTCACTATTTTTTCTGATAGTGGATGCACATTGGGCTGCTCTGACACATCCTGAGTACTGCACGACTTGCCCTTCCACCCAGGAAACCATTTCTCTTTGCTTCAGAAAGTCCAGAATCAGCAAAAAGATGTGAAGGTCTTGTGGCCAAACGAGCTGCTGACTGACTGATAGGACAATCATTTCGATAATTACGACATCGGTTGCGTAAAATCCACCTCAGCCCTGACAGACAAGTTATAATCTGGTTTCTCTTGAAGCTGAAAGGGTTAGACTGGGACTAACTGAGGGCAACGAGAGATGACAGTGACATACTCACTGCTGTACATTTTTCACAGTTAATATCACCTATGGATAATGTGCAGGTTTTTTTCCAGAAGCAGGTCAGGGTGTATTAAACCAGGGAAGAAAGCGTTTGCATTTCTTTTTAAATGATGTAATGAATGAATTGAAAGATGGGGAGGTGGGAAATTCTGCAAAACCACTGTTAACTGGTTCAGAATTCCCTGATGCAATTCCAATAAAAGATGGATATCTTGAGCAAGGCAGGGATGGATGGTCTGTCCCCAGCTGTGATGTGAAGATCACAGGAGTGATAAAACTTCATCACAAAGTAATAAACTCCCAGTTCTGTGCTCCGTGTTTGCTCCACCTGTACTCGGTGTTTATGGTCACAAGTGTGATTTCTTCCATCAGCCGTCACTTCAAAGCAGGGCTCAAGCAGAGCCTGACTCTTCCCGAGCTAATTCCTCTTCTGGCCAGGTGCAGCAGCTGGGCCTCTGCAGGCGCTGGCTTTGGCAGTCCTGACTGAGCAGAGTCCCCAGCAGTGTGCTTCAGAGCGAGATCCTGTAAACCACAGCTGCTTCAGCGAGGATTCACAGTCCTGACTGAGCAGAGTCCCCAGCAGTGTGCTTCAGAGCGAGATCCTGTAAACCACAGCTGCTTCAGCGAGGATTGCTTCCCTGCGTTGCTCCGCGGAGCAAACCTCGGCCCAGAGCACAGTGTAGCCCCTGCTGTCTGCTAACCCCACACTGCACCTGAGCGCCGGGAAGGACAGAACCTCCACCTTCATTGTCCAAAGGTGCCTTTGCTGTGCCAGGCTGGGGCTATCTCTGAGTTCAGCTTGCCCTTCAGCTCCCCTGCAAAGCCCGGAGTAATAAACAGCTGATTTAGCACCAGCTAATCTGAGCTCCAGCTCTGCACTGTAACCCTTTTGTGAAGTGGGCAGCTCGATGGAATCCGTGCAGATTGCCGAGCCGTCCAGGCAGGATGTTCCCCGCGAGCTTTACTGAGTTCCGCGCTGTGATGGATGCGCTAATTAGGCACTGAATCCTCACCGGGGGCACTTCCAGCGGCCAGGGCAGCAAGGGGAGGAAGCTGCCCTCGCTGCTCCCGGCCTTGCCCGGCCTTTGCTCCCTCCTGCCGCCCGAGGGGAGCCCAGGAACCGGCGGAGCTGCCGGGGAGGGCGGAGGAGCTGGGGCTGCTCGGAGCGGCTGCTCGGGCAGGCGGAAGAGGAGGCGGCAGCTTCCCGCTGCGGTCGGAGCGGCCCGGGCGGGACACGGTAAGGGCACGGCGTGGGACGGGATGGGATGGGAACGGGGACGGGAATGGGAATGGGAACGGGGATAGGAACGGGAACAGGGATGGGGATGGGAATGGGATGGGGATGCGGAGCAGGGAGGCAACCCTCGGGCAGCCAGCGTGCGGCGGAGCCGAGCGAACGGCGGGCTGAGCTGAGCGAACCCCGAGCGCTGCTCCGCTGCCGGATTGGAACAGGAGTCGGAGAAAAGGCTTGAACTGGGTGCCTGGATTCGGCAGAGGGCGGCACGTCCCCTCGCTGCCATCCCTTCCTGCTCGGCTCGGACCTCCCAGTTAATCCCCGAGCTGGGAAAAGGTGCCTGGAACGGAGAACAGGAGTAGCTTGGGCAGGCAGGAGTGTGAGCAAGGTCCTTTCGGTAAAAATCGGAAAGTTTTGGTACATTAGAGCATGGTAGACCCAGACCTTGCAAAATTGCCTCTAGTTTCGCTTGGGTTTAAGTTAAAAACGTAGAATCACTGGCTGGGTTGGGCTGGAAGGACCTTAAAGATGATTTTGTCCCACCCTGCTGCCCTTTGCAGGGACACCTTCCATAGCCCAGGCTGCTCCAGGCTCTGCCCAGCCTGGCCCTGAAGCCAGGCAAATATTCCCAAATTATTCCTGCTGGTAGCTTTAAAAAGGATTCATTTTTCCATACATCTATCATTATGGTGTTGTAAAATCTTTATATTAGACTATTGGTTATTATAACTAGTAGTCTGTAATGAATATGAGGATTTCCCACCTTTTTTCCACCAAGCACATCCGCACTCCACAATTCCCCACCTGCAGCAGTGTGGAGATGATCTAAAGTCCCTGAGGAGCATTCTCTGCCTGCCTTGCCTTACAGTGGTTTCAAAGTTCAGCAGTTTTATCTGCTGGCACAATCTCCGTCTGCCCTGCTGTGCCACCTTGGAGGAACAGAAAAATAATCCCCTGGAAGGAGCAGTTCCTGCTGCAGCTGCTGAACACAACTGGAAGGGAAAAACTGCCAGCAGAGAAGGTCTGGCAGTGGTGGAGAAGCGCTAGTGGGAAGCTGGAAGGGCTGCAGCTGCAGCGTGACTGAGCAGAATTCCCAGTTCCAGAATTCTGCTCTGAAGTGCACTTCTGAGCAGAAGTGCTCAAACCTCGCTGCTTCAGCTTCCTCGCTGTGGTTTAAGCCCTTGAAATAGGAGAAGGTGGGGATTTATTTCCGTGTGTGGTTGAGGTTGCCCTTGGAGTTGCTGTTTTCCTGCTGTGTCTGAAGTGGTTCAGGCTCCTGGAGGGTGAGTGCCTGGAGTTGGGACACTCAGCGCTGATGAAACTGTGTCAGGGCAGGGACAAAAAAAGCCAGCAAGGCTGCCGCAAAAGCCGTGTTTGGAGGAAATCCGTGTTTTGGAAACCTGTGCTGGCAGGCCAGTGTGTCCCTGCAGGAATGTGACCCTGGGAAGGGAGCAGCAGGGTTTGGGGGATTTCACATCCCACAGCTCTCACTGGCCTGCCCCTGAGCAGCATTCCCATCTCCATAAGGATCCATCACCTTTAAGGTTGTGTTTTGCATAGTGTAGGTAAAGGATCTTAACTGACGTTTATTTTCCCAGATTTTTCATTATGTAGTGGCTCAAGAATTGTCTCCAATTCTCTTGTTCAGAATGTCAGGAAATCAGGCTTTTCTGCCTGTAAAGAATCAAAGCATTTGTAATATTTTGTCATTAGGCAGCCAAGAACTGATCAAACTGTGCTATGCTATTAAGTTGGTCATCAAAGTAAATGCTGTTGATATAAAATCAAATAATAAGCACTGATACATAACTTGGGTTATTTTCTTGCATTATGTATTTTCCTACTGTGCACTGAAAGTCAGGCTGGTGCACATAAAGAGAAGATTCCCATTAGTTAATTACTGCTTTTGAGAGGAATCAGTCCAAAATTCTTCCATTTAAATACTTTCTATGAAATTGCTTTAATCCATTTTAAAGCCATCACTGGTGAAATGTTCTCCAAATGCTCCTTTTAAAGGATGATTAATTTAAAATCAGATCCTACACAGAAACACGAGGCAGGTGGGCTCTGGCAAATCAAATTCCCTTGGATTCCAGAGTGCTGTGCTGGGGGTTGGATTTATTTGTCAAATATAAAACATTTATGAGCCCTGGGGTGATGTTTTTGAAGATAAAGAGTTATTAATTGTGCTGTGAAATCGAACCTTCCATTATCCTGACTGTGTCTTTGTGTGTACTCGTGCAGGATAAATATTATTACTGCAAACATCAGAAACCACTTGGAATTCCCACAGTAAGGCACTGGAATTATTTTGGCTTAAAGATGTCTGATATATGACAGAGCATGTGGAGTTTTAAGGAAATGCGCTAAAGGCAAACACTGGAGAGTACAGGACTGGGGGTCTGGATTTAAACTGAGTTTTGGGAAGATTTATCCACTGGAATCTCTAATCTTGACCCTGAAGCTTCAGCACGGATTCCACAGGGGTTTGGCAGCATCTGCTGGGGAGTTTGGGCTCCAGGCCAAGGTGTGTGCCTCAAATCCTAAACGACCTGGCTGATGGTAAAAATGGCAATGATTTTTATTATATCACTTGATTTAAGGAAGTTGATTTTTACCTTTCCCCCCCTTCAGAACAAGCAGCTGCTCAACTCTTGAATGAAGACATTTGCTTGCACTTCTGCTTTCTTATTCCACTTGCCCCCAGCTCGTGCAAATCAGTAGGACTTCCTGTGGTTAACAGAAATAACAAAACTCTGACGCCTCTGAGCATCCATTTCCTGAGCACTCTGCTGGATTTTGAGCACGGTGTTCGTTCCAGAGGTGGAATTGAGTCAGAGATGCTGTGCTGAGATCCCTGGGATCACAGCCCTCCGAGTGGGATCCTGGTGGAGATCAGCTCAGTGCAGGGGCGATTTCCAAGGTGAAAGCCAAGGGGTTTCAGTGCAAACCCTGCTGAGCAGTGGCTCCTTGTTCTGCTGGGATCATGGGATGAGGGCTCTGACAGGATCAGGAATGCTTGGATTGGCTGATTGCACAGCACAATTCCACTTCAGACAACGTGAGGAAGAGGAAATATTTGAGTATCAGCACTCTGAATGCCACTTTTTGCTTTCGTTTTCAGCAGGGGAGACGCTGCAGGATTTGTGGAGCAGATTTTCAGGGGCACCACTAAATCCCCACCATGACAGCAGCTTCAATCAGTGCCTGGTCCATGAGACCCCAGAACTGGCTGTTCCTGTCCCTGCTGGGCTTCTCCCTGCTGACCATATGGTACATCACTCTGTCCCCTGGTGCTGCCCTGGACAAGGTGAACGCCATGTACTTCTACGAGTACGAGGCAGTGTACCGCCAGCGCCGTCCCTTCATGCTGCGCCCGCGCCACAGCTGCGCCCGCAGCCAGCCCTTCCTCGTCATCCTGGTGGCCTCCAGCCCCTGGGACGTGGCAGCCAGGCAGGCCATCAGGATAACCTGGGGCTCCCGGGGCTCCTGGTGGGGCCAGCGCGTCCTGACGCTGTTCCTGCTGGGGAAGGACAGCCCGAGGGAGGACGAACGGACGGCGCTGTCGGTGGAGGACGAGAGCATCCTCTACGGGGACATCATCCGCCAGGACTTCGTGGACACTTATGACAACCTCACCCTGAAGACCATCATGGGCTTCCAGTGGCTCTCCGAGTTCTGTCCCAACGCCAGGTTTGTAATGAAGACTGATGTCGATAGCTTCGTCAACACTCCCAACCTGGTGAAATTCCTGCTGCGGCTGAACTCCTCGGAGAATTTTTATACTGGCTATCCCCTCATTGATAACTTTGCCTTCAGAGGTTTTGACAGGAAAAGGTACATTTCCTATGAGGATTATCCCTTCAAGCTGTATCCTCCCTACTGCAGTGGGATTGGGTATGTATTGGATGGAAAACTGGCTCTGAGGATTTACGAGCTGATGAGCCACGTCAGACCTGTGAAAATGGAGGATGTGTACGTGGGAATTTGCTTGAGTATACTCAAAGTCAACCTCACTGTTCCAGAAGATGCAGAACAATTCTTTCTCTACAAAATCAACTTTGATATCTGTAAGTACAGACATCTGATTGTAGTTCATGGCCTTACATCAAATGAACTGATCCAGTTTTGGCAGCATTTGCAATCCAACACCTCAGAAACTTGCCTTTGATTCTGGATTAGTTTAGAAGCTTAAATTTGGTGTAAGAGTGGGTTCTAGGGATGCCTGTGACTGCTGGGGCAGCATTTCTCTAGGACATTCCAATGCTCTGACACAAAACCAGGGACTCACAAAGCACTTTTCCACACCCAGAGGGTTCTTTGGAATGCACTGTCCCTTCCGCCTCTGCTGCCTTTCCAGGTGCTCAGCTGCAGCCCTGGGATCTCTCCCAGCATCTTCTGGAATGTACAGAACACCACTGAGGAATAATGTTTATGCCCAGAAACCAGCTTTGGGGATGCTTCCCAAATTCCTGCCTGGATTGATTTGCTTGTTTGATTGCCACTCTCCATTATTTGTTCTCTGCCCAGCTGAAAATTAAGCACAAAACTGAACCCAACTTTTTTTTCTATATAACCCTCCTGAGAGTGTCCCACCTTGGTATTTGAATGTGTCACATAAAGCAATCCCCATCCCCATATGACATCCCCAAACCTTGGGATAATCAATCCTCCTGAGCAGTTTGCATATCCCCAAACCTTGGGATAATCAATCCCCCCACGCCTGTGTGTGATGCAACCCAGGAGTTTTGCAACCCTGCAGGGAAGATGAAACCAGAATCATTTCTATTGTGATTTAGTCTGCTTCTCAATTAGCTTTTTTGGTTCCCAATTTAAAAAGCAAAAAGGCAAAAATTCCACTGTGAACATTTTAAAAAAGACCAACTCCGCCCTATGTGTAAAGACCTGTTTTTAATCACTTTATTCATATCAGCAAGGCCCAGTTTTCAGTAGTTTACACTTCTAATGGACAACAATACAGAATTTGCAATTGCATGAACAGAATTAACCTGGACACATCCACTACACGGGGGAGAGACTACGGAGACATCCCAGCCTCAGCTGCCACATTCCCAGGGATTCCCAGCACTGCCATCCCTGCTGTCTCTTGGAGACAAAGCCCAGGAGGTGCCCAAAGCTCCAGGAGGTGCCCAAAGCTCCAGGAGCACAGCTGAGGTGTCCCCAGTGCCCTGTGGGGACAGCGCTGGGTGTGGCTCTGCTCACCAACTCCTCCTGGGGTTTGGGTGGGATTGAGGATGGCCTTGGCTTTTTGGGGGATAAAAGGTCTTGGGGACAACACTGTCTAGACAAGGATTTCAGATGTTCTAAGGGTGGGTGTGAAGAGGGTCGAGGTTTTTAAAAAATAAAGGCTTTTTTTTTCGTTGGAAAAATACAGTATTGCATAACGGAGGGAAGGATGCTCTTGTATTCCCAGATCCAGGTCAAATTCCAGCCGTGCCACAAGTTAGGAGCTGGGATTTGATTGTTCTTGAGCAGATCCTGAGAGCCCTGGGGGAACTGCCTTGTTCTGTGATTGTTCACACGTCGCCAACCCCAAACCCCTCTGTTTCTCTCGAAGCCTGCCGTGTTCAGCGCTTAGAAATCAATTCTTTGCCACGAGAACACTGATACTACAGCACAGTTTGTATTGCTTTTTCAAAAAAAAGGAAAAAAAGTGATTATGATTCGCTGCCTTCAGAAAATGGATAAAGCAGAGAGAGCTCAAGCTGAGGGAGGAATGAGAGCCATGGGGATGTGAGGATGGTCAGAAATCCTCTTGCCAGCTGCAGGAATTTGGGGTTTTTGTGCCCCAATGCTGCCAAGGCTTAGGTTTATACACAGTGAAATTCATTGTCACCTCTGCAACGCTGGAAAAATGTCCTGCTCTTGGTTTTCCTAAAAATCCTCATTTTCAAATTTGGGTTGGTTTTGAGTCTGACCTTATTATTGCTTAAAAGGCTGTCAGATTCCTAACTAAGCTCCTGTTTCTGCTCAAAGCCATTCTTAGGGAAGTTTTTAGTGCGAACAGCCAGGAAAAAGGTGAAAAACCTTCCCAGCATGAAATAATCTGGGTATTGAAGTAGGGGAGCCCAGATTTTATTGCATCTACCTAAATGAAACCTAAAACACAGGCTAAAATTTTTCCAAACCCTAATTTTTTTTTCCCTTGTGCAGCAAGTTCAGAAAGCATTAAATGAAAATTCCAAATATTGGTGATTTTGATAGGAAAACTGTGGGGCTTTCTGATCTGAAAAGCATAATAATAATAATAATTCACTGGGCAAAGATGTTTGGAAACTGCTGCTGGTGTGGGGGAGCAAAAGTGGGTTCCAATATGAAATTCCCATTGTGGATGTTATTTCAGAGGAATTCAAATTCTGGACCAAACAAATTCCCAATAAACCCTGAAGGAGATGCAGGAGCAGCATTCCTTGTGGTCACTATAACCAGGATGTTGGGAATATTCCCCTAAATTTTGCCTTGCATTTCTGGATGGTTGGTGTCTGAGCAGGCTGGAAAGTGGAGAGCCTTTCAAAAATACAGGATTGGCCATTAAATATGCAGGGAAAGGCTCAGGTAATTCCCAGAATGGTTTGGGTTGGAAAGGACCTTCAAAACCACCTCATTCCAGCTTCCCTAGGACTGAGCAGAGCAGACACAGGAGCTGCCCTAATCCATGAAATCCCTCAATTCTTCCCTCAAGAATTGCCCTCAAACCTCCATTTATGGGTCTAGAAAAGCTCCAGCTGCATCCACCAGGTTTTGCTTTCCAGAGCTCCCAGATGATCCCAGAACTGGACACAGCTCACACCTGGAATTTTCAGTTACCTAAGGAAAACCCAAATTCAAAACAGCTGCTTCCCTAAGCCTTGCCCAGTCAGCACTGGGAAAATAAAAGTAACGAAGCTTCAGCTCAGCTTTAGCTGTACAGATCTTTTTTTGCTCTGAGCCCTCAGGAAGTTTAGGAAGGTTCTTTATGAAAATACTGAGCACACCAAGGGGCAGCAGCAGCTCTGGGCTCTGCTGGGACCAAATTCCAGCAGAGCATCCTCAGCTGTGAACTTGGAATTTTGTACAGAAGCCTAAAAACCTGCTTTGGGAAAGGAAAGGCTGGTGAGGTGGTTTTTTCTGTAGTATAATCACTTATTAAATGTTTCGCTGTGTAACAGAAGTATCAGCTACAGTAGCAACGAATCCATATTATTTAAAGCAGGGCTCTCCTGTATCCTGAGAGGCAGCTGGACACAAATTTCCTTATTTTTAGGCTGTGGCATTGTTGCTTCTGTAGCCAACACTGCTCAAGCTGATGCAGCACTGTAACTTCTGGATTCTAAAATCTCCCCACTGCTTTAATTTTCCCTCTGTAAATGGCTTAACCCTGCGACAGCAGCAGTGGGTTGGGTACTGGGATTTGAAATCTTCATCCCAGGGGCTCAGGAGGGATTTCAGGGAATGCTGCTGGATCCGTGCTGGAGCCACTAGAAGGAGCCTCAGTGCCACCAGCCCGGCTGTCCCCAACTCCAGGGACAGGCTGGGCAATGCAGCCCTGCCAGGAATTCCAGGAACGATCAGCCTGGCTGAACCCCAGAGATGAACTCCACGGCAATCCGTGCTCCAGGCTGGGAGAATCACCAGAATATCCCTGGTGAGTGAGCTGGGAGCTGTGAAATCCACGGGAACAACCCGAGTTCCTGAATCCCTGGCTCAGCTGGGGGGTGGAAGGGACAAGGTGTCACTTTGGGCCATGGGGAATGGAGATGCTCTTTGGCAGCGACTCCCCAGCAGCTCCTGCCGGGATATCCCCGAGGGGATGGAGCCACAAAACATCCCTGGATGAGCCCGGCAGGAGCTCCCAGCCTCTCCCTGTGTTTGGAGAGCAGCGGGAAGGCTGGAATGCCGGATCCCTCCTGCCACGCCCCGCGGGATGTGCACATTCCCGGCTGCAGCCTTTGGGGATGCAGGATGGAGCGTTAAGGCAGTGCAGAACCCCGGATGGCTCAGGCTGCATAAGCCACGTGTGCAATGACTTCACCTGGCAGCCTCCAGCGGAGTTTGGCACAAATCAGCACGGCTGGCAAGGTAGAAATGCCTGGATTTAAATGAAAAGCTTCCCGGACTTCCAGCAGGGAGCACAGGTAGGCACTGCACGGGGATGTGGAGATCACACAGAGCCTCTCACCTCCATCAGTCCTTCCCCTTTCAACCTGCAGCAGCTGGAACTCGTTTTTTACAGCAATCCGAGCACAAACGGCCAGGCTGGGCAGAGAGCATTGGCAGGAGTGGCTCTGGCCAGGCCAGCACTGCCAGGGAGGTCCAGGGGAAGCTGAAGGTGCTGAAGCAGCTCTTGCTGCAGCTGCAGCCACTTGGAGGTTGGAATTGGCCTGGTTGGGAGCTGCCTGGAGGGGCTGGAGTGACACGGAATGATCCTGGAATGATCCTGACATGATCCCGGAATGATCCAGGCAAGCCTGCAAAGCACTCCTGCACTGCCCTTCTGCTTCCCTAAATCCTGGGAGTGTGGCTCCCTTCCAGAGTGAGCTGCTCTCCCACAGCCTCCTCACAGCTGGGAATTCCTGCCACCCCCCTTTCTGTCACTCCGAGGGCTGCAGTGACACCCAGCTGTGCTCCAGAGGTCATGGATCCCTCAGGGATGCTCCCTGACCTCGGGATGCTCCGTGCAGCCAGGAGCTCTCGTTCCAGTGGTGTTATCCATCCTGTTTTCCTGGGAATGACCATCATTCCAGATTCTCCAGTGCCTGGCATGGATCAGTGGGGATACCTGTGCTACACAAGCATTGCTCTCCTCTGGAGCTGCTGGCTGGAATTGCCCAAAGGGGATTTCAGGCTGTGTATCCAGGCTGTGTCCTCCAAAGGAAAGGGACATCAGGAGCATCAACCGTGCAGGAGAGAGGAAAGGCAAACCCCACACTCTGAGCTCCACCCCTGCTGTGCCATTCCCAATCCAGGATCCAGCCCTCCCATGGAATCACAACCCAAGGTTTGCATTTCCCAGCTCTGACCTCGGTTACCTTTTCACACCCAAATAACTGAAGTGCTCTGCAATTATCAACATTTCCTGTTAGCTGCTCGATTGAACTGCCAGGCTGCACTTCAGATTCACTGAACACACCGTGCAGGCATTCAAAACGCCAGGAACCTCCCATCCTCTGGGGAAGGAGCAGTGCAGGCTGGGCTCAGGGGATGTTGGGCACTTTTCAGGCCAGGCTGTCCCCGGGGTTGGGGACGAGCAGAGGCACATTCTGCACAGCACTGGGAATACCACCAGAGCCACTTGAGGGCTGGGATTATCAACCCCAAATTAAAGGAAGGAAGTTTGCTGGGGGAGAGGTGACCTGGGGATAAAACTGAGGTGACAAAGATGGGAATTCCTTTTTGAGCAGAAATTTGTGCTCTTTGATTTTTGCCTTGAGAGACTCTGACCCCTCAGCAGCTCCCAGCAGAGCTCAGCCTCACCCCAAAGCCCTGCAGGTGAGTGGGGAGTGCCAGGTGGCTGATAAATGAGGAATATTGTATTTTCCTAAGGAACAGGCAACGCCAGTTAATCCATCACATCCCTGATCCACCTCCACACCCAAACACAGGCAGCCTCCATCACCCTGAACACTTGAGCAGATTGTCCAGGATGTTTTTGGGGAGATCCCAAGGGTTTTTGTAAGGCAGGATAAGGATAAATGAGCCATCCAAAAACCCTGCCTGCCCTGTCCCTCTGCCATGACACAGCTGGTCCAGATGTGCAGCAAACTCAGACTGTCCTCATTCCAACTTACAGCAGTCACAGATTCCAAAGGACAATTAAATACTGAGAATTAGATCTAAACATACTTTTAAAATCTAGACTTAACACAACCTTTCATCTCTACAGTGCAATGGTGCTGCCTGGCATTTGCATGTCATCCCAAAATCTGGTTCTAGAGGGGTTTTCCCCGGGATTAACACCACAAATCCATCTGCAGTGGTAGGAGGAAGTCTTTAACAGGCCTGACTTCCAGCTAGGTAGCTCTGAGGTTTATTTTGAGCCCTGCTTGGATGAGTTTTCCAACAGTCACTAATGAAATTCATTTTCTCTCGCATCGCTTCCCAAGTCCATGCCATAAAAATAAGGTCAGGGTGATTCTCGGCGAATGACAGACATTCTACTATCCCAGCCGAGCTCTGCTCTGATCCACGAGGTGTCAGAGCTCTCAGGATTTTGCTGAAGTTCACCATGAGCTGGTTTGGATACAATATGGCCTAGAAGAGCTGTTCTAGAGTAATGCACAGCCTGACCAGCCGTGGTCATTCAGGAACTCTAGCTACTCATGCTCGGCAGGGGTTTATTTTGGGGGAGGTCACACGAAGCGAGAGCCAGAGGTGACAGCAGGCTCAGAGTTGGCTCCTCTTCCTCCTCCAGATCCTTCTCCTCTCCAGGTCACAGAGGTGAGGAAACGAGAGCAGCTCTGAGCAGTGCCACCCGCGAGGGAACAGCAGCAGCACCGCCCCGGGCCTGCCGCGCCCTGAGCCAGCCTGGGCGATCAAACCGAAAATCTACACAAGATCCCGAAAGAAAAGTGTGAGATGGGAGCTTCCAGTCGTTCCTAAGGAGCAGCGAGGGCACAGGAGGCAGGGCAGGGGGATGAAGGGGATTCTTGTCGTCGCTCAGCATGGATTTGTTGTATTGCTCCTTTTGTCAAGCCAAGAACAAAGACCAGAGCGATTCGCTCCTCCCGCGGGGAATCCGAGCGGCGTTTCCTAGCGCTTCCTACCGTGGTCACAACGCAGTCTGTCCCCAGCCTGGAGCAGCCCTGAGCTCACTGCTGCTCCTCGGCTTTGCTGCTATTCCTGAACTTCACCACCATGACGGTGATGTTGTCGGGGCAGCCCCGGTAGAAGGACTGCAGCACGATGCTCTTGGCGCCGAAGTGCGGCTCGTCCAGGCGCTCCTTGATGAACCTCACGGCCTCCTCGTTGCTGAAGGCATCCCAGAGCCCATCCGAGGCCAGGATCATGAACTCGGGCTGCAGCTTGTCCAGGTCGAAGCTCAGGATGTCGGGGTCGGGGATGACCACGTTCAGGTTCTTCAGGGGGTAGTCGCCCAGCGAGCGCGACATGGCCAGGATGCCCTGAACGCGCCACGAGCCGTTGAAGCTGATGAATCCGCCTGGGGACAAACAGCACGCTTAGAGCAGCTCCTCGGGACACTAAAGCAGCTCCCTGGGGCCAAACAGCAGCTCTGGTTCCTGCCAGACCCCCCAGAAATTCATCCTGAGGGGTAGAGATGTTACAGAGCTCAAAATGCAGCTCTGGTAGATCTCGGAGCGCTCCAGGGAAGAGCTGAAACTGAGGGATCAGGAATGGCTCTGCTTTCCCCAGGAATGGCTCTGCTTTCCCAGGAATGGCTCTCCTTTCCCCAGGAATGGCTCTGCTT
>VZRM01003607.1:168481-202088 GCA_013397955.1 Grantiella picta | reverse complement strand
CCCCAGGAATGGCTCTGCTTTCCCCCCAGGAATGGCTCTGCTTTCCCAGGAATGGCTCTGCTTCCCCAGGAATGGTTCTCCTTTCCCCCACCCAGGAATGGATCCCAAAAAGACTCTGACAAATCCAAGGAGAATTGGTTGTCAAAGCTGATGATCCCAATGTCACTTCCAGCCCAGGAGGTGGCTCAAGTGACACGTGATGACAGTGAGGAAGATTTACTGCAGGAAGCTTTCTTTCCCTGTATTCCTGCCACGATTCCCATGTTTGTGCTCTACATGGGAACAAAAACCAGCTTGGATGGAGCAGATTCATGCTGTGATTTTAGCTCTGAACCTCCCTCAGCCTCAGCCCAGGCTTGGAGCTGCTGTGCTGCTCTGCTCCTGGTTATCCTGCAGAGATCCCAAGGAATTGTCACTGGGCTGTTCAGGGTCAAGGTTGCTCTCCCCACCCCAAAACCAGCTCATTATGGGGTGGCTCACCAGCTGCCACCTCCACCCTGTGACATCCCACTGGAATTTCACACAGAAAATGGGACATTTTGGAAATCCTACCTCCCAGCCAAACAAATGATGAAATGAAATGAAATGAAATGAAATGAAATGAAATGAAATGAAAAATTGAACCTCCAGCGACTCACCAGCTCTCTTGATCCTCTTCCTCTCCTTCAGCTGGTAGGGTTTGTGGTCGTGGCTCAGGGGGATGGCGTTGCCGTCCTTGTCACACAGCACTCCCCGCGAGTCGCCCACGTTGGCCACGGTGAGCTCCTTGTCGGACAGCAGGGCGATCAGACACGTCGTGCCTGGCCAGGGTGGGGGAAAAATAAACGTGGGGAGGTGTAAATGTGATCAGCAGCAGGAGGAAAATGTTGTTCCTGCGATAGAATCCCAGGATTGCTGAGTTGGGATAACTCCCAGGATGGTGGAGGTCAAGCTGGGGTTGATCCCTGCGCTGAGCTCACATTAATGGGGGCAGGGAGAGGCTGGAATGGGGGAATATTTGGAATTTTTGGGATATTTGGGATGTTTCCCATCTCCAGCAGAACTGGCTTTTCCTAAGGAAAGGAATTAAAGCCCAAATTAAGCCCCAGAGCCCCCCAGGAACTGAACCTGCAGCACTGGGTGGTGCTGGGATATCCAGCTCTCCCCTCAGCCCTGTCAGAACTGAGGTCACTTCTGGATGTTTTTATTGGAAAAAAAAAAAAAGGTAAAGATTGGGCTTTTTAATTACTTTCCCCTTTAAATACACAAAAAGCGCAATTAGGCATTGACCATTGCATCAAAAGATGGCAAGTGAGGTTTCAGACACACACCAATGCAGATTAAAAGGGAATTTGAGCCCTGATTGTCACAAAAGGCACTCAGGTATCCCTCAATAAAATTAACTTAAGGCTGCATCCTTTTCCTTTTAGGCAGAGCAGCACAAGGTTGAGTTTTCACCTTTGTTGTTAATTTACATCCGATTACTGATAAATAAAAAGGTTTATCCAGTGCTGGGGTGCTCTGGGAGAAGCCATGAAGGTGTTGGGGATGAAATTCAGCCCAGCAGGGCTAAAAGCAGAGCTAAACCCCAAATTCCTGGGCTGGTGGCATCCCTGCCTGAGCCAGAGGGACAAACCCTGCCTGTTCCCATGGCAAATATCCCATATAAATAAATAACAGAAATATCTAAAATAAATATTTCATAATAAACAAAATAGTCAGGGATAACCAAGTTGTGCTTGGATGCTGTGTGCTCCAAGGGTTTATTTTTCCTGATCCCAGGGGAGAGTGAAGGTCTGAGGGACCTCTGGACAAGGATGTAGCTGGAGTGACCTCAGGGCAAGAAATCCCAAAATTCCAGGGCTGGATTGATTAAAAAACAACACAACCCAACTCACCAACCTCATCCCTATCTCCTTCCAGCAGAGCTCAAGCTTCAGTTCCCACAGTAATTAAGCAAGAATTAATATTTTCGAGCTTCAATAACCCCCGGCAGGAAGCAGAATTATTGAGAGCAGCGCAAAAAGCAGGATAACCCAAAAACCAAGTTTATCTTTGTATTTATTCTCCACCAGCCAGCACCTTGCACCACATGGAGCTCTCATTTACAGACCTTCCGGGGATTTTAAATCCCAAACAATTGGACTCCTGCAGTTCCCAGGGCAGAGATGTGATGTTTTATGGTTCACATCATTTTCCTCTGGGCCCACCTGCCTCAGCCCCTCCTGTGCCTCCTGCATTGCTATCTCACATCCTCAGAAATTCAAATAAAACTGGGATTATTGCCCGTGGAATAGGCAGGGCTGAGAAAAAGATGGATAAAAAGTGGTGAGAGACCATAAAGGCCATAGTGCTCCACCTCCAGGTGACCAAAAGCATCCAAAGGCAGAGAAATAAATTGAATTCTCCAGGGATTATCTAGAAAATCAGGAATGATACAAGCAGGAGCAGACATTCACTTTTTCAGGAATTGTAGGGACAAACCTGGGACTTCACTCCTTCCCTCCTTTGTAGGCTCCTGAAATGTTTCAATAATGATTTCTTTCAGCAGAGATTAGAGAAAATGCTATTATAATCTCCAAAATACACAATTTGGGTGAATTACTGGGCTAACTGGCTGTGAATAAAATAAACTACAAATAAACTTTCAAAAAATGTGGATTTCCTGCACCTCCTGCTTCTCTGGTAACAAAATTCCTCGGGAAAAAAATCAATTCTGTAAAGCCTGAACCTAAGAATAACCATTTGGCAAATTCCAGGTCTCATAATTCCTTAATATCTCAACATAATGTGCTTTTCCCCCTTGAAATTTCAAGAACTCCCTTCTTTCAAAAGGGATTAAAGGAAACATCAGGCTCTTAGAAATACACAGAAATGACTTCAGATCTCGGCGACTGAAGCTTAATTTCCACCACGGAACAAATCCCACCTGGCTGTACTAAGTATTATTTTATGGTTTGAGATTTTCACTCTTTTTGGGGTGCATTTCCAGACTGGTGGATTCTGCAGATGTTTCAAGACCTGAAAGTGGCTTTTTTTTTCCAGGTGGGAAAACAAGAGCTGGAAGGGAATTTCGTTCCTCAGGTACCAAAATTGAATTATTGGGAAATGGAAAACCCTTTTTGGCAGCCTCTCCATCTTCCAGGCTGCTCTGCCAGGGATCATCAATAGCTCCAACCTGATCCTTTCCTTTTCCTGATGAAAAATCATCCCAGGGCAAAGGGAATTCCAGCTCAGCTCCCAAATCCATTTCTGGGCATCAATCCCACGTGTAGTTTCACCTGAGCATCACCCTCAGAGGAGATAAGTTGAAAATGGTTTCAAGAAGTTGGAATTGGTTTAAATAAGTTGGAAATGGTTTCAGTAAGTTGAAAATAGTTCCAGTAAGTTGGAAATGGTTTTAAATAAGTTGAAAGTAGTTTCAGTAAGTTGGAAATGGTTTAAATAAGTTGAAAGTAGTTTCAGTAAGTTGAAAATGGTTTAAATAAGTTGAAAGTAGTTTCAGTAAGTTGGAAATGGTTTTAAATAAGTTGAAAATAGTTTCAGTAAGTTGGAAACCGTTTCAAAAAGTTGAAAGTAGTTTCAATAGGTTGCAAATGGCTTTAAAAAGTTGAAAATAGTTTCGGTAAATTGGAAATGGTTTTAAAAAGTTGAAAGTAGTTTCAGTAAGTTGCAAATGGCTTTAAAAAGTTCAAAATGGTTTCAGTGAGTCGGAAATGGTTTAAATAAGTTGAAAATAGTTTCAATGAGTTGAAAATGGTTTAAAGAAGTTGAAAATGGCTTAAAGAAGTGGAAAATGGTTGGATTTTTTTTTTCCTGGTTAAAGTTTCTAACCAGGTCACTGATATAGCTCAAGAGCAGGAGGCCACAAGTGGAATTTCCTCTGGAATTGCTCCTGAATTCTGGGATCTGCAAGACACAGCTGAAGATCCATCAGGAATCTTCTGCAGCTTCGCAGTTCCCATCAGGGAATATCCAATTTCCACGTAAAGCACAATCTGCAGAACTGATCACACAAAAATAAAAAGAAAAATAAAAAGGGAATTCCAACCTCTTGGCAATTCCAGGCAAATCCATCCCTCCCCAGTCACAGCCCCAAAGACATTAAAGATTTTATGGTTTTTGGATTAATTGGCTTGGAGGGAGATAAATCCATCAGGATCCATCCCACATTTGAAGCCAGGCAGGAGCTCTTTGCAGAGGGGAAAAAACCCCATTTTCCCCCAACAAAGCATTTATTATCCTTATTATTTATGATTCCTGGAGCAATTTCCTGCTTTAATTTTCCCATGTCTCCCAATTCCACCATCTCTTCCTCTGCTGTGCAATAATGAAACTCAATTTCTCCAGGACTCCTGGGGAAGAGGCAAAAACATCCATGAAAAACAAGCCCAAAACCACCTCCAGCACCTCCCAGCAGGCTGGAATTCCCTGGAATTCCCTGGCAGAGCACAGAGAAATGCCAAAATGCCTTTAAATAACAGAAAAAACAAATAGGAGAAAATATTCCTGCACAAAATTACCTCAGCCTCAGCTAGTCAAGAATGCCACTTTGGAAAGGAAAGGACTGAGAGATTAGGAGAGGATTTGTACCCATCTGTCACTTTTGGCCTCCTTTTGCTTTTTTGAAAGCCTCCTTACTCAAACCTCACTACAACTCTTGCCAAGAATTTGATTATTTCTGGACAAAATCATTTGATTTGTAGCTCTGATGTAAGGATTTCCTAAAGGGAAAGATTCACAAAAACAGGGAGAGGTTCCCATTGGGATTTCAAGTCCATCAAATTGTATTTTGCCCTTTCATCACCATCATATTCATTCTCCCAATTTTGGAATATTGTTCCCTTCATTTTGTCAGCTTGAGCTCCTCATTGAGTTGATTTTGGTGGGAAAAAAAAAAAGCCAATAAAAGGAAAATGCCACCAGCAAGTGCTGGAGTGGTTGGAGCACCAGGAATTGTATTTAATTAATTAATTCTATTTAATGGTATTTAATTTAATAATTGTACTTGTATTTAAGTGCCCATTTTCTGTGCTTTGCTCACACTCAGCTCTCCCTTCAAGGCCAGGGAGAGCCATTTCTGCCTTCAGCATAATTAAGGGACACAATCAGGAGGATGGAGAAGCTCCACTGCTGGGTTTTCATCTCTGGAGATGTCTCCACCTGCTTGGGAAGCTGGAATTTTGGGGTTTCATTCTCAGCTGTGCTGTCTCTCTGCTCTGAATTGCATTGGGAATTTTCTAACCCAGTTATTATGGAACTTCTCATTTCCACATGATTGTTGCTGGATGAGGTAAATCCCCAAATATGTGTTTCAGGCAGTTTTTATCTTTATTTTCGCTGTTCAAACACAGAGATTTCCATAAAGGAAGAAGCTTTATTTTCCTTCTGACAGGAATTAGTAATTTCTCTGCATTTTCTCCTTCCTAACAAACTCCTATAAAACCAAATAACTGGAGAGGAGCTGCAGTGACCAAGCTGAGGTCACTTTTGGAAGTGCTGAGGAGCTCTGATGGTGGCAATTTTATCAGGGTGACCACAGCAAGGAGTGACCCCAGGGCTGCTGCCTGGCAAATCCACCCAAACTGCAGGAAAATCTCAATTTATCAGGGTGACCACAGCAAGGAGTGACCCCAGGGCTGCTGCCTGGCAAATCCACCCAAACTGGAGGAAAAACTCAATTCCAAACTCCAATTCTGTCTAAAACAACTAAGGAAAACCTGGAGCTGAGCTCAGCACCCAAGGGGATGAGGGAGTTAGAGAGGAAAAACCACCAGGGATTACGGAGAAACAGCAAAATGGGGACACAGGGAGGATAAATTCCCTTTTTGTGACCCAAGGAAATGCTGGATGGCAGAGCTGGGGAGGAAAGCTGGGCAAGGATGGTGAGATCCAGATTAGCCATGAGAGGAGAACAAATAACAGGAGCTCGGAGCTCTGCTCACACCTAAATAATGAGCTGGTCTTGCTGGTTGAGCTTTTCTTTACAATATTGCCAGTAATTTGAATTTAATCACGAAGAAACTTGGTAACATTCAGGATATGCTGGGGGTTAGTTTGGAAAATCAGTGAAAAGCATCCAGAATGTGTCTTTGTTGTTGTCTAACTGGAAATTACACTCATCAGGAGAACTCTGAAAGATCCAAAAGATGGGAGACATTTCTAACTGCATGAAATCAAAATGCTAGAAAAAGCAAATATCCAACCTGCAAACCCTTTGGGATTGGACTGTTAAAATGCCTCCAGAATGGTCTGGGTTTGGCTGCCCATCCTGTCATGTTTAAAATCAGGTTCTGTGCCTGCCCAGGCCACTCTCAGCTTGGAGAGCCCAAAAAGCAGATATTTGTGAAGGAGAAAAGAGCAAAAAACTGTGCAGGTGGAAGCAGAGAGAATGCAGAGCTCCAGGAGATCAATCACCATCAGAGCACAGAGCACACAGAGCTGGCTGAAAAATCAGTGTCCTCTCAGCTCCCTGGCACCCCATCACTCATGGGGAACATTTCCCAGCCCAGCCTGACTCCAGGGGGAGAAAAAAAACCCATTTCACAACCATGAGAACAAGAGTTGAACCCGCACAAGGTGTTTGGAGCAAGACTGAAAACGAGCGATTTTTTGTTTGGGCAGCAAAATGTGAATTGGAGAGAATCCCAGCCATACCTGCTTCATCATAGGACACAGTCAGCTTCTCCAGCATCTCCCTGTCGATGGAGAGGATCTGCTGCTCCAGGATGGTTTGGTAGGACAGAACACTGTTCTCCTTGTCCTTCTCATAGTCCTGCAGGTGCTGCTTGAGGACCTCGGGCAGGCGAGACTTCACATACTCTGCTGCAGACTGGGGGAGAGAGGAGGAGCTTAATGAATGCATTTCATTAATTGGGGTTGGGGATGGCAAGGAGCAAATCCCCCCGAGCTGGGGCACAACCCTTCATCCATCAGGGAATTCCTGATGATTCAGGAAGTGTCACCCAGGCTGGATTTCCCCACCGCAGCAGCACAGCTTCATCCCAGCTGGTGGATTTCGAAAATAGAAAAACCAAATCTTTATTGGGAATTTGAAAGCCCAAAATGACAGAAAGGAGTCAAAATTCGATTTGGATTTTTAAACCACGAAGTGGCAGAGTGGAATCCAATTTTATGTGGTTTTTTCCTACATTTTGAAGCCTGGAGTGGAATCACCTCACCTGCTCCTCACACACAGCCAGGCTGTAAATATTTCCATACAAACACAGAAAATTCCTTTAATTCCTTCCTCCCACTGCTCCAGGCCCTCGGGAGAGGGAGTTAACACAAGGGGGCATGGTTGGACTGATGTTGGGAGCTGTGTGTAAAAAGGGAGTAACAGAGGAGTAACCCCTGAGAGCAGCTGGCTTTGGCACCTTCTGACACCTGAGGAGACACAAAATCCTGATTTGCACCATTTTCCATCCTTCCCCGGGAAGGATCACACTGCCACTCCAGCAGGGAATGGAAATTCCCTCTTTCTCACCCAGCTTTGGGGTTTTTCAGTTCCTCATCCCTGGCAGAGCTGGAAAAGGAGGATGCAGCAAAGGCTCTGTGCTCCTATTTTCCTGCCAATCTCAGGGCAAAAAAGGAAAAATAAATAACGAGGTTGTTTTATTCCAGCCTGGGAGTGACCAGAAGTTACCTCTGCTCTGCTCCAGGCTCCTCCTGGGGTTATATTTCGTTTTCCCAAGTCAATCACTGATTAAACTGCAATCTCAAAATATCCCAGAAGTTGTGTTCCATGTTCCTGCCTGCTGAGCCATGGGACACCGAGGGAATTCCTCCTGGAAAACTCACACGAGCACAGCTTCATTTATATTATATTTTAAGAGCTGTTTTTTCCACAGGAAGGCCAAAAGGCACATTGTACATGGATTATTTTAGCCCAAGTTCAGGAATTTGTGTTTAATGTTTCCTTTGAGAGTAGATTTGACTCTCCTGGGGGGATTTTTGTGCTCCTGGAAAACACCTGAGCTCAGAAATTCGATTTTTTGGTGAGTTTCCCTCATCATCATCCCCATGGGAAAGCAATTCCGTGGTCACTTCTTCTCTAAAACCAAAACTCAGCATCCCCCTGGGAATCCAGTCTGAAGCAAATTAAAGAAAGGATTGACTTTAATACCTTAATTGACTTTAGGGTATTTCGTCCTACCATGGAAAATTAATATTTCATATAGAGAGAATATATTTTAAAAGATCCACAATGAAATATACTCGCAGAGCTTATTCACCAAAAAAAAAATCCCATATTTCTCTGTTCACTGAAGAAACTCCCCCAGACACAAAAATCCCATCAGGAATTGCTGAAATCCCTCATTCTCCAAATGCAGCCTTCTGTCCCTCCCAAAATCCCACTTTTTAATTGATGGAAAAGACATTTCCAAAGGAAATTTCCCTTTTAGAAATTAAGCTCAAATTTGCCTCTCTGAGTTGGCTCTTCCTGCTGCTTTGTGCATGGGGAAGGAAATGTTAAAATGTTCATTAAGGGCTCCTTTGTGAAGCTCCATCAAAAATCAGGTGGTGCCTGGGCAAAGCCTCTCCGATTTGGGAAATTTTGGGGAAGTTTGGAACACGCAGGGGAGTTTTGGTGGGTGGAACCCAGCAGGGATATCCTTCCTCATCCTCAGCACATCCCAGATCCCTCACCAACCCACCCCACCTGGAAAATTCAGGTTTTCCCCCCAAATTTCATGTTTCTGCCACTGAAACCCTCAAGGAAGTTTGAATTAATTGGGTTGGAAATGCTGCTCAGTGGGAATTCCTCTCCAAGCCCTGGGAATGCTGCTCATCCCGTGGTGGGGAGGAGGAGGAGGGAGGCAGAGCGTCCCAAATTCTGTGGTTTTCCACACCAATGGAGATCCCTCTGTGTGGGAACAAGGAGTGACCTGAGAGCTCCGTGACCAAGCTCATTAATTCTCATTAATTAATGAGTGTTAAACGGCTCCACCACCCTGTGGAAAGGCAGTGTGGAATACAACAGCCTTGGGAAGGTCAGGCTGCTGGTGTGGGGAGCTCTGAGGGATCTAATTAGCAGAGCAGCCATTAATTATCCACACAACTTCCCATTTCACACGTGGAGATTTCACTGCCTGGCATCGACACCCTGATTTACAGGGACAGGAGGAGACCACAAATCCCTGATATTAATGTCTTTGGGTAATTAATTCTGCTTTGCAGCTATGCCAACATTCCAGGAGCTGGGAAAAGACGGAATCCAGGCAGAGTGTGGCACTGCTGGTGTAGGAATTGCCCTTCATTCCCTACACCAGTGACGGATTTAAAGCCACACCGAGATCCTGCTGTCCCTCCTTTCCACAGGACTCCCTCTCCTCCAAAAACACATGGATCACCAGCAGTTTGCTCCTTCAGAGATGATGCTCCATCCCTGGAAGTGCCCAAATCCAGCTTGGAGCAAGCTGGGAGAGGGGAAGGTGTCAGGGAACTGGAGGATCTTTAAAGTCCAAAAAAGGACACAAAGATTCCTGAGGCTTTTCAGTGCCAAAGGTTCAAACCTGCAAAGCCAAGAAAGTTTTGGGAGCAAACCTGAGGGAAATGGGAGTGGAAATTATCCTGGTGCAGAAAACCCCCAGGAATGAGCCTGGCTAAGCCCTGAGCTGCTCAGGGATCTCAGACTCAAGGACAGAGCCACATGAGAATGTACAGAGAATAAAAGAATATAAACACAGAAATGAATGGAAATGAAAGAAAAAAAATCACCTGGAGCAAAGGCAGTGAGAAAAGGTTCCACAAATCCATTGGGAATAAGGAAAAAGGAAGGAAAAACGTTGCTGCACTGCTGAGCAGAGGAGCTGCTGACAGGTGATGCCCTAAAAGCTCCAGGATTTCATGTCTCTCTGTACTAAACTGCTCATTACCTTTCCCTCGAGTCACCACCTGTCCTGCTGCATCCTCTGGCAGCCAAATCCCAGGCAAAGAACCAAAATCCCGAGGCAGAACAGGGAGGAACAGGTTGGGAAGTGCTTGTGAAGAGGAGATATTTTCCAGCTGGCTGGGGCACTGAAATCCACCCAGGAGCAGCAGGTAATGGGGCTGAAAAAATCCCTTTAAGGACTGGAGTTTGAAAATTCCCAAGGGATGCTGTTTAGGAAGGGCACTTGGAAAATAATCCAAAGGGAGAGAGGTGGAGTTACAGAGCAAACTGATGCCTAAAAAGCAGGATTTAGGATCAGCTGATTCCTGGGGTTGGGAAAGCACAGGGAGCAGAGTGGCTCCTCAGGGAGAGTGGCTGATCCCATTCCTGTCCTCTGCAGCCTCAGGAGCAAATTGTCCCCTGCTCATCCCAAAAAACCCCCGAGCTGAAACCCCTCAGTTCCATGGATCACTCCAGCAAATCCTTCCTGCTGTTCTGAGCCTCAGGGATCCCCGGGAAAGCCTTCCCTGAAATGAGGATGCTGAACTCCAGCAGATTGCAGAGAATCTCCATCTCCAGAGGTGTTCCCAGGGTGGGGATCACTGTCACTGTCACTGTCACTGTCACCATCCCACCCACACCGACTCAATCCTCCAAAGCTCATGGAAAACATTCCAGCCCGAGGTGCTGTTTGAAATCCATGATGATCCCATTTGGAATTTCACAGCCCACATCTCAGACCAGCACTCCTTAGCAAACATACTTTAAAATACAGCTTTTTGGACTTGCATATTTTTTTTCTTTTTTTCTTTTTTTTAAAGCCCAAATCCACCCACACGAGTCATTATTCTAAAAAAAGTGCACTTAACTTATTAGCTAGCTCTCAGTAAGAGAGTAAAAACCATGGAATAATGAGGTTGTGGACAAGAAACGTGTTCCAGAAAGTCCAGCAAGGAATTTTTGCAGCAGTTCTCTAAGGCTTTCCTGTTCATTTCCGAAAAGGACAGAACAGGAATATCTGTATATTGACATGTAGCTATAAATTAGGATTTCTAGGTTAAAAAAATTCCATCCCAGGTTAAATAAAAGCCCTGGAAGTCAATCTCTCCCTGATCCACTCATTCTGGGAGAGATGTCCCAGCTTCCAGGACAATTTTGTGAGCACATTCCCCTGCTCAAACATGGAGTAATTAATGGAAATAAATCCATTTTTCTGCCATTCCAGGAGTTGTTTCTCAGCCTCCTGGTGCTCTGGAAGCGGCCAAAGAATATTCCTGGGATTGCTGCCTCCCTGAGAGCCAAACTCACGGCACACAAATCACCTCCTCAAGCTCTTCACGTGGGCAAGGCTGGGATCAAATCCCAAAATTCTGCCTCCAGAATGTGCCATGGATTCCAGAAAAACTCACATTCCTCTCCCACCTTTGGTATTTCGGATCAGCTGCCTGTCCTTCACCAGCAGGACAGCTCCCCTGAAATCAGTGGGATTTTGCTGAGGCAAACCTCTTGGAATAAGGACATGGAGCTACGAAGAGTCATTCCAAGGGAAAACACATGATGGCAAAACATAATCTGCTCTCCAGGGGATAATACAGGATCCACGAATGGCAGCAGGACAGGCAGTTTGCCCTCTAAAGCAAGAACTATTTCAGGATGAACACACCAATAGAATTTTTCCTTCAATCCAAGATTGCAGTGCATTTAGCTTATTATTTCTATTTAAAAGGTCTTTTTCCCCCCCTATAATAACGTATCCCAGAAAAGCCCAGCTCCCAGTTGAAAATAAAGTTATGAGCTGAAAAATGTTTGAGGAGCTCAGACATTCTTGGCTGGCACTTTCAACAACACCAAAACCCTCACTGTTATTATATTAAACGGTTATTTCCAGAGCAGGGCAAACATTAGCTCACAAACATCTTTACTTCATCAGACACTGTCGAATAATGAGGACATTAACCCCATTGCAAGGAGTTAAAGTTCAAATCAGCATTCACCCCGGATTGTCAGAGATGTATTCAATCCAAAATTACAGCAATCCACAGCTGCTTCAGCTGCAGGGAATAATGAATTGTCCAGTGAGCACTGGGCTCTGTCAAGTGGGAAGGAGAATTTGGAATTTTGGAGCACAGGGAGCTCAGTCTCCTCTGGCACAGCCTGGCTGGGGATTTATGGCTCCCAGCAAGGCAGAGAGCCTCAGCCCCACGTGGATAAAAATAAAAATACGATGGTTTGTGGCTCCCAATTCCGCATTTTCGTCCAGCCCTTAAAATAGCCCTTGTCACTTGCTGTTCAAGGAGAATTATTGAAGTGTCCTGGAACGAGGAGCACGGAAGTCACCGAGGTTTGGGATGGAAAAATGCCACGTCCTGCTCTCCCTCCCAGCAGCAGTGACACTGCAGGGACACACATGGGACAGCTGGGCATGGAGCAGCACAGGTGACAACCCAAAAAAACCAATTATTTCCCATTTTCCAATCAGGCAGTGGCTCACGAAACCCTTGTACAAGCCATGCTGTTAATAGCTGAGTGTAATTAATTAATTAAAACGGACAAACCGGTGCTCTGTGTGATGAGCCAAGCTCCAGATGAGGGACACAAAGCATGCACACTGCTCTGTCCCACTGTCCTGGGCAGAGCCACCAGGAATGTTCTGGAACCTGGAGGTCTCATTAAAAGGTTAATTTCATCAAGGCAAGGGGCATCGTTGTAATTATCTCGTAATTACCTCCACTCAGGACCACAGCACCTCCTGCTCCCTCTGAATGAAGAAATCATCTTGAAAAATAGGAAAATATTCCCAAGCAGAATCCTCCCCAGCACCTCCTGCCTCACTCTGAATGAAGAAATCATGTTGAAAAATATGATTTTTTAAAATATTCTATATTTATATTTTATATTTATATTAAATATTCCCAGACAGAATCCTCCCCAGCCCTGGGGAGTTCATTATCTGTGCTGGGAGAGGATGAATTCCCATTCCACAGGAAATGCTCCTGTTATTCCCAGCCTGAACTCTGCTCTCTGGGAATTCCAGCCATGAATTCAGTGTAGGATCTGCTCACCCACATTCCCTTTTCCCATGGAAATCCAGGGAAATGGATCCAACCCCCATTATCTGCTCAACAGCTGGAATTCCCTGAGTGGCATTTCCCTCTGGGATCTGCCAGATGTGCTTCTCCTTGAACACCTCAGCTTTCCAGCCTGGATCTTCAGGGGGAATCATGGGGAGGAAGAATTATTAACACCAAAACGATTCATTAACACTAAAACTATCAATTAACACCACAACTATCAACTGACACCAAACCCACCTCACTGCATTTATTAATTATGTGCATTCTGGGCTCACCACTGCCCTGGGATCTCACAGACAGCTCATGGAATCCCTAAGTGTTCCTTTAGGATCAGCAAACCTGTGCAACATCAGAAACCCAGATTTGTGTTTGGTTTGTGGATTTCAGACAATTTGCATGTCCTCCCCCAGCAAATGAGTGCAATTCCTGGGAATTTATCAGTTATTTATCAATAATTCCATTAGAGATTGGAGAAGTCACATCCCTACAAGGAACAGGACAATTTTCCATGTGAACACAGCAACTCAGTCATTTCTGTCCGTCGTTATCCTGAATGGGCACAAACGGAAAGGCAGGAAATTCCATGGCAAACTGAGGAAAAGTTCCTTTTTCCTGGTCAAACACAGAGGGCCTGGAGAGCTGTGGAGTCACCATCCATGGAAACATCAAATCCCAACTGGGCTGGGTTACTCCACCCCGAGTATTTATTCAGATTATTCTGACAACCACACATATATATCCCCAAAATCAAGAATATTAGCAATAAAGGAATTATTCCTGGAGTAGAAGGAAAAGCATCAGCACTTTAATTGCAGCCACAAACTCTGAACCTTAATCAGAAAGTAAATTATTATCCAGGCCCATTTTTAGGAGAAAAATGAAGATTGGGGGGGAAATTAAAGCAAAAATGAGCCACGAAGCAGTTGTTTGATGACATTCCTGTTAGTTCTGACAAACAGGGAGCTGGAGCTGCTTGTCAAGGTGATGAATTCCATAAATCCTGGAGGATGAAGGAGCAGCAATAATTCTGACATACAACCCCCCATAGCCATAGGGAAGCGACAGCAATATCCTAATATTTGAATTTACCAAAGGGCACGATTTAGTTAATGGCACAAAGCAAAATATGTGTGATAGAAATACTAAAAAAAAAAAGAAATAGGGATGTCAAGATTTCACCTGATTTTTATGCTAATTGGTTGCAACTATTAACAAGAGATGAGCTGAATATGAAATGAAGGTATGTAAAAAAAAAAAAGTTTAAAATGCCTGAAAAGACTTGGCCATTACCAGCTCAGAATGCAGAAAAATCCAGGTCCCAAATTACCTATTTATTTGGTAAATATGAAGGTGTCCAGAGCGCCAGAGCAGGGATGGCATTTGAAGGAACATTTCACCCAAACAGGATGAACTGAAATATTTTCTATTTCCCTGGGATCAAACCTAAGCAAAAGGGGATTGATTTTTCCATTGGCATGAACAAGCAGAAGTGGGAGAAAGAGCAAGAACCCCAAAAATAAACCCTAAAAATGGACATAAACTCCCTGAATTCACACAGGTGTTGAGCTGCTCGTTTCGGGAGATGTTTTTGCTACAGCAAAATGCTGCATTTTGCATTTTACTGAGCTCATCAAATCCAACGCTGAAGGTAACAAAATAATGAGGTTTGCAAAATGACTCAACTTGCAATGCCATTTCAAACTCGGTGACTGTAACCCTGCATCAGTGCAGCCCCTCAACTGAAAGCTTTTATTAGGAATTAAAATGCCCTGAAACTACTCCAGGGGATTTCCACAGGTGTCTCTGTGCTGCAGATTTTCCAAAGAGCAGCGTTTTTTTAGTGAAAAACCCGTTTTACCAGGAGCCTTTCATTCTGCTCCTGTAGTTGAGGGAAAAAATGTATTTATAGCCTATTAGACTCAATTAAATAGCAAGAAGCATTCATCTTTCTTTGCCATTGTTCTCTCCCTCTGAGCACTGAGGGAGAGGAGTGGAATATTTTAGTCTAAATGGTCTCTCCTGATTTAGAGACTTCACTTGGTGCCAAGCAGAAATCAAGAGCTAGGAAGATTCAGTCTGGGTGAGTTACATGGGAGGCCAAAAAAACCTCAATTTTCACCTGCTCAGAATTTCACCAGTGTTCAACCATCTGGTCACAAACCTGTCTCCCACTCTGCCTAGCACTCCTAAGTGGAATATTGCTGTAATTTCATACAACTCCAAAGCTTAGCGAGTAGAAAACACCCAGAAATATTCAAATAACAGCAGAGTGTCATTGGATAAAATACTCACATTTTGCCCTCCTCAGCCATAAACCCCCTGAGAGAAGCAGGGGGTTCCCTGAATAATTAATTTTCCCTAAAAACAGAGAACCTGGAGCTGGAGCTGTGGCCAGATGTTGTCCCCTGGAGCCAAGTCCTGTCCTGAAAAAGGCTTTTCCTAAATGGGATAAATCCAATACTGGAAACAATTCTTAATCTTCCCTTTAAGTGTGACCTCAAAAAATGCTGCATGAAGAGATCCCATGAATAATTAGCCTGGTGTTGCATCCAAAGCTGGGAGGAGGAGGAGACAAGATTGAGATAAAACCTTTCAGGGTGGGAGAGAGGAGCTGAGGAGCCTCAGGGTTCATCCCAGCAGCTCTTCCAGAGGCATCCAGAATTCCAGAGGAATGGAGACACAACTGGGATTTTCCTGTCCCTTCCAAAGCTGGGACAAACCTGCACACAAAGAGTTAAAAGTTGGAATTCTTGGATTCTCCGCAGGGGCCTGGTGGCATTTTCCTCCAGAAATCCAAATTTGTGAGGGGAATAAATCACTGAGCTCTGGTTCAATGCAATTATGGTTATTTTCTGAGACCCTCTCCTCCCTTTGGGTTTGAAAAGGCCAATTATTGACCCAAATAATGAGCTGGAGGCAGCCAGGAAAGCTCCACATTCCCTGTCCCTGTAAAACTAAGCCGGAATAAAGCAAACTTTTGTCTCGTCTCCGTGTGCTCCTGGAACACCAGGCTGCCAGAAAAAGAGATTTTTGTGATCATGTGGGTGATAAGCAGCTGAAACCTAAGGTTGTGGTACAACTTAGTGCTTAAAAAGGCTCCTGGAGTCCCAAGATGTATAAATAGTGGGGTAATTATGATTGATTGTGGTGAGGTTATTAGGGAATTGTTAATGGGAAACCCTGTCTGGTTGTTAGAGCTGGAATTTGAGAATTGAGAGAATCTCTGAGGGGTTTAGAAAACAATAACAAAAGGGGGAAATTATTTTTAAAAGGGTTTTCCAGAGAAGGAAACTTTCCCTCTGAGTTAACAGTTCTGAGAGGTGAGGATGTGAAGGCTCTGAAGGAAGAGATGCTCTGGCTGTCGTGTAGCAATTTTCCCTAAAAACAGGAGGAATCAGAGGAGTTTTAAGGCCATCAGGGACCAAGGAAAAAGGAAGGCCACAGCAGGATCTCACCCTGCCTTGGGATTCATCTGCAGCTCCTTCTCCCCAGAAACTCCCTTGAAATAAAACACCTCCTTCAGGAGGAAAAGACAAACCTTCCAGAGTGGACAGAATTGATGTCAGAGAGTAATTATATAAAGCACTTAATTAAATGGCACAGCCTCAAAGACAGGCACTTCATTACATAGCAAAGCAGCCAATTCCAATCCATAAATAGTTCCCAAAGGCTGCTCATTTTCTAGAGCCATTGCACTCCACAAACACCCAGAGCTGTACCCTTGAGAGAAGGAGAGGCATAAATCAGGCCCCAGTTAAGACAAACACCAATGCCTGGATGTTATTCTCTTCCCTCTAAAAATGTACATGTCAAAGAATAAAAAATACAATTTCTCCTGCCTGTGTGATCAGCATTTTCTGGTTATTGAGCCCAAAGGCACGTGGGGAGCAGGGAATGCTCTGGAGGTGTTTTTGTTCACACGCCTGGGGTTCAGCAGCAGCTAAATCACACCAAAGTCAAAAAGACGGGGAAACAAGGAGGCAGATGTAGGAAAAAAGAAGGGAGATAAAAAAGGGAGAGGAGGGAATAAAGTGGAATAGTCAGAAAAAGGGAAGATGAAACAAATTGTGTTCCAAGAACACCTGGATGTGACCTGAGGGTGGGGAATGGGCACAGGTTGCACTCCACAATCTTGGGAAGTCTTTTCCAACCTCAGGGACTCAATGCCAGGGAAATACAAGTGACCGTTTAAAGGACATTTTCCTGAAACAGAGTTTCAATAAATAAGATGGTACACAGTAATTTTGTTTCTCTAGCTCATTAGGACACCAGTTGTTGATTGCACTTATTAACGAGGCAGAAGGTCGAGTAGATCTCCAGCTCTTTGCATCATGGAATGGATGGAGAACAGGGGCTGAGCAGGGAATTATTCAGCTGAGGGGGAAAATAACTTCAGGATTTACAAGAGGGGAATGAGCAGTGCCTGCCAGGAGCTGAGCCCTCAGCCACAGACACTCTCGGTGACATTTGAGAGTGTTGTAGTCGTCATTTAGTAGATCTTCTATCTTTTCATCAATTATTATTATTACTATTATTACTATAATTATTATTATTGGTTATTTTTTTTTCTTACCTTTATCTATTTTCTATCTGCACTTCCCCCCAGCACGACCATGCCAGCACCAGCCCAATCGCAGTGACAGCCCAGCCCAGGATTCCTCACCCCAGCCCCTCTTGTGAACAGCAAATTCACTGTTCCAAGCAGTTGCTTTCCCTTTTCTGCTTCACTTTGCAGTTCCCTCCTGTTTTGAAGAGCAGCCCCAGCACGGATTAAAGGTCCATGATAGCACACTATAAAAACTTCAAAGCAGCAAACTGGAAGTGATTCCGCTGCCGCATTCGAGGCTCCTTGAAAAAGCTCCTGCTCTGAAGAGATAACAGCACAGCTTTGATTTTAAGGCTTTTGTATTGCTCCGAGTGTTTGTATATTCAAGTGACACAGCCTGGAGTTTTCAGATTTCATGGCAAGCCTTGAGACAACAAAAAGCAAATACCTTTTATCGGCAGCGTGGAGCGAAGCAACTTAACGCGGCAGAGCTTAATATTTTGGCAACCCTCCCGAAAATATCCAACCTTTCACTTCCACGAGTTGAGACAGAAATGGCAGCAAACCCGAGCTGATGTTTGTGAGGAGAAATAGATTTGAAATGCAGAGAAAGCCAAGATATCCCCAGGGCTGGGTGGGATTTTGTCCCGTGGTGGGGAACAAGTGGAACGCTGCTCCAACCTCTGATCCCAGGAACTCGGAGAATTCTCCCTGTGAACCACACAAACAGGGATAACAAACTGCTCCCCTCACTGCCTTTTCTCCCCAAATCCCGCTAAATTCCTGCCTTTTGGGAACGAAGCCCTCAGGTTCTGAGCCAAGGCTCAACCCCAAGGCCAAGCAAGGCCTACAGCCTCTGAGAGCCTCTGAGGGGCAGAGCTGTCAGCTGGGGAGATCGAGTTTATTTTCTCAGCAAAAAGGGCTGGTAGCAAATCAATGTTTCGCTGTCACTCAGGAATTGATTTGTGATTTCCCAAATTCATGAATATTTTCCCCCAAAGTCTCTCAGGATGATGGTGTGTTCTGTCCCTCCCCTCAGGCCTGTGCCCTCACCTGGTGTTCCCCTGAGGATGGATGAACTCTGTGGGGATTTTTCCCATTTTTGCTCATTATTCCACCTGGATCACTTCCACAGACCTATTCCCAATTCACCTGTTCTTTCCTAACAGCTGTCCAAGGCAAGGCTCATGGCTGAGTCTCACCCCCAGAATCAGCTGAAGGCTTCCCAATCCAATCCTCCTCTCTCCTCTCCTCACCTCTCCTCTCCTCTCCTCTCCATTATTCCTGCAATGATGCATCCAAGGTGTTATCTCTGTTTACTACACCTGATCACCAAAGCGTGGCTGAACCTCCAGCCATCCTCTCCAGGTACAGCTGCTTTTAAATCCTAAATCCAAAATCCACCCACACACCACCTTTTCCCCAGGAACTGCACCATCCCAGCTCCTGCCATCCGGATTTATTCCCAGCTTTTCCAGCAACACTCGGAGCAGTAAATGCTACAGGGATGAACTGTGGTGAAACCCAAGAAGAGCAGAATGGAAAAATCCGACAGCTTGGAGTGTCTCGGAGGATCGGGATGAAAATGTGAGAAAGTAATTTCGGGCAGGAAACTGTGGAATCGCAGCTTTCCACCCCAAAAACAAGTGGGATTTGTTTCCTGACGACCGCCGGCAGGACACAAACAGGGAAGGAGAAAACAACATCTGAGAGAATCGTGAGGTTCAAGGAAATGCTGCCAACGTTGAGGGGGGAAAAAAGGGCAAAAACAGGATTTGGGAATCTTGTGGGTGTGACAGAAACTTATTGAAATAGAGACAAATAAAATACCAGCAGGAAACGTTGAGGGGGAAAAAACCCTGGTGTGTAGAGGAGCGAGAAACTTCCTTTGGAGCCAAGGCGGTGGTGCAGCCAAACCATGGCATTTCTCAGGGAGAAAGTCCATGGAAGAAGGAAAAGGGACCAAAGGGAAGGCTGAGCACCGAGGAGCTTGTGAAGGGAATTTTGGGAGACTAAGGATAGCTTTGACACGAGGCTGAAAAAAGGGAGAAGTGATCGAGGTGCTCAACATGGACAACCTCCCTTGGGAGCCTCATCACGGCAGTGCCTTTTGGGGTGTCCAAATCCATGCACTGACCTCCAGTTCCCAAAAAAACCTCTCCTTTTTCCCAGGGAGAAGCAAAGCCGTGGCTGAGGAGTCACTGCTGCTGCTCCAGCATCACCAGGAGCTCCTGGGAGTTTCCTGCTGGCAAATCCCAGCTCCTGGCAGTGCTTGGAGCCCTGAAGGCTCTGCACAGAGCTCATCATTCCCTGCCTTTGGAAAAAAGCCTCTAGGATTGGGGTGAGAGCTGATAAAAGCACTAAGCTGGACTCAGGGAGGAACTCAGAATTCCAGGTGGTTTTTCCAGAGGCAAAACCCTGGGAACAGCCTGGAGTTGATCCCTGCCAGGGAGCTTTTGCCAGCTCAGCAGCTCCAAACCCAATTGCATCGCCTCGCTTGGCCTTGGGATTGAATCTTGGCTATTTTTATTCCATCCCATTACAGGGAGGAGAAAATCCCCTGCAAAATAAACACAATAAGGGGTGAGCCTCACCTCAAGGAGCTCCTGATACCCCTGGATCGACGCAGAAATATCCCAGGAGGAAAATCTGGGAGCAAACGGATGGGACGAGCGAAACCAAACGCTCGTGTGGCTCTGCGAGGCAAAAATGCTGCTTTGGGGAAACATTTCATTTCATTTCATTTCCCACCTGAGAGGCTCCACAGGAATAAAACACAGGAGCAAAAAGCCCAGGAAAATCGAATCAGGGCTATTTCTGAGCTCCTTATCTCCATTTCTGAGCCCATAAACTCCCCTCTCCCCCGCACGTGGATGCAGTATTTTCATAAAGTGGATTTTAGTGAAGTGGGAAATCAAATTTGCAAGAGCAACGGCTGCAGGAAATCATGATCAAATGCTTGATGTTTCCTGACACTTAAAATAATACTCTAATCTGGTTTTTCTAAAGTTTCGCAATAAACTCTGAAATCCTGGGGCGAAATGAGTCCAAATAAAAAAATTCTGTAATGAATGTTTTCATTAGGTACAATCAGGAGGTATTCTATTCTTTAAATAACTGCAGATTAAGCTACCTGAAGAAATGAAACATTCCATCCTAGCAATCAAGCTGAGAAATAAAATTGAGTTTATCTTGATTTTACGGGTAAAAAGCTGTTTCCCAGGAGGATGCTTCCTCACTTCCGTACACACAAGGATGTTCTGGAGGGGAAACATCCTGGATTTCTTTTGCCTGGAGGTTATTTTGGTCCCTCTTCAAGTTTCACATGCACACGAGGAGCTACAGGCTATTTTCTGGTACCAGAATGATCTTTATCCTGCTATTTTTACTCCTCATTGCTGCGCTTTTGCCCTTGGCCTCTCTGCACAGCTTTCCCACTCCCATTCCTCCCCCAATCCCAGGCATTTGGCATCTTCCCCTAAAGCATCCCTTTTAATTCTCCTGAAAAACTCGGAATTTAAGGGCTCAGCTTTCCAGCAAAGCCCGAACTCTGTTACCCAACCTCGTGCTCTCGCTGTGCTGCTTTTGCAAAATGAATTTTTAATATTGAAGTGATTTTGTGAAATGAATTTTGAATATTTTACCGATTTTGGGGGGTTTATGATCTGCTAAATAGGGTTGGTTTGATGGTCTTCGAGGTCTTTTCCAACCTAAATGATTCTGTGGTTTTTCAATATATTAAATAAACAGAGAATAAAGAGAAGAGTGAAACTCAGCTGTGTCTAAAACCAAACTCTGAGCACTCCACGAGTGCCACATTCAGGAAATATGACTAAGGTGGAATAAAACTCCTTAAAGCCTTTTAAAATTGTACTTTATATGCATCAGTAGGATGTGCTTGAGAGAAAATGCTTTTTCCTGCTGATTCCTGTGGTTTTCTCTTGGCCTTTCTCAGTCTAACAGGAATTATGTAAAATAAAATATATAACTACAGGGTCAAGCAAAAAAGCTGTTAAAAATGTTTTCATAGGTAGGTGGCCAAGAAATAATCTGATTTTCTCTTAGAAACCAGGCTAGAAACCCACTCAAACAACATCCCTCAGTGATTTAACATCGTGGGTTTTTTAGAGTGAAACCAATTACAGGAAAAATCTGTTTTTCTCTTACCAAATATTGCCAGAATAACCTGCAGTTTGTTCCCTTCTACAAGGACTAACACGTCTTTAGCTTTGAAAAGAATCTAATAAAATCATTTCCATGCAATTTGTCTGAGTGTTCATCTAGAAAATGCCATGAGTTGGAAATGCCGCAGGGAATTCGGGATAAATCGCACTTTTCATGTTGGATTGTGTCCCTCTCTGTTCAAGGTGTATTGTATAAATAAAAAGATGCCAGATGTTGAGTTTTTTAATAAAATACCAAACGTTGTAACCAAAATGAAGGGAAGCAAAAGCTTTCCCTCGATATTTCCATAAAATTTTGGGGGAATTTTCTTATCTATTTTGGGCATGAACAACTCCAGAAATCCCAGGGGGAAAACCAATGGATGCAAAAACCCTGAAGTTTCACTGGGAGAAGGAAGGAGAGATGTTTGTTCCCAGTTTTCCACCACTGGAAATCCACCAGATGTGCTGACAGCTGGAAATCTGACCAGCTGAAATCTGCATTAACAGATTAATTAATAAAATTATTAACACAGAAAATGAGTCAAATGAAAACCACAGAATAATTCGCCTCTGTGGGGACTTCGCAGCACCAATTATTCCTTTGCAACAAACCAACGAAGAACCGAAAATAAAATTATTAACACAGAAAATGAATAAAATTAAAGCCACAGGATAATTCACCTCAGTGGGGGCTTTGCAGCACCAATTATTCCTTTGCAACAAACCAACGAAGAACCCAAAAAAGTCACTTTGCCAAGGAATGGCTAAGCAGGAAAAAAAAAAAAATCAAATCATTCCCACTTCCAGGCCTGAATCTCTGCAAGGCACAACCTCCTTCTGGTACCTCTGGCATAAATAAAAAATGGTTTGTGCTGATCCCGGTGCCTTTGCCGACTGCAATAAATACTTCAAAGCATTATTTTGGGTTTAGAACTAGAGGATTTTGGCCTGCCTGGAGGCTGGGTGGCACCACTCGGCGTGGCAGGGCAGAATTTGGAGTGTCAGTGCCGCTCTGCCTCGTTGTGCAGAATTAAAGAGCTCAATCAGGTCACCGAGAGACAAAACCAAGGACACGAAGAATTGAAATCAGAGGCACAGAGGTTTCCTGGGAAAAAATTGATTTTTTAGGATTGAGAAACGCTTGGGAGTGAAGGAAGATTGAAAGAAGCTACAGAGCGATGGTGTGAGCAGAACAGAATATGTGAAATATTCCTCAACCTCAACAAATAGAGGGGGAAATCTCACTGTCCTGCACAGAACATGGTAAATTATGGGAATAATTGATATATAATTCCTAAAGAAAGTGATTGGGACATTCCATTCCCGGTGGTTTCCCATTCCAGGGAGCGTAATCATTACGGGCTGCATAATTTAATTAATTTTTCACCACTGCATGCATGTAGGACTGAAGGAAAAGCCAACCCACCTCAACTACAACTCATAAATCAAATTAAACCCCACCGTACCAAAACCACTGAGGGAGAAAATGCTTTATAAATAGACCACAGCCCTTGAAGTTCCCAGATCCTTTTCCAAGGAAGCAACGCAAGATATTATTAATTCCAACATCCTATCCAGGGCTTTGTTTGCCGGTTTATTTTAAGGGGAGACATTTTGACAAGGTCCCTCTTTGATGTGTCCCTTGCAGGTTTATTTGAAGAGGCATTTTTGGAAGGGGTGGTGCTACGAGGGGACAGGATGTTTGTGAAATCTGCACTTGAAAATGGAATTATCGTGGCCTGGAAAATGGAATTATTTGTCCTGATGGTCAAAACACACATTTTCAATAGAAGCTGCCAGGATAAAAGTGGGAATAACATTCAAGCCATGAAAATTCCTGGTCCAGAATCCAGCCTGGGGTACATTTTCACATCCCACTCACATCAACATCCTACAAAAACACGTGGAGACAGGGCTGGGACCTTGGGAAACAGAGCCTGGACTCATCAAATAAAGGAATGTTGATACAAGATTGAAAGAATGAGTGACAAATGATTAAAAACCCAAGAATTCTTACAATGCAGGTGGTTTGGGAGAAGAAGGGATGTGGGAAGCCAGGAATGTGACCTGATAAAACACCAAGGAAAGCCTCCTTTTATTCCACACTTTTTTTTTAAAGCCACACTTTTGTTCCAAAAAATGAGCTCTTTTCCCACCCAGACGCAGCACAAACTCGATTTAACACCAATTCTCCCCAACAGGAACAGTCCTGCTCCTTCCCACCACATTCCCATGGCACTGACATTACACCCAAACAAGTGGCCCAGGATTGCCCCTGGATGGGCATGTAAATAATGTTAATAATCTCACAGTTTTATCTCTGCACTCCTCACACATCTCCCTGAACAGCCAGTGAGGGATCTTTTCCAGCTTTGTTTCTCTTGCCACTAAATCCAAATAATTTCCTAGCGAGAGACTTGCCAGCTTTTAGGAAGAGCCTTCCTAATTCTGCATTTAGCCACCAGCAAATTTGTATTATTTGAGCTTTTCATCATCCCTGCTGTGTGGTTCTGTCCAAGAACATTTCCAAAGTGAATGCTGCCTGGGCTGAACACGGATTGCTCCTTGGTTTTGGTTCAAGATGCTCATTTGCTGAGCTTACCCAAAATACAGAGCTTTGTGGTGGGATTGAATGAACTCTGTTTGTTCCTAATTGCATTGCATGTTACACATTCCCAATGTCCAATTTACAGCAGAAGATGAAAGGGATGGAAAGGGAAATCCAATTTGGTGAATGGTGTTTACAAAATTCCTTTATTTTCCTTTCAGGGCAGCTACAAGGATTTGGAAGGGAATGTGGAAAAACATGGAAAAGTGAGTTTGCTTGAGCACCTGACTGAGCAGGAATGCAGCTGAGTCCTGGGAGCCTGGGAAAATATTCTTTAGAGGGAAAAGAAGAAATCACATAATTCTTTCATGAATTTCAGTGGGAAAGTAGGAGAGTTGGGGAGAGAGAGTTCCCCAGCTCTGATCTGCTCGGAGTGCAGATTCCTGCACGGAACATCCCTCTGGATAAATGCTTTTCTATCCTATTTCACCAACCTGCTCTCTACTAACCACTGCCTCTCCTTCCCGAAGAACTGCAGAGGCCAAATAGAAAACCAAAGTTCTGCAGGTCACAATAACACAAGAATTGTTGAGCTTCTCCTAAACAAAGAACCGGAGAGGAGAGATCTTAGCCGGTGGAGACAAATCTGCGCAGAGAGATCCTTCTGTGAAGAGATCGGTAGGTGATAAGGAAGTTCTCTCCCCACCTGGCAGCATTTCAGGGGGAGTGACATTGGTGCACCTCAAAGAAGTGCTGACAGCCGGGAAATAAAGCCCTGCACTCGGCAAAAAGGAGAAGAGAGGAAAAAAAATCCCTGCTAAAAGAACGGGAAGTGATTTATGAGTAAGTGAAGAAAAGGCAGCTGGTGCAGTTGTGAGGGTCAGCAGCTGGGAGATCAATGAAGGCAATGCCAGCAGCTTGGGGCAGAGGAGAGCAGGAGATGAGATGTGGGAACAGCCTGGCTCAGCAGAAGAACTGGAGGTCTCGGGAACAGCAGGGCAAGGACAGCAGGGAGAGCAGACCAGGCTGGGCTGCAGAGCTCCTGGCAGAACTTCCCAACCACCAGAGGGCAAAGGAAGCTGGAGCATCAGCTGGTTTGCATGGAAACTTGGCCTTGTGCAGGTCTGGAGAGCTGGAGGAGGATAAGGGATATCAAGATCCTGGAATCACAAATGCTTTGGGTTGGAAGGACCTTAAATCCCATCCAGTGCCACCCTGCCATGGCAGGGACACCTTCCACTGTCCCAGGCTGCTCCAACCCTGTCCAGCCTGGCCTTGGACACTGCCAGGGATCCAGGGGCACCACAGCTTCTCTGGGAATTCCATCCCAGCTCCTCCCCACCCTCCCAGGGAACAATTTTTTCCTAATCCAAACTTTCTCTCTTTCAGCTTCAAACCATCTCCCCTGGTCCCGTCCTGCCCAGCCCTGCTGCTGGAGGCAGATTTGGAATCTCCTTCCCACCAGGGGATTTGGGACCTCTCAGAGCTGGAAAAGGCTGTGCAGGAATGGCAAAATGACTAGGAAATTATCTAATTTCACATGAGGAAATTACCAGGATGGGTCAAATTAATCAGAGAATGGTCAAGTTTGGAAAAGACTATTAAGAGCATTGAGTCCAACTCCCCATCACCACAGTCACCACCAAACCAAGTCCCCAAGTGCCACACCCACACCTTCTTTAAACACTTCCATTAAAGCACTTTAGGACATTTCCCACCCCATTAAAGCACTTCCTTGCCAGGCTCTTCATTCTCTTCCAGCTCCCTGCAAAGGTTTGCTCCTCATTTCACTTCTGCTGAGCCTTGGCTCAGGTGAGCAGCTCCAGTTCCTCGTTATTTGACACCATTTCAGCAATCCAGCCTCACAGACACAAACTGCCCTCCCAGGAACACAGTCTGCACAGCTCACACCCCCCTGGAGTGTCTGGGGACAAGCCACGACATTATTAATAATAAAGGATGAAAAGAAGGAGGATAAAGAAACTCCTAGTTAAAAATAAATGAATGAGTGTAAGTAACTAGCTCCACGCTTGGAAATTGTTATTCCCCTCATGAGCAGCTTTTCACAGCTTATTCAAATTCATATTTTGTCCCTGCGCTAGATGCAGCATTAGGAAAAATAATTACAGAAGATGACAAATGAAGTAAATTGTACCCAAACTGTGGCTATAAAACAAAAAAGGCTGGCTGCTCTGTGTCGGGTGGTTTGAGGTATTCTCAAGCGAGTTCAGAGGTTAATTCCATAAATACAATGGTGTTTGCCAGCTTTAGAACCTGTGTCACATCACCCTGCAAGACAGCACCACCCCAGCATCTCCCCAGAGGGGTCATTCACCCCAGCAAAGGGAAAATCCTGCTCTGAACTCTTCGGGAAAAGACTGCAGAAGTGAAAATTTAACGAGCAGGCTGCAGAAAAATGGATACATTTATGCTTAAACCAAATAGCTGCTTAATTCTGAGTTCTTGGGCTCTGCTTAGGAGATGGAAACCTCGAGGAGGAGGTGGAGTTGGGAGCCAAGGAGGTTCCTCACGTTTGGTGGTGATGATGATGATGATGATGATGATGATGATGATGATGATGATTCTGGCCAGCTCACCACAATCCCAGCTCCTGGCAAATCCCAGGAATGCTGCAGGAATTCCCCAAAAATCCATTCCACCTCCCCAGGCAGGCAGCTCCACAAACAGTTGCTATTTATTACCTATTCCCCACTTCATTAAGGATGGCTCATTACAAAAGGCAAACAGCAGCCCTGGGAGTGTTTTTTCCACGGAGCCCAGGATGGTTTTATGGAGCAGAGGGAACAGGAGTTAAATCATGGGAATTAGGGAAAGGCAAACACAAACTGCTGGGCTCAAGGGATTCCTGACTGCAGGCAAAGCTTGGGGCCAATGTTTGCTTCCCTGGCACACCTAGAGGCTGAATGCATGGAAAACAGGGGAATAAACTGGGATTTGGGAATGGCTAATTAGGGATTCCCTCTGATTGTCCCATCCCAGGATTGTCCCATCCCTGTCCTCAGCCACTCTCCCAGTCCAACTTCACCCCGAGCACAGAGCAGAGCTGAAATCACAACCATGCATTTTAATTTAATCAGCTGAAACGATTTTTCCCCCTTCTGTTAATGCAAAATTAGCATCAGATTGTACTTTAAAAAGGAAAAAAACCCCTCTACAAATTAGATCTAATGGCGTGAATAGCACAGAATGAGTGTGGGGGAAGTGTGGGACGCACTGCAAGGAGCAGGAACTGAACTCCAGCACGTTTGAATTTTGGGGATTGCAGCCTTAGGAATGTGAACTGTGCTTTTCTAAACATCCTTCAAACATTGAAAGCAAAATATGAGATTAAAGGGCATTTCCCTCCTCTCACTATAATTGTGAGTACCTTCACCTCTGCAGCTGCAGTTTATTGGGCACAAACCATGCAGTGCCTAAAAATCATTAATCAGGGGGTTTTATTCTTGACAAAAGTGGCCAAATTGCTGCTGACATGGGACTCACACGTCAGGCTTTTCTCCCCAAATTCATCCTGGCACAAACATTTCATAAACAGATTCCAGAGCCCAAAAGAAAACCTGAGCACAGAACTAAGGATGCTGTAACAGAGTTGAAATTTAAATTTCAGATGCAATTTTTGCTTCGGATGTGAATGCAAAGCTCTGTGTCAACCCAGAACTGAGCCTTTGGAATACAGGAGCAAATGGGAATTCCTAAATGTGAATAAACTACAAAGGGAGAGCACAGCCATGGATTTCCTGGATTAAGGAAAGCCTTGAATTTATGCATTTCAGGAACACAAGAACAACTTGCACCTTTTGCCCCAGGAATCTGCTGCTACTTTTGTGATGCAACATTCAAAAATCAGAGATGAAATTTCTCCCTCTATAAAATCACTCTGTACGCGGAGCAGGAGAAAAGCAGAAGGAGAAGTCCAGGTGTGGTTCCAGGCATGGATTGAGGAACTCCTCTCCTTCATGGCTCTTCCCTCTGCACCCTGACCTTGCTGCTGCTCCAGGAATGACAAAACCAGCACAGGTGAAGCTGCTGCTTTGGGATTTTCCTGCCAAAACCGTGGGATTTCTCCATCTCTCCCTGCACAGGCACCCAGAGCAGCATTTGGGGACGCAGTGGGCTCAGGAGTGACCTGTTACAGATGCTCTGACAGGCAGGTGATGATGCTCCAGGATCCCTGACTTCTACCCAAATTCCACCCAAAATTCCACTAAAGCTGCTCGGACCATTCACACCTCACTGAAGGCAGCAATACTTGGAATATTTCAGCAATTCCATCTATCTGAACACCACAAGCTCTAACACACACATCCCCTGTCTCTCTACATTCTCACACATATCTAAATAATAAATTCAGCCTCTGAAGTGCCAGGCAAGTACTACACAAACAGCCTCTTGCTTTACACACACTGCAACAAAATCCCTCTCCCAGAAGCTGTCGTCTCTTTGAACTCGAAAGCCAAATCAGAGCAGAGCAAAACTGTTTAAAGATAAATGAGGTGCAGCCCTTGCCAGAAAAGCTGGGAGGGAAATACAGGAGAGTGCTCTCCTTTCTTTTGGCTGCTGACAGCCCCAAGCTGCTTTGTTGTTCCTGACACAACAGTGGAGTAAAAATGGAGATGATTTCCTTGGGTGAGTGGGAGTTGTGGAGTATTTTGGGGATCTGATGTTCTCCAACCCTTGAGGCCGAGCTGCAGGCTGAAGTGGCACAGAGCAGCCAGGGTTTGTTAGCCCAAGAACAACATTAATTCCTAATGCTGCTGGAATGACTGGGAGGAGAGCAATTTGCCCATTTTCTGGTGGTGATGTAGGAGCTGTCAGGATGTATGTCTGTGATGGGCTGAGAGATACAGCGAGCACTGATAGGCTTTAATCTACACAGGACATTTCTATTTTTATTTATAGACCTAAAACCAAAATAATGGACTTAAACACGGTTGCTGGAGTCGGGGCATGATCTAAAAATGCCAAACATAAAATCAGCTCCCTGGTAAATCTGCAAGAATATGATCTATTTTCATAAATTCTCTATCAGGGCAAGCCTGGCACTGGGGGTTATGATGTTGCTGTTCAAAACACGCAAATACAAATTAAATCAGCTCCATCATCTTGGTGTTTGGCTCTACACTAAGCGCTGATGTTGGTCCACCATGGAAAACACATTGAATTACTCAGGGAAAATGCAACACTAAAAATCAAACTGTTCACAAACAGGCTCTGCATCATCCCTGAGCAGCTTTCACCACCAAAATCCCTCCCAACCTGCAAAACTCTCCACTTCCTCTTACAGGAGACAAAGGAACACTTCATTCAGCACGAAAAGCAAACAATTCCTGCATGAACAAGTTCTCACCTGGGGAAACCATGCAAGGAGAAATGATGTTGTGTACCTAAAACAATCCAGCCGTTCTCCAAGCAGGACAGGAACTTGTGAGGCTGGAAAAATGTTTGCACACAGCTCAGGGGTCACTCCTTGAAAAATCCAAATCCCCAGATTCCCCAGGGCCAAGGGGAATTCCAGAAAATCCAGCTGCAATGACCCTTCTCCACAAGGAGAGGCACAGCCCTGAGCTCCAGGCTCTACCACACTCCCCACTCCTGCAGGTTTTTCATTACAAAAAGCTTTCTAGCAGCACAGATCTGTGTTTGATCCCAACCCCACTTTATCATTCTGGTGACAATCTAAAGTTTTTTTCCTGAAAAAATATTTTTTCTCTCCTCTTTTTAAGAAAAAATCTTGAAAAGAAAAAAATTACATTTTTTACGTTAGAAATATACATGTATTATATATATACCTCTTGCATTTTACACATGTAGCAAATTATTCAATACAAACGGACATCAACAAAAAGAACACAAACCCATTAAAAAAAAAAGTTAAAAAAAAATCTTCCCTCTTCTCTTCCTCTTCCTCTTCTTCTCATCTGGCGTCACAAGCAGGATGCACTGTATTTGTCCCCCTGTAATTCTGACAGCACACAGCTGATGCTTCACCCAGAGCAAGGGGAAAAAAATGCCACTAGAAAGCCACTTTTTATAAACTTTCCAACCTCCCTAATTGACTCCTACTCTGGTATCTGAGGCACGTTGATCCTCGGCTCCCATTCCAGGAGGAAGCTGTCAGGCTGATGAATATGAATATAAAATGACACCATTAATGCTACCCAAGGGCAGATTTGTGCTGAACAGCAGCTGTCAGAGCTGCTCTGCTGAATCCCAGCCTGCAGAATGCCAGCAGTGTCTCAATAAAGGGATATTCCCCTCCCAGGGCTGGAGAAACGCTGAGGCAGGCAGGGGATGAGGGGAAATGTGGCACCAGAGGGGACAGGAAAGGAGAGAACCAGGAGAAAGAAAAGCTCTGGGCAAACAGGGAATAGGAGCTGCCCTTCCTCACAAGGACAGCGTGGGAATGGGTGTGACAAGGAGTAGTGCCTGGGATGGGATGGGTCAAGGGAAACGTGAATTTTGGCAACATGAAATTCATGTATTACATCCAAATTCCACCTATCCAGGCAGCCTATGACCCAAACCTTGGTGTTTCTGCTACAGAAGGTCAAAAACCAACTTTTATACATATATATATATAAAATATATATATATACACACACATATATATGTGTGTGTACATATATATATGTATATATATATACACACATGTGTACTACAGCAGTCTCTGCAGCCACTCATAAAGAATGAACAAGAAAACCCAGATAATGAGTAAAAGGTCAAAATAACAGGCCATGATCATTTTAGTGAAGTCTGGAGGGTGGAAAACACTCTTGTGATTTTTAATTCTTGGTAATACTCTGCTGCCTGTGGTTTTGCTCTCCAGGATAAGACCTGCAAGGATAAGACCTGCAAGGATCCTTATATATCAATTTATCCAGTTTAGTGCAATAAATCTCACCCATCACAGCCAAGCTGACAAGACACATTTTCCTGCAGAACGTGGAAGATAAGGGACAGTGATTTGCAACTCTGTTTCTTGGTGCCTCTCCTCAAAGCACCTCTAATAAATTACTGGGTTTTGGGCTTCACCGAGGAGCTCCAGCTCAGCTGTGGATGCAAGGTGGTGTAGATTCATGAGCTGGGACAGAACTCCATTTAAAATAGGAACTGGAAATAGAAATCCCCCCAAAAAAAACCCGCAGAGCAGAGCACCCACTTAATTTGAAGGTTTTACTTGGGTTTTTACACTGGGCTTTATTTGATGTTGTTGCCATCACTGGGCATTATTTGAGGGTTTTGTCAGAAGTCGGAGCTAAGGAAGAGGAATTTCTGCTTCACTTTAGGAGTCAGTTCTGGTCAGTGCAAAGCAGAAAAGTTTATTCTTCCCAGATCCACACAAAACTCTCCAAAGAAACAGCTCCAGCTGCAAATTAAGCGTGAAGAGCAGTCCAGAAACCAACTCTGAGGGATCTCAAGAGCCAAATTCTTCAAGGCAGGGTTGGATTTGTGACCGTGCAGCTGGCCTGGGTCTCAGAAATGCCTCAGGCTGTGCATTTGGGGTTGGGAAGAAAAATCTCCTTTTTCCCAGCCTTGCCCTCCCCAGGCCTGGCTGGTGAGGGTCAGTAGGCAGAGCAGGTCACAGCTTTAATCCAGGGAAAGCCATTAATACAAACCGCTTCCCTCCAGAGCCCCAGAAATAGAAATATATCCCTTTTATGGAAGGAGATCCATCTCGCAGTGAACGCCCCGGGTGCTCCTCTGTCTCCCCTCCAGCCTAATGGAGCAACACCAAAGCCTTTCCTTTCTGCCTCCTCAGCTCCTCCAAGAGAAATATTAATGGCAAAGCGAGGAGGGAACACTCCAGTGCCTCCTCTGCAGCCATTGCAGACTAAATAAATGCTTTAAAGTGGTGGTTTCTTTTTTTTTTGGTGGTTTTTCTTCCCCCATCACATTTTCTCCTGTGAATATTTTCTAGGCTTTGCTTGGGTTTCTCCTCAGTGCTTTAAAGGCTTGGATAAAACTGGGATTGAGGTTTTATGGGAGAGCAGCTCTGGGGCAGAAAAACGCAATTTTTTTTTCTAGGAAGAAAAACCTCATCTGAGGGGTGACTTTGCAAGGTGGATTTCATCTCTGGCTGTTCCCCCTCCAACACACACAACCCCACGCTTTGAGGAAAGGATGCTCCTAGCCCAAAAAGCTTTTCCAGTAGCCACATGAACATTGCCTCTGACACAGGAGAAACACAAATAACACATTTCTGTTCAAAACCTGCCTGCAAATATTCCATTTCTGCCTTGAACACGGGATAAAGGCACAGGGGATGTGTCCACACCTCCAACACCCACTGGCAATCCCTCCTGTGGAGCTGGTGATGTTTCATTTCAGGTTGTCTTTCTTCCCTGTAATGAGCAGGAAATTAATTAAGGAGACCAAGGCAGCATCTGTGTCCTTCCATACTGCACAGAACACCCAGCAAGCCCAGGGTTTGCTCCTCCTGAGAGCACAGGGTGTTTTAACAGAACTCCCCAGGATGAAATCGTCTAAATCCCCAAGAAAATATCAAGTGAATAACCTCGAGCCTGCACGCTGTAAAAATAGCTCTCGTGTACATTGTGCTCTGAATTATTCCTCAGTTTGGGAGAACTGAAGAGCCTTTTAGAGCTGAGACCACAGAGTTTGCACTTTGGGCAAGGGACAGAGCTGGGGACATTTCTCCCCACAAGATCCAGGCCTGGATCATTTTTTCTGTGTTATTTTGGTACCAGAGCTCATTTTTCAGGATGATTTTCACATTGATACAACACTTCACACATCCATATCCCTGGAGATCCCAAGGGGGTGTTTTCCATTCATCACTCACAGAGATCTTTACACCTGCAATGATGAGGTCCTGAATCAACACAGAGTGGAATAATTCTGGATTATCAGCCCAAAATCTGGATTATCTACCTAATAGATATGCCCCAGCACAGACAAACACATTATTTCAAGAGATTTCAGTAAAACGAGCCAGGAAAATACAAATTCCAGATGTAGACTTGATCCTTTTGTAGATGTATAAACACCAAATAATTGTTTTGGTTCAAGGTAGACAAAATATCTTCGAAAAGCTGATTTAAATGGGATGGAAAGGAACCTGGGCTCCCATTTGATTCAGCAAGTAATTAGGAACTTGTTTTCCTTGCAGATGGATCATAGCAATTTCTGAGGACAAAGCTGGAGCGATGGTTTAAAAATGTGCCAGGCAGTGCCACTGCCACTGACTTCATCTGCCTTTGCAAACAAAAGCCTTTTGAAGCTGAAATTCTACTGAATTCCTCATCTGATGAATTTAACTCACAGGAGAGTCAGGGTTTAAATCACAGCTAATTGCCCAAAGGCTCCTTCCTTCCTTCCTTCCTTCCTTCCTTCCTTCCTTCCTTCCTTCCTTCCTTCCTTCCTTCCTTCCTTCCTTCC
>VZRM01003607.1:109287-150751 GCA_013397955.1 Grantiella picta | reverse complement strand
TTAAAAAAATTAAAAAAAAAAAAAAGAGCAACTGCACCTGGGAGAAAACAAGAAGGGAGCTCCAAACTTCTGTTTTCGTGCTCCTGACTGCTGTGAGATCAGCCAGGAGACCTGAGCAGCAATTCAAGCCTGTAAAATGATCTGCAAGCACCTGTTTGCTGAGGTCTTCCACGTTTTTGTGACCCACTTTTGAGAGACTTCGGATCAGAGACCCAAGGAGGTCAATTAAAGCCACTGTGACAGAAAAATATTTCAATTTGTGTATTCACAATTTTTTTTAAGTTTTCAATTTGTGTATTAAAAAAAAAAACCAAAACCCAAACTCAATTAAATGATGTTTGCCACTGAAATTGTATTTAGCTTTCCTGTCAATTCGAGGTGCTGGGAAACTCAGCAACAAAACATTCCAGTAAAATTCTCTCTCTTCTATAATAGGTTTGAGGTTACAGCCTCTCCTATTATTCACCCACACCATCTTCCCTCCCTGGCAGGTTTTTCCTTAATAAGACAGACACCAGCATGCCAAAAAAGCTTTTAAAACCTACATTTGAGACAAGCCATTCCAAAATGCAGCTGGAAACACTTTTTTGGCTCTTCTGCAGCTCTTTGGAGTTCAGCTCTCCCAGCTGAAGGTTTACATGGACACTTTGGAATATACACACTGCAGCCTGGGCAGCTTAAAAGCCTGGAGTGCTCCAAGATATCCCAAGAGATTCCCTAATTTCCTTGGAGTATTTTTCTAGTCATGACATGCAGAGCTGCAGCCTGAGCCAGAATGCCTGGAGCTGGGATACAACTCAAAAAGGTAGAGAAGTTGCTTTTTTTAAAAAAAAAAACAAAAAAACTGTTTAAAAATAAAACTACGAACAAATTTCTTCCTCAGAACCTGAGAATGTACTCTATCACCCTAATATGATAATTAATTAAAATAATAGATGTAAACAATGTGTATTCACCTCTGAAAGTTGAAGAAAAATAGAGTCATTGAAGTGGCAACATCAAGGCAGCAGCTCCTACCAGGAGGTTCTCCTCAAAGCAGGAGAAGATGTGTGTTTTTAAAAAATCCTGGACTATTTTACCATCATTCTCTTTGAAGATGGGGTTACTTTGGCCAGGCAGAACGACCTCCAATTCTTGTCTGTCTCCAATTCCAGTTATCACTGGAGTCTGAGCTGAAGGGTCCTGAGCTCACCAATTATTTGGCTTCTCATTTAGTTTTCCATTCTTCTTTTATTTCCAGCAATGATATCCACAGGAAAGAAAACAACAGGGGGAAAAAACCCAACCTCACGCAACAAAAAATTAATAGTAAATACCATTTTGCATCAATGCAAAATAGAAATAATGTGAAACAGTATATCAGGGAACATGAGGGCTAAAAAAGAATTCAGGCTGATGATTGAAATGTTTGTCAATTTAAACCATCACAGAAAGTGCTTCTTTTTAAAGCCCTGATTGGAATAATTCCACCCCGGAGGCAGGAGATTGCTCCTGCCCTCCAAGTTAAAAATAATCTCCCCATTAACCTCAGCAACCATTTCCTAATTGCCAAGGATTGCAAATCTTGCAGGCAACGTTCATCCGCGGAGAATTCCGACATTGCTTCACTTTCCAAACCACTGCTGGGACGGAAGTGCTCAGGCTTTTGAGAAAAAGTCAAACTTCAGGGATGGTTTTTGTATGGCAGCATGGAACATTTGGCAAAATGAGCGAGTCTGCCACCCCAATCTCTCTGTCAATTAATGCAATAAAGGGCCAAACTGCAGCTGTGATTCCCCTTTCCTTCCCCACCAATGAAGAGCCAAACTTCAGATGATTAGGAACAAATACCCAATGAAAAACTCGTTTTGCTTGGTGGGATCATTAAGACTTTTGCTCAGCTTCTCTGCTTCTCAGCAGAAAGAAACCCACAGGAACCACATCACGTATTTATCAGATTAAAAAAAAGATCCCGACATTAAACTCACCTTCCACATCCTCCAGAATGCCCTAGACATCTCCAAAAAAACCACTTGAATAATAAATAAAAAAAGCTAGAAAAATCAGAACAAAGCCCATTCCCACTGCAAAGCAGGAAGGCAGATGACAGCTCAGGGCTATGAACATCAAGAACACTCAGCAGACAAGCACGTTTCCTTCTCCCTTCCCCACTCTTCATTCCTGAAGCACAAAGCCTTGGACAGAGAACTCATTTCATGCCAACCACAATCAGATATTTCAATAGCTCAGCCTCAGAGTTGGTTTGTTTGGAGCATATGTTGCAGGGTAAATCAGCCCTTGCACAGACTACCTGGAAATAAATCACAATCCCATTTCAAATGGAGTTTAAAGCAGTGGCAGAGCACAGAGCTGTATTATGGACCACGTATTTTCACTCAGAAGAAATGCTTCACACCCTCCAGCAGTTTTCTAGCGGGAAGAGAGTGAAAAAGTGAAGAGATTTATTACATTAAAAAGCATATTGATTGAAAGCAATGCTGTATGACAGCTCCGGCTATTATAGCAGAACTTAATAAAATCAAATGTTTACCCCTGAAGGGGATCTGGGGGAAAGAAAAAAAAATAAATAAAAAAGGCTTTATCAACACTTATGACAATGAGCAAATTTGCAAGGGATAACATTTTAGTGCTGAAAGTAAATGCAAATAAATGCTGATTTCTCCGGGGGAGCTCAGAGGTTTGCCCACATGAGGAGCTGTGGCTAATTGCACTGTGGTTTAGCAGGGAAAACACGTCCTGCCATTGTCTGGCTGGAGATGTCAGCTGCTCCCCCAGCTGGGCAGCAGACAGGGTCGGAGCTGATGAGAGCAGGAGATGTTTCAGCATCACAATCGATTTGTAGGAGCAGCAGGACAGCCCTTTGTGCTGCCAGGCTGCTCTGGGGCTTGGGCTGGCCTGGGAATGGCGATCCTTCCTGCCTGCCTGTCCACTCTGCTCCTTCCATCCCTGCTGCCCTGTCCACTCTGCTCCTTCCTCCTCCTGTCCNTCCACTCTGCTCATCCCTCCTCCTCCTTTCCACTCTGCTCCTTCCATCCCTCCTTCCCTTTGTCCACATCCACTCTGCTCCTTCCATCCCTCCCTTTGTCCACTCTGCTCATCCTTCCTTCCTTCCATTTGTCCACTCTGCTCATCCCTCCCTCCCTCCATCCCTTTGTCCACTCTGGCCCCTTCCTCCTCCTCCTGTCAACTCTGCTCATCTCTCCATCCCCTCTGTCCACTCTGCTCCTTCCATCCCTCCATCCCTTTGTCAACTCTGCTCATCCCTCCTTCCCTCCATCCCTTTGTCCACTCTGCTCATCCCTCCATCCCTTTGTCCACTGCTCATCCCTCCTCCTCTTGTCCACTCTGCTCCTTCCTGCTCCTCCTGTCCACTCTGCTCATTTCCCCTCCCCCTGTCCCCTCTGTCCTCACAAACACCCAGACCCCAAGATCCCATCCCAGCTCCCTGGATCCACCACTTTTCTGGGATGGCTTTCCCCCGGGACTAGAAAGGAAGGTGGATTTCTCCTCCACCCACATCATTTGATGGCAAATCACTCCAGAGCTGAAAGCCTGCTCTTAACAACGACTTTCTGCTCGTTTTGGTTTTTATTGTGACCAAAATATTTCCCCTGGAAATAGCACAGCTGACCTGGTCCAAGCTGTGTTTGTCACATAAACATCAAACTTCATGGCATGAACGTGCAGTTATTTAAACTAAATTTTACACATTTGCACCAGTCTCGCTTACCCTGAGTATTTGTCATTATTCTGGCACCTGCAAACCTTTTTTCTCTCACAAACTGTAATGAAATTTGCATTTTTTCAAACCTATGCTGCTTTCAAATGAAACCTACTTTTGGCACGAGCTTTGAACTGCTTTAATAATAGCAGTTTAAGCATTAAACCAGCTGAAGTGTTAAACACCAGCTAAAAATCAGGACTAAAAGCACACAAACAGCCCAAAAGGAAAAAAAAAAAATCTCCAACTTGTTGCAACTCCTGATTTTACCCACAGCTTAAAACAGCCTGGAGATCCAGCATGGATATTTTTGGTCAGAATTCAAACCTCCTTTTGGAGCTGCCTGATCTGCAGGCTTTGTTGTTTTACGACCTTGTGGGTGAAGTGAAACTCTACAGGATCATAAAGAGAAAGGGTCATTACATGTTGGTGACCTTCTCCAGCGTGGGGGAGTTCCTGGCTGGAATGGAGCCTGAGGAACTGGTCTGTCCAGCTGGGCTGGCACTTGGGGACAGAGCCACCGATGGAGAATGGAGGAGCCTGAATGGAACCTGAGCAGGGGAAGAGCAGCCAAAGGGAACCTGGAGTTTCCAGCTGTTTTAAAGAACTCAATCCATGCCAGGAGGGCTGGAATGAGCACAGCTCCTTGGGACACAGCATTCCCCGAGCAGGGCTTGTGGGATGAGGGACAGAAGGGTGGTCACAGGACAGCAGGGATGAGGAAAGTGGGTGAGGAGTGTCTGTGGGACACAGAGCAGGGGCTGCAGCAGAGCCCAGAGCGTGGGCACTTCACTGAAACTTCTGGACTTTACCAAATATCGCAGTGAAAAACTGGAGCAAGAGGCGTGTGACTTTCTGTGTAATCAGAGCAGCTGCTGCCCTCACAGCAGGTTTGGGAAATCTCCTTCCAAGGGCAGGGAGTCAAAGCAGGAGGAGCACACGAGCATTTGGTTCCTTTTCCCAGATCTGTCGGTGTCTTTATGCTGTGCTCAGAGTGGAGAGCAAGACCTGCACCTCAAACCCCAAAAAATATTAGTGCCTGGTGCCTCTGGATTGCCTTTCCTGGCATGGGATGGGCTGGAAGGGACCTTAAAACCCATCTCACCCATGGCAGGGACACTTCCACTGTCCCAGGTTGCTCCAAGCCCTGTCCAGCCTGGCCTTGGACACTGCCAGGGATGGATCCCAAAAGCTGGCTGATCTCACACCACAATCCTACTCATTTTTTGGGAGATAAGTGTCCAAAGGCTCCTGAGACTAGCAAAGGTGGAGTTTCACTTCAGTGCTGAGGAAGACAGAAAACCCCAGATGAAGAAGGGCAGGGCTGAAGAGTCCTGAGAAAAAAAGGGAAAATTCAGAGGTGCCAAAAGCAGCGTGTGGGAATCCTGCCATGAGCATGGGACATCCCCAGAGTGCCAGAACTGCTGCAGGAAAACAGCCACCAGCAAAACCCAGACAGCAGCAAAACACAGCAGCCACAGCCAAGAGATTGTTGCTGGAGTGGAACTGCCAGCAGCCAAATCGCAGTTTTAAGGCACAATTTCCACCGTAAATATTTGGGTTTCTAGCAAAAAGGGAGGGAGGAGAAATGCTGCCCTGCTCCAAAAGAGCTCCTGGAAGGAGGACGTTGGAGGCAGAGCAATCTGCTGGTTTAATTAACCCACAGGACAGAGGAGATGATTTTTTTTCCCCTCTCACACAAAACACAAAAATATCCGAGCTCCTGAGCTATGGAGCAGAAATGATCCAAATCCCATTGCTCCAAGACTTTCCTCCCCATCCACAGTAATTCCCAACACGAACACATCCCATGGAGGAGTCTGGAGCTCCTCAAGCTCACAGGGAAAAAACTTCAGTGGCTTTGATAATCTAACAAGCATCTCATAATCAAAACTGATTTCATTAAACCAGTGGCAAGCTGTTGGCAGCCTGGGAGCCCAGACAGGGAAACACCGATTAAAACAAAGCTGGCAAAACACATTAAAAATTAATTGACTTCTTGATTTTTATCAGAATTGAAAAAGGCTCAATCCTACACCCAATGATACAGCCCTGAATGGCAGCAATTAAAGTTCCTCCTTCCAATTACAGCTTTTTACACCATTTTAATCAATTTTTGTACAGGAAATGAGCGTAGAGTTTAACCCTCAATCAAATCAGCATGGTGGTGTAGAGTGAAAATCATAATCCTGGAGCATGATATGCAATAAAGAAATAGAAATATTTATAAAACTTCGACAAACTGAACACCATGACAGAAATGTTCCTATATATAATTTTGTACTTATATTTTAGGCCACTGGAGGGGAATTTCTAAGCAGATTTGGGACTTGCTGATCAACATGACCTCACCTATGTCAATATTTATTCAAGCATTTGGGCACTGTGCAGGGGATTCTAGATTAGAAACCAAAGGAAATGACTATAAAAGGAGAACCATGCCAGCAGCTGCTGTTTAAAAACTGCAAAGCCTCAAAGGCTTCACCTCACAACTGGGTGAAACAACACCCAGCGAATCTCCAAAGCTGTGGTTTGATTTATTCCTACCTTTTATCAAATCCCAAGCCATTCATCCTGAAAGGCTGATGGATAAACTCCCATTGCTGAGATCGCTTAAGTCGTTCAGCATCAGAGGGATGGGGGGTTGGAATTAGAATTAGTAGATTAAAAAAAAAAACAAAACCTAAACTAAAATTGTGAGTTTTCTCTCCTAAACCACTGGCTCAGCAGCTCCAAAACCCAATTATTCCGTGCAGAAAAAGCTCTTCCCCACGACTGCAGACAGTAAAGGACAAGTCTTGCCACGTCCCCGTGAAGGAGGTGGAGGGAAATCAGAAAAGACATTTTTTATGGGACACTTAGTGAGCTTTAATTTCCCACATCCCTTTATGACTGCAAACAAGCACAGGCAGGGGAAGCTACTATCTATTACCAGAATTATTTTTAAAACCTTCACCCCACAGGGTTAGGAAAAAACCCCAATGATTTACAGCAGAGCCATAACTATAAAAGTGCAGATGGGAGCTGAGCTGCTTTGCTCTTGTCTGATGCTGAGATCTCATTAAACTGCGTGCTTAAACCTTAAATATTTGAGAGCAAATGGTAGTTAAAATAGGGAAATCATTCTCATTAAGCAGCCAGCCTTCCCTCTGCTCAGCTTCCCAGCTCAGCACTTGGTATTTGGTCGAACACTGCTCGATCTTCCAGCCTGGGCAACCCCAAAACTGCTAAAGAAAGGGAAATGGGCAAGGGGAAAAAGCACTCAAGGCAACCTTAACCCTTAAAAAGAAGCTGGTGAGAGAACAGACACTTTCTTCTCTTTTTTTATGAGTTAGATCACCTTGAAGGGTGATCCTGTGAGCAAAGTCATTCAATGAGATAACAGGCAGCAACTTTTCCTCTTTCTTCCTAAGTTTACTTCTTTGACCTCTACTTGCTCTGCATCATTATTATTATTATCATCACCAAGAAACAAACTTTTAATAAAAGATTGCACTACACACCATGTATCCAACTTCATCTCTGAAATATTCTTGCCTTTAACAAGTTACTGCAGCAAACCAGAGCATCAATAATTATTTTGACTTACTCCTTTCTCCCCAAGCCACCCCCAAAATCCAAGGCAGCAGCTGCCAACCCATCCAGGCTAAAATAGGATGCTGGAAGAGGAAATGACATCAGAGAAAAGTAGAATTTATGCAAAATGTTGGCGACACTAAAGCAGAACTCAGAAATCGTCATAAATTAGCAGCGCCCAGTAATTGAAGCTGCTTGAATCATGCTCCTCCATCCTTCCACTTCAACAGGATATGGCAGGAAGTAATTAATGGAGACAGCCTGCCTTGCATATAGCTGGGAATAATTAATCTCATTTCTGGTATTGGCTGTTTGGAAAAACGAATTTTTCCCCATATAGAACAACTTGTTTCACATGTAACCCCAGGGATCAGCAGTTCTTTATCCTTCAGACACACACAAAGGAATTTCATGGAAAATGTAACCTTCGCAAAGGCTTTGCTACGTGTATGGATAAAGAGTTTCACAGAGTCTTTTATCTTTAAAAAAAAAAATAAATTAAGACATACAAAACCCCAATTCAAATAGAGACCTAAAATTGACTATAATAGAGATTAAATAGGAGCATAAATTTTTACTTCTTCTCCCTTATTTTCTACTCAAAATTGCAAAACCAGCTAAGAATAAAACCTATTCCTCATTGTTGTTTTTTTTTTTTTGCTGTATGAACAGCACACAGTCCATGTTCTCCCGAACAGTTTCACCTAAAATTCAGAGCTTGAAACTAATTAGGTCCTCGACTTATTCTGGTAGGAGTAAAGGCCATGAAGAACACTTAGGATTCCATTATGAATAACAGATGCTAGAGACATGCATTTAGAAAACACTAAATTTAGAAAGACTCGACGAGAGATCTGCTGAACCTTCCAAAATTAAAAACCTCCTTGTACTTTGCCACTGAATCCATTAGAGCAAGTTGTGAGGAAGCAGAATGCAAAAGGCCAATGAGTTTTCCACAGATCCAACATTAATGCATCCTGGGGATGTAATTTCAAGATCCACAACAGAGCAGGCAATACCTAAATGACAAAACAGCTGAATGACAACATTCCCTGTGTTAGTTGGGGGTTATTTAATACCCTGAATTCGCAATCTCTTGTAGGGCAAGATACAAAATTAATGAAAGAAATCAGATCCCTGTATCCACTTCCATCTGCGACAACTCGCAATATTCTGTTTGAAAACACCCCGATTGTTTTGGCTGCTCTGTTCCCACAAGGAGACTCAGTTTACACCAAGGCAGAGCAGCAGCACCTTCCCTCCTGGCCACAAAAGAGCCAGATGGCCCCAAACAGCTGCTCAGAGCTCCTGTTCTCCAGGGAAAGCTGGGAACCACTTTGGGATCCACCAGCATTCCCACTGGTGTTCCTCGAATGCCCAGGACAGTGAATTGGCCCGAGAATGCCAGGAGGAGTTGGCACAGCATTGCCCCAGCCGAAATCAGATTAAAAAACCGAAAACAAGGTTCAGGCACCACTGCTTATGAAGCTGCCAAGTCTGAATACCCAAAGTTTGAATTTATTTAAAGCAGGTAAAACACCTGACAGTGAGAGGAGAACCTGAGTTCCTCCCAGCCCTGGCAGTGGCTTTGGGATCCTGAGCCTGGATTTTGCAGGTTCAGCAGGGCAGCAGCTGCCAGCCCTGTGCCCCACGCATGGCAGGGCTTTTCTAGGAAGGACTGTGACTCCCTGAGCTGGGAGAGCAGCTGAAGAACACCCAGGCTCTCCTTGGCAGGGTGTTCACCCAAAAACTCCCAATGTTTCTTTCCGCTGTCCAGTAAGTTTCTCTCATTGCCAGCACAGACCTTGCTGGAGCTCATTTTGCCACACAAGGACAAACTCCTCGTCCTCTGCCAGTTATGAAACATGTGCTCTGTGCCATACAACAAGCTGTGTGGCAGCAGCACCACTTCCTCAAGGCACAGAGGAAGCCGCAGTTCCAACATTGAGCATCTGCACCACTTGGAACATCCCAGCGAGCTGGAGTCATCACCCAGCACAGCCTGGAGATCACCCTGCACAGCCTGGAGATCACCCAGCACAGTCTGGACTGGAGGAGATCACCCAGCAACCAAAGCCTGGCGGAGATCACCCAGCAAACACAGCCTGGAGGAGATCACCCAGCAAACACAGCCTGGAGGAGATCACCCAGCACAGCCTGGAGGAGATCACCCTGCACAGCCTGGAGGAGATCATCCAGCAAACACAGCCTGGGATCGTCACCCAGCAAACACAGCCTGGGGTCATCACCCAGCAAACACAGCCTGGGGTCATCACCCAGCACAGCCTGGGATCATCACCCTGCCCGAGGACGAGGAGAGGTTAAACACCACCGAGTTCCAACGCCACTTTTGCTGCCTTCCCAGCAGGGAGGGGACAGCAGCCCGGCGCAGTTGTAATGACATAAACTCCGCACGATCCCCAAACACGATGCTCGTGCTCAGCTCGCTCGCTGGCCAGGGAATCGCTGCGAGGCACATTTGACACACAAACACACCCACTCGGAGAGCCACTCGTGGGTAACCTCTGCCACGAGCCCAGCTCTGGCCGGGGGAGGAGGCAGCGCGGTGCCAAAATCCCATCCCAGCCCACTTGGCTGTAACAAAAGCTGACTCCGGGGAGTTCGTGCTCACCATCGTTATTCCACGCACGTCAGAGCCACCTCCAGCAGCTTCGCCTTCTATTGAACCTTTCCTACCGCCAAGGGCAAAGGGGTAGGAATCCATTTATGCCGTGCTGAGCGTGGAAGGGGTAAGGAGGGCTACAGGGAAGGCAGGATCACACAGCCCTTATTTAGAGCCATCCAAAAAAGCAAGGCAACCCCCCTCCCCGCAACGTACACGACAAGCGCACAAACCTGGTGGGTGAGAACACATCCACGCCTCGCCCCGGACCATCCTCCCTCCCGCACCCCCCTCGTTTTGTCGTCGCTGCGTTATCATTTTCCAGCTGAGCACTTGCCTCTCCTCCGTGCCCATCAAATATCCCGAAGATGGAGGGGTGAGTCTTGTTCACCAGGTCGGTGATTACTTCGAACCTGTCCTCCATGTGGTCCCTGCGGCCTTGGATGGAGTAGACGGCCACGTTGTGGCTCTTGAACTCCCAGGTCTTGGAGAACTCAGCGTCCAGCACGTCTAAGCCCCCGAGCCTGTCATTCTGCATGATCTCGGCCACCTTGCCCTTCACCATCTTCACCGCATCCCTGCTCGACTTCACGATGGTTTTCACCTCATCCGTGTGGAAGAAATAACTCCACAGGGCCAGGCTGATGCACAGCAAGAACAGGGTCTCCGGTCTGAGCAAGAAGTAACGCATGATCCGACCCAGCAGAGACAGCAAAGTCATTGTATCCTCTATCNCGTCCCGGCCGCCGCCCCCGCCCCGCCCGGCCGCGCCGCACGACTACAACTCCCGGCAGCCCCCGCGGCGGCGCGCCGGCGCACGGTGCGGTGCATGCTGGGAGCTGTAGTCCGGGAGAGGAGGCGGAGGAGAAACACCGTGAAAAGGAAAAAATACTCACTGCAAGGGTGCTACATCCCTGCAGGTGTCCAGAGCCAGCTTGGACAGGGCTTGGAGCAACCTGGGATGCTGGAAAGTGTCCTTGCCCGTAGGACGAGATGCTGCTTAGTGTCCTTTCCAGCCCAAACCAGTCCGGGATGATTCTAAAGGATGAATTTGGCTCTCACATGTTCCCCACTCACCTTCACAGGCTCGCAGTCAAAAGGGAAACAAAGCAGGGATTGATCAACTATTCAACTCAGAGTGGAGTTTGCTTAGGCAGTGGTTTATTGGGGAAAAAAATTAAAACTTTTTTTTCCCCTCTGCTCCATCTCTGTAAGTTGTCGTTTTCTCCCAACTGAAAAGCACCTAAAATCAGGAGCTGCGAAGAGAAGTTTCCTGCAATAGAAACAATTCAGGGCAGTGCCTGAGCTGCTTGTGGGGCTGAAAGCTCAGAATCCATCAACCAACCTCAAAGTCAGAGCTGAAAAAAAAGTCAAACATCTCAGAGTGGGGATGAAAATGAATTAGCAAACCACAAAACCAGCCTGAACTTCTGGCTGAAAACCACTAAACTTCAGATATCCTTTCAGACAGTGGAAATCAGCAATCAAACCGTGATCAATATTCGGGGTGTCGGCTGCTATTTAATTTTGGTTTTGCTGGGGAGACCTCAGGCTTCTGTTCATTTGTGAAAGGAGTGATTTGTGAGCCAGGTTTGCAAATAAAATAAATAATTATCCACCTGGAAAACTGGGAATAAGCATTCCTTGCTCAACAGCTCCTCCTCCTGCTCGCACACTGCACGGAGCCATCAGGGCATCGTTGGGTTGCATATTTTGGCTGCAGAAAGAAATAATCTGCTACAGCAAATACGTATTTATTGTCTATTCAGTGCTGTGATACGCAGGAATTGTGGATTATAAACAGAATAGACTTGGAAGTTATTTTGGGTTCGAGAGAAAAAAAGCAACATTCAGCTCTCACAGGCAATTTTTGTGGTACCCAAAATTAAAATACAGAGTGAGATATTGGAGAAAACTCTCACTATTTGCTAGTCTGGAGAACACTAACATTGTTATCATTGTCATTTCTTGCTTGTGTTAAACAAAACCCCAGAAGAATTGATTGGAAGAAGCCTCATTTTGTGAATATACTTCCAAGGATAACTCGAATAAAAATGATAACAACACAAAACAGTTTCATTTCCTGCAGCTGCAAACTGAATTTACCATTATTTCACCCTGGGGATGAACACTGAGCACCCAACACTGACGGGTCATGAGCTTTACTGGACAGATTCATTACGAGAAACTTATAATTTGATGGAAATTTCCTTGTAAAAATCCTCCTAAAATCTGTAGGATATCTCTTGTGTAATATTCTGTGGGATGCTAAAATTTGGGTGTTTCTGCTGCTGTTTGCTGAATTCTGCTGCCCAGTTAAAAAGTCTTCTCAGCGTTTCCAGTTCCAACACTTTTCTAAGTGCATAATTATATATATATATATAAAATGATATTGTGCATAAATCAGATGTGCACAATAATGGAGCTCATGGATGGTTCGTCCTGAAAAATATTAAAGCGAAATATTCCCTAAAAGCTGCAGAGCTGCTTCCCTTTCCTTCTGCTGAGATGGAAAATCAGAAGAGAAAAATCACTACCGATAATAACAAGTTAAAAATAAAAAAGTAAATATGAAAATAATATGAATATAGAAATATAAAAAATATAAAAGTGGAGTTTTTCATATCAAGGCTGCAATGCAGGAGAATAATCTTGAATGTGCTTTTTCTTCCCAGTTACATTAAATAAATAGATTTTAGGATATTCAGGGTGACACAGTAACAAGAACTCGGCAGAGCAATATCACGGACTGGTTTGTACATTGGTTTGCAGAAAAGGCAGATAAAGCTGAGTTTTCCTGCCAGTGGTTTTCATCTCAGTTGATGTAAACGACACTTCCTGACATTCTTGCCACGATTTTATCTTGCAGCAAACGCCAAGAATCGCAGGGAAATTCTGCCTCCTCCCTGCTCCACTCCCGAGCAGTCTCCTCACAGGAGTTCTGCTCATTTTGCATCTCCCCTGAAGAGGAACGTTCGCAGATGTGGAATGAAAACAGCAATTTTCCACGCAAGTTGCTCTTTTCTCTTCCCCAGCATCCTCAATTCTGTGGCATCTTCATGTGTAAAAATCCGATTTTCATTATTTCCTGGCGCCTCTGAGTGCCGATGGGAATGAGAGGCACAGGGAGATTTTTGGCTAAGGGAGACTCAGGTTTGGACAGCATTTATTTATTTATTTATTTATTAAATAAACAGCATCTTTTATTTAACTGCAGGGTTCTGCTGTGGAGTGGTGTGCAGCAAAGCACAGCAGGGGAAATTATTATCTATAAATTACAGATAGGAGCACATCCTGGGTGCACTGGGAAGGTTGAATAGCTGCAGGTGCCTGGGATGGAAATCCCACACTTGCCTTCCTCCAGTCAGGGAATGTAATTCCTGATTGGAATTATAGAATGTGGTGTCAATTATAGCTGAAATTAATGTTACTTTAAGAAAACAAAAGCCATTGTCATCTCCCCTGTAGCCTAAGGGGTGTTGTTGGTTGGCCTTTACTGTTCTCATTATCAGAGATAATTGCTTATTATTATTATTATTGCTTATTATTACTTCTGTTATCAGAGCCAAACTGCCTGGTGATACATCAAGGAAACATGCTAATACTAATTTAATGAAAAAATTAAGTGGGGAAGAAATTTCAGAAGATTTCAGAAGAAATTTCAGAAGAATTTCAGAAGAAATTTCAGAAGAATTTCAGAAGAAAATTCTGGAGTTTATCAACTTGCAGAACTTTGGATTACCAAAAATCTGGAATAGCAACAAAAATGTGGCTCCTGAAATCACTGGGAGTCTTTGCTTGGGCCTGGGTGGGAGAAAAATCCCCAAAATATTGATTTGGAATCAATATGCCAATCAAGAACAGGGCACGACAGACTTTGGGGCAGAGAGAGGTTATTCCAAACGCCTTTTCCCTGTCATTGCCTGAGATGAACTCCCTGAGAACTGGAAAATGATTGAGGTTCCACCAAAGCCACCAGGAGGGGAAGCTGAGGATGCTCCTGAGGGACAGAGATTCTCTCTACATGACCTTGGGTTTAACCAGCAACAGATATTTGGGAATATTTGTGAATTTGGATGAATATTTGCCAGTGAATTAATGCCTCACAAACTTCCTGCTTTTCCAGAGACCTCCAGGACGTGCAAGGAAAACAGAACCAGAAGCTCAGCAATCCGGAATCACTGTGCAAACTGGCAGAGTTCTCCCGAAAGCTCTCGGAGATCTGGGTGCAAACTGATAAAAAGCAGCAACAGAGCTATCTTCATTTTCTTCTCCGTTAATTTTCACTCTGTTTAGCAGCTGGTCCGTGTCTGTGGTGCAGGCTATTTAATCTGCATTAGGCGAGAGGCTGCAAAATTGATTTACACATCTGAACGGCTCACGTTTTCACTCTGAGCTGCTTTTGGATGCAGGACGTGACAGGCTGAATTCGGGATTAAATCCTTAGGTCAGGCTTGTCCCAAAGCTGGGGTGAGAGGGGAGCTGAGGTTACAGGAGCCTTTTTGGGAGAGTTCTCTGGAACTAAAATTAGCTGAGTGCAGAGTGTCCAACAGATCCAGGTTCCAGCAGCGCCGAGGCTATTCCAGTGGGTCATTCCAACACCTTCCCTTGACCAAATCCTGCAGAAAACCTGACAAATGAAGCCTTCCAAGGGGCCAGATTGAGATAAAGCAGCTCTGGGCTGCTTTAGATTTCCTTGAGCAAGGCCGATGGATGGGTTGGTGACTCCCTGAGTGGCACAGAGCTGTTCTCCCTTTGTCTCTGGGAAAATGGGATTAATTCTCCCACTGCTGCATTTCCATAGGCTGGAAACACTTTCTCAGGACATCCTCCCATTGCTCAGTTCGAAAGGTTCCCTTCTTTAGCATCTTTTTGGGGATGGAGATGAAGAAATACTGAAATAAGGGCGGTGAAAGGATTTTCTTGGGGAGGATTTGTGAAGTTTTCCCCCCTTTTTTGCATGGTGGTGTTTACATTCAGCCCCAGTGCTTGGAATTTGCTCCAAGAGAGGGTGTCAGTAAATAATAAATAAATAAAGGTGAAGCATTCCCACTTCTAGGGCTGGGATGTGAGATATTTTTTGGAAGTGATGGGAAAAGGAAGAGAGGATTTGAGAAGATTTGCCCCATTTTTTACGTGGTGGTGTTTGCATTCAAGTGCAGTGCTTGGAATTTGCTCCAAGAGAAGGCTGTCAGTAAATAAAAAATAAATAAATACAGGTGAAGCATTCCCACCTCCAGGGCTGGGATGGGAGATGTTTTTTGGAAGTGATGGGGAAAGGAAGAGGCTTTTTCTAAGGAGGGCACAGAGAACTGAAGGAGCATTGCTGATGTCCTCTGGCTGCAGCCACAACCTCCTTCACACAGCCACAACCTCCTTCACACAGCCACAACCTCCTTCACACAGCCACAACCTCCTTCACACAGCCACAATCGTCTTCAAAATACAGAGAACGCAAAACCACAGGAAGAAACACAAAGGGAAATTGAAAGAACCTCAGGAGTCAGCAGTTTGGGACACTCACAGAAGATTTAAACCATCCAGTGTCGGGGAACGGGGATGAGCTGCTCAGAGCTGTTTATGCTCCACTGATCAGCCCCAGGTTTGGGTTCATCCGCAGGGTGGGCAGCAAGGAAAGGGATCATTCCCATTCCCATTCCCATTCCCAGCTCCCCCTCCGGCGTGTTTGAAATGCTCTCTGTGCTTCTCGAGTGTCTGCAGTGAGAAACGCATTGCTTTTTGTTTGTTCTCTGCCTCTCCCGGGCAATCTGTTGGGTGTGTTTGGCCCGAAATAGCAGCCTGGGCTGGAGCCTTCAGCTGTCACAAGTGTCTCTCCTCCTCCCCGCTCGCTGAAATCTCCATCCACAGCACCATCTGCTCCCCCAGGATGCGGATTTGCCGCATTGGAGCTGCGATTCCGTGGGGGAAATCATCTGGCTGAGATTTCATTTTACCCCTTGGTTTGAATTTCCACCCCCTCCTCCAATTCCCGCATCACTCCTGGCTCTCCTGAGCTCATCCCAGATGTTGGGATGAGTTTAGACAGCTGTGGGCTTCCCTGCTGCTGCTGCCAGCTCCTTTCTGCTCTGTGCCTGGGGGAGAGCTGGTGGGAGCAGGATGATCCTAAATCCACTTTTCCTCCAGTGCTTCCAGCATTCCCAGCTCCCAAAATGTGCCACATTCCCAGAGTCTGTTGGATGAGCTCCCCTCCAGCTGATGGGAAAGGAGCAGACAAAGGAGGAGCAGGCACGGGGAAGGGCTGGGATGTAACTCCATGGATCCCTCTGCGGGAGGCTGTTTATCAGATTGATGGAGGGATTTATTTACAGCTCATGACTTCTCCAAAAACATTGTTCTCCGCTGACCTTTCTGCTCAAACTGGGAGTCGGGAGAGCAGCTCTGCCAAGCCAGGGAAGCAACTTTAAAATGCAGGGGGAAAGCTTCTTGTTGTGTTGGGAGTCCACTGCTCACTGCTGGATCTCCGGATTTTATTCCTTATTATCATTGCTGGGGAGAGCTGGGATTCTCCAGAACAGCCAGGAAACCTGGGATGTGGGAAGGAAATCACAAGTTCACTTCATAAGGGAGCTGAGGACACATCAGCAGCAACCTGATCAGCTGCTGACACCAGCAGCTCCTCGCCCAGAGCTCCAGCAGCCATTCCCAATCCATTAGTAATGCTCCACAAATAAGGAGCAGCCACTTGCACTTTTCCTGGCTGGCAGAATCAGTCAGGACTTCCCAAAAAACCACGGGAAGCAGGAACCAGGCTTGTCCTCTGTGGATGCTGAGTGTCAAACCCACTCAGTGCTCGGAGGGGATCCACTTTGCTCCAGAGGGGATCCTGCCCTGGCTCAGATCCCATCCCTGCTCTCCCAAATCCCTTCCAGCAGCTGGGATGAGCAGGCTTGGCAGTGGGGAGGAGGCTGGAGCTGCCCAAGTGTGTCCCACGGCATTCCCTGTCCAAAGCTGAGGAGATGCAGACCCTGGAGATGCTCAGTCTGCACATCTGAACTGGAGATGTTCACTCTGAACTCTCTGCTCCCACAGGAACGAGGAAGGAAACCTTTTGGGGAAGCTTTGGCAGGAAGTGGGAAGTGCTGATGCTTGCTGGAGGGATGATCCAGGATTTATTTCCCTGTGTGTCCCGAGGAGAGGAAGGCTCTGCTCCCATCCCATTCCCTGCATTCCCTGGTTCCTCCCATCCCTGCCTGCTGCTGGGGAGCCTCGGGGGGTCCCAGAGCTGCCCTGCCACACAAAAAGGGCACTGACCACTCTGTCCTCTGTCACCAGAAGTGACAGCACCCAGCAGCACAGCCCTTCCTCCATGGGCTCTACAGAATCCCAGAAGGATTTGGGTTGCAGAGACTCCAAAACCCACCCAGTCCCACCCCTACCAAGGGCAGGACACCTCCCACTATCCCAGGTATTTCCAAGCCCCAATGTCCAGCCTGGCCTTGGACATTCCAGGGATCCAGGAGCAGCACAGCTTCTCTGGGAATTCCATCCCAGCTCCTCCCCACCCTCCCAGGAAGGATATTTTTCCTACTTTAACTTCTAAGCATAAGAAATATGCCTCAGGATGGGCAGCTCCACTGAGCAGAAACACCTTAATGAGAGAATTAATCCTGGGCTTTGCAAGGCAAACCAGAGAGCTGTGAGCACATGAAGCACTTTCTCCTTTCTGCTCCTCGCTGTAATGGGAAAAGTAAAGTAGTCAAGAAATAATTTCCCAGCTTAGCTGAGCTTTAAGGAACAGCACTTTGTGTGTAACAAATCCGCGGCGCTGGGGATTTGTGATGGAGCAGGAGGTGGCTGAGGCACTTGTGTGAGAGGAGCTGGGCCAGCAGCCAAAATTTGGGTTCTGCTGGTTGTGTTCCCAACCAGGAGCAACAGGAATTAATTCCTGACTTGATGTATGTGAGGACAGAAAAGCAAAACACAGCAGAATGTGGAGGATCTGGGGGCTGGTTGTGTATTCACCCGTTTTTTTCTTCTATTGTTTTTATCTGGTCTGTCTAGAGCTGAAAACTCATGGAAATATTGACTCACAGAAGCCTTTGGAAGTGGAGGAAGATGGATTTACAGCCTGAGAAGGAAAACCTCACTCCTTCAGTGCCTTTTCAAGTGTTCCCCTCAGCAAGGGCTGCTTCAACCACAAGGGAACAGTGGAACCACAGGGAAAAACCCAAATGTGCTGTTCCTCTCATAGTTATTACATATTATTTGTAAGAATTTAGGCTGTTTTTTATCATCCCCCCAAATTTTTACCCAAAACTACCAGTGCTGAGCACCCTGCAGAGCATCTGCAGTGCTGAGGTGGAGGGAGAAGACGAAACAAAGGGAGAAGTGGCAATAAATGCTGCCTTGTGTGACCTACAGCTCTGAGCCACCAGGAAAAGTTCCCTCCCAGCCAGTTTGGAGTCAAAAGTTGGGAAGATGTGAGGAAACTCAAGTCCTTGTCCAGGGAATTCGATGGCAGCTAATAAAGGCCTCTGACCCCAATAAAAAGGTCCTTAAGTGGCTGAGAAGTTTCACACTGACAAGTATCGAGGCAGGAGGGGCAATAAAGAAAAAGCCAAGCCAGGCAGATAGAACATCTCTGAAGAGCAGGAAAGCCTCATTTGAAGTGAAAATATATTTTAAACTCTGGCAAAGTTCTGTTGGGGTGAAATAATGCACATTTGAAAGGGCAGGTGGCATTTTCCAGACCTGCTCCATTACTTGCTCAAGGTTCACTCGCTCCTCATTCCTCTCTGACACGAAAGACATTTAATGAAGTGGTGAGGCTTAAAATTACTTTCTGTAAATGGCCAAGTTCTGCTGAACAATCTGAAATGGAAGGGTTTGTAAATGGGAATATTTCAGCACAGAAATAGCCCCAGTGCCCTTCAGCCTCTACCCTCCTGCACTCAATTCTGGATTTATCTTGGGGGTCAGAGGGGCTGCTTGGAAGGGATGTGGGGATTGGATTTGTGTTTAAATAGAAATCCGGTGCATAAAATGAGAAAAAGAAAGAAAGAGAAATAAGAATGAGAAAATAAGATGAAGAAGAAAATAAGAATAAGATAAATAAGAAAATGGGGGAAATCCCATTTAATAGCTCTTTCCACACTCCTGGCTCACTGTTCAATACCAGTTCTTGTCACAGAATAGATTTTGACAGTGCTTTGCTCAGTTGTTTCATCACAGTAATAGTTGTGTGTTTAAAGAAAAAATTGTGTGATTTCCCTCTTGTGCTGCTGAACTGTATTTTGGTGTTTAACTCCCTAAAAGTTGTAAAAGAACAGGGTGGAAAGGTGTAACTATCTTGATTTTTCCTCAAAATTTCAGAGGCTGCCACTGTCACCCTGCAATTCTCTGCTTTCACCCTGTTTCCTGACAGCCTCAGGATTTGGTTTTAAAATAGGCCTGGGATTGTTCTTTAATTTAGATCTTTGGAAATATTTTAAGAGGGTGCTGGAGATTCAAAGTTACTATAAATATCTGCTTCAGGAATCGTTTACATTGGGTTTAGGGTTTTCATAAAAATGAAATTTTTCACTGAAACATTTGAAAATTATAACACTTTTTTTTTTTTTTTTGGTGGAGAACTGTTTCTTGGCCATCTTTTAAATAAAAATCATTTGCAAAAAAACCCCCCAAGATCATTAAATCACATCTAAATCTTGGCCTAATACATGAATCTGTGGCAGAATTTTGGCCAAAAGGACTATTTTGTGTGCTCAGAGCTCTGCCTTTCTCCAGCAATTTGAACCCAAGAGTATTTTGATAAATATCCTTCACTGTGAGGTTGGACTGCACGTGAAGAGGAGGATTTCCATATTTGAGCAGCAATGAGACAAACTATGGATAATTTTGCCCTTTTTTTTTTCCAAATGGGCTTTTTTTTCTCTCCCCATCAAACAATATTTCACAGAAATCCTCCAGGGCTACATCTGAAATAAGGAAAACGTGGCTGTGAGGATTTAATTTATCTTTCCAATAAGATCCACTAGGTCATTCTGACAGCAAAGCGAGCCGGGGAGGAACGTTTGATATAAAAATTTATGGAACATGAAATGGGCTTTAATAGCAACTCTGTAAAATCTGGAAAAATCAGTGTCTGCAGAGTGGCGGAGCTCTGTTTTTATGGGGCTTTGATGGGTGGCAAAGCCATGAAAGTGTTGTGTGCGAGGGAAGAATCAAAAATGTAATTCAGCATGGTTCATAAATCCCTGTGGCTCCAAAATCTCCGCTCCGGGTACCAAATCCTGCTGGGAAATGTTTCCCTGGGGAGGAGGTTGGCAGTAAATAAAATCTGGCACATCTGGGGTGTGTTTTTGTGGGTTTTGAGTTGTGATTTAGCCCCAGCCTGGAGTTATCCATCACTCGATCATCAGGGCTGCAATTCCCAGGAAATCTCCACCTCTCTTTTGGGATTCAATGAGTCTGTGAGTTCAAATTTAGATTTATTTGGAAGCAGCAATATTTCTTTTTTTTTTTTTTTCCCCAAGAGTGAAAATGTCCTCGTTTGGGATCAGATGAGGAGATGGGATGAAAGGCTTTCATAATTCTGAAAGGAATCACTCTTTTTATGCCAGGCTGTTATAAGCATAGAGATGGATATGTACAAAAGAAGATATTTCTACAGCTGCACTAAAGTTCTGAAAATTCTACAGTGACAAACGGCTGCTAATAAGAGAAGGATATAAAGGGGGAAAAAGCAAAGAGAAATGTTAAAAATGAGGCTTTCTGGCAGCTCTGAGGTGGTCAAGGCAGATCAAAGATTAAAACTCCAGAATTACAGGCCTAATTAATTGATTTATCAAATAATTGTGTCATATTTAACGAAGCATCATTCTCTTAGGTGTGTGGAGACAAATAATTCCCCCCTGGGATTGCCTGATTACACTGAAAATAAACTTACAGAACAGAAACTTCTGTTTTGTCAAGTGTGAAATAGTTTCCAAAAGACAAAAAAACCTGGGAAACTTCACACAAAGCAGCGTTTTATGGGAATACTGTTCAACATTATGAATATTATTAATATTATGAATAATTATAATAATGGGATTGTAATATATATGATATCATTGTATATAATTATAATATATATAACTATTATGATAATTATAATATGAATATTAGGAATATTAGGATTATTAAAGGAAAAATTTCACCCCACAAGAAACACCCATTATTACACCGAAAAGCATTCCTGTTTCTTACAGGAAATAGAAAGAAATTCCTGTTTCTTTCTCTGGATCACGGTCCCAGGAAAAACCAGGACACGTGTAAAAGAAGTATCTAAATAAAGAGGATTCACATCCAGGGGAAGGTCTGAACCTCTGTCAAAACAATACGAATAAAGAAGCAGCAGCACTGATTATGTTGGCAGGGCAGAAACGCAGAAGATTTGCTTTCCACAAGAGAAGACATCAAGATTAACAAGAATCTGCCTCAAATTCTCGTTCATAAATAATCACGTTTGTTACTCAGAAATAAAAAGGAAGGTGGATCCATTTTTCTAAGAGGCTCCACCACCAAGTGTGACCAGAGTTGACTTACAAAAGCCAAAAATTCCAAATTTGTGGGGCCTGGAGAACAATGAATGTAATAGAATTTAGAAAATGATGGATTTCTGTGTATTTTAGCCTTCCTCATGGGCTGATTCCTCAGTGGAAGAGAAACTCCTGGCAACCTTTCCATTATCATAAATCATCTGTACCCCTTTTTTCTTCCAGAGCTCCGTGGAATTTTGTCTTTTCTCAGAGTCATAAAGTGCCAGGGATCGAAACAGAATTTTTAAAAAATTCAGTTTTAATAAAATGAGGAATAGTTTCACTTTGGTGACGTCGATAAGGACTTTTTTGAGGTAAGTCTGAGATAAATCCAGGCAGACTGATGTGGCCACTTTGGCTTTCAGCAGGGAGGCTGAGGTGCCTTGGTATGACCAAAAAAAAAAAAATTACAAAAAAATCACCAAAAAAAATCACAAAAAAATCACAAAATAATCACAAAAAAATTCCTTTCATCCTGAATATTTTCCTGAAAAGCCCAAATTTTACTTCCTTGTCTTTCCTCCCCACACCCAGCTCCTTGGATCTCGCCCTGATTTATCTCCCAGAGGCATTTTCTGCACTCTCCAGGTGAATCCTCAACCCTTGCCCTGTTTGTTGACACAGCTGGGAGAGGGAGCCAAGCACAGCCCTCTGATCCTTTTGATGCTCCCATCCCTGCTGGAATGCTCTTTTGCATATTCCAAGCCCAGTGCCCGATTCCCTGTGCTTTCAGCATGAGCTGCAGGAAGGTTTTGTGCTGCAATGATTTTAAATTTCTTGCTGCTCTCTAAACAGCCATTTCGGTGTTTGCTGCAGCCAGGCAGAGTTTTGGGAAGGCTTTGGGGTTCCCTCAGTGCTGGTGGTGGAATCAGGCAGCTGAATCTTCCTGGAGAAGGGATGGAGCATTTCTGGAGCACTTTTTCTCCCAGTGTTCACAACTTCCAAGCTGGATGAGCAGAGGAGAGGGAATGAGGCAATGGCAGTGCAAGGAAATGTGATATCCCTGAGCAGAGCCAGTGGAAAATCCCTGATTCCCATCCTGTGCTGTCACTTTTGGCAGGATACCCTGAGGTAATTTTCTGCAGATTAATGACAGGAGGCACGGTCTTAGAATAGTTAATTTGATAAATAAGCCAGCTGAGAATCATAGAAAAGAATCCCAGACTGGTTTGGGTTGCAGAGACCTTAAATCTCATCCAGTCCCACCCCCTGCCATGGGCAGGGACAACTTTCATCACTCAGGTTGCACCAGCCTGGCCTTGAACACCTCCAGATGTCCTTTGTTTTCTTTAAAAGTCCTGTTAATAAAATCTCCCATGGCATTTGGCAGATCTGTGCTTGTCACGACCATCATGATTCGCTGCACAGGTGTAAAACTGTTCTGAAAATGCAGTTATTTATTTCCCAGAAGCCAAATGAAATTTCTTCTCGCTGCTTCGGTCAGTTCCTGTTTAATGTGTGCTGAAGGTCTGCAGGATGAGCAGGGTGATATCAGCCCTGGTTTGGAAAGAAATGGTGGGGATAAATATTGGTGCCACTGGAGACACCAGAGGGAGGAAGCAGAGATGAGCTGGGCAGGAACACAGCTTCCCTCATCTTCCCATCCCAAATGGCCATTCTGGGTTCAGGAAAGGAGTTGGAATTCTCTCATCTCCCCATCCCAAATGGCCATCCTGGGTTAGGAATGGAACTGGAATTCTCCCTCATCTTTCCCATCCCCAAATGTCCATCCTGGGTTCAGGAAAGGAGTTGGAATTCTCCCTCATCTTCCCCATCCCAAACAGCCCATCCCGGCTTCAGGAAGGGAGCTGGAATTCTCTCATCTCCCCATCCCAAACAGCCCATCCCGGCTTCAGGAAGGGAGCTGGAATTCTCCCTCATGTTCCCATCCCAGAGGGTCCATCCTGGCTTCAGGAAGGCAGCTGGAATTCTCCCAGGGGAGCTCTGGGTGCCACAAACGCCATGAGGAGCTGGGCAGCTTTTCTGGGACACTCAGTGTGACACATCCCATGGCAGGATGTCACCTCACCTGGAGCTGGAATGGGCTGGCCCTGTCCCCTGGGCCAATTCCTTGCATATTCCACGCACATTCCCTGTGCGTTTGGAGATCATCACTGCCCAGGTTTCACTCAGCTAATGAGCAGCCTTGGTGCAGGGTTAGCAAAGCTCCTGGACTGGTCTGGCAGGGCGTGGGGAGCCTGTGGGAATTGGGGTGACTCTTGCAGGCAACAATGTCCTAATTAAACTCCCTGATCTGCATTACAAACACAGCGAGGCAGCAGCAGCAGCATCGATAAATCCCTTATCGGGTGCCATTCCTTATCCAGTTTCTGTGTTTTTCCACAGCCCAATTCCAGACAAACCTGCTGGGCTTTTCCAGGTGTTTCACATCACCTTTCCAAGAATTGGGCACTTTTCCCCCTTACATGGATATTCTGTGGGTTCCTTCTCCTCCCCAGGACAGGAATAGGGAAAGATTGAATTTTAATTTTGACTTCTTGCACAGGTGTGAGGCAGAGATATTTCTGCCATTTTTACCTTGGTTTTCTATGGAAACAAAGCTGATTTTCTTTCATTGCCTCTCTCTCTTTACATCCCACACTTTTCAGCCCCTGACCAGTTTCAGGGAGGATGGGGAAAGAAATATCAATCTCAAAGATGCAAATTTTGTCAGGAGAAATGATCAGGAAGAGAAAAGCAGCTTTATTACATAATCCTTACTGGACAGCAGAGAAGCCCCACAAAACACAACCATTCTGCCTCTTATTAGACACCAGAAAATCCCATTGTAAGACAAAAATAAGAGGAAAAAACCCATTATTTCTACATATGGAGCTAATCTGTGGAATTCTGTATAAACCAAAAGTTGCTGCTTTTTCATACCAGGAACCTCACACTGAGAAAGGGAAGCTGATGATTTCCTCTGTAATTTGAATATTTCTGCTTTGTTTTATTAATTTTGTTAATTTTTCCTCACTAAGAACAATTGCTGTTGTCACTGTGCCACTTTTAAATGGTTGGGTTTGAATTTGTTTGGCAGGAAAGCACAGGGAGAAGCAGTAAAAGGAGATTTTGAAACTTGATTGTGTGGGGAACACGATGGGGAGACCTGAAAACGAGACAAAGTGCTACTGGGAGAGTCTCATTCCTGCTTTCCAGAATACGATTTTTGCAAAAAAGTTGCTTTTTTAATGTATTTTCAGTCATCCATCAAAGGTAGAACATAGTTTTGTCTGGGTTTTTTTTCGTTGTTGTTGCTTTTTCAATTTTTGAATGCTATTTATCAGATTATTTTTTCTCTTAGAGCGCATAGGCTGAAACTGCTTGAAAAGGTAGGGATTGCAGGCAAACTCTGTATTCTGAGCGAAGCTGTCCACACCTCGTGATGCATTGTGAAAATTATTAATGATTCCTTCTCTCCCTTTGGGATGTCAGCTGGGAAAAGCAGCAGGAGCAGCACGGGAAGCAGGAGAAGGGATTTTGGGAATGGATCCTGCTCATCCCAGGATGATCCCAATGCATCTCAGCTGCCAGTGAAACTTTGGGAACATTATTGGAGCTCAACAAACCCACACAAGTCTCACTTGCATTGATCCAACTCAGGGAATTTGTTACTAAAAGTGGAGAATTACTGAAAAGACTGAAAACTTTTTGTGGTTTTGTAGTTGGGAGAGGTGGAAGAATCACCTGGGTTTTCCTGGCTTTCCTGCAGATGGTTTTGGAGAGGATTCAGGGAGGTGCCAGCCCTGCCTTTGGCTGCCCTGGGGTTTGGTGCTGAAGGATCCAGAAGAGGCTGCTGCACCTGGCAGGGGAGTGGAGGAACCTGGAACAGGAATATTGTCCCAGCAGGAGGATGGATGTTGGATATACCAATTTTCATCTAAAAACCTAAAAACCCACCTTGTCCCATCCCAATTCTCCAGACTCTACTGAAATCCATGGCTGGGAAAGTCTGCTTGGAAGCAGAAACTCCTGGAATCCTGCAGCAGAGCTCCAGGGCAATAACATTTCCCATTTGAGGAAAACATTCTCTAGACCCAGCCCAGGTCACCCCTGGGCAGACCCTCCCTCTGGAGGACAAGGATTGCACATGGAACATTTTCACTGCTGCTGCCTGGGCCAGTCCTTCTCCACTTCTGGATTTTCTAGGGCAACTGGACAGTTTTTAAAGAGAAAACTTGATTTTGTTGAAAAGGACAAGGGGGAAGAGCAAAAGGTTGAGGGAACAGGTCAGAGTTTGCTCCCAGGTGAGCTCAGGCTGTGTTTGGGAAGGAAGGGAGGAAAGGTGAGGCTCAGACGTTGCTTGTGGCACATTTCCCCCAGATGAAGCTGATTCATATTTGGAAATGATTTGGCTGCAGGCAGATAGTTTAGAACACCAGCTATTATGCAGATTCCTCTCTCATTTACTTGCCCAATTAGATCATTAAAATGCCTCCAGCGTTGGCAGCCAGCTCTTATTTCGCAGCATTTCGAAGGAAAACTCTCCCTGTTTTCCTCACTCCAATCTTGTCCCCACATTCCCTCCATCCTGGGCTTTCTGGATGAGGTCTGGGAGATGCAGAGACTGGGAGCTGTTTGAAGATGATTCTAATCACAGGTTGCAAAAGGAGGTGGTGGCCTCACCGCAGACTTCCCTGGGCTGCATTTTTGTGGCTGCGACACCATCATTCTGCAGAGACATTAAATTGCCCCTCGCAGGAACTAAAAGCCCCACGGGGGCAGAGGTGTTTTGGGAGAATCAAAATTAGGGAAGGCACTCATTGTAAATATTTTCGGTGCGTTCCTCCATCCCACAGCCCTCGAGCTAGGGCTCTGCTGCAATCCCCAGGTGTCCCCAGCGAGGTGCCAGCCAGAGCTGGCCTTGTTGCATAAATCCCAGTGCTGTGGCTGGAGGAGATCCCAGCTCGAGGAGGAGGGCGGGGTGGGGAGGACACCTCTGTAACTGAGGATCAAAGCTGCTGCTTGCTGCCTCTCCATCCACACTGCAGCTGCTCCCCGCGAAGGGCAGCTGAGCTGGGCTGGGGTGGCAGCAGGGACACGAGGACAGGTGAGTTCTGCTTTTTCAAACATCCATTTTTATAGGAAAAGTCTTTCCTCGAGGTCACCTGGCGATGTGTGTGATGGGAAGAGGCTCAGGTGGAATCTGATTTAATAAAAACTGCGTGTAATGCGCAGAAATGGGATGGTTAATGAGGATATTGCTAGAAGTGATTAATAATATTTCTAACTGTGGGAGCATTTGTTTAGCTCACCTGTCAGGGAAAAAATAGGTGGGGAAGCTATGGAAGCAAATCTGATTTAATAAAAACTGCGTGTAATGGACAGAAATGGGATGGTTAATAAGGATATTGCTAAAAGTGTTGAATAATATTTCTAACTATGGAAGCATTTGTTTAGCTCAGCTGTCAGGAAAAAAAAGAGGTGGGGAGGCTATGGGAGCAAAATGTCTCTAAATACTCTGGGAGGTGGCTTTTCTAGGATAAAATCCTCAAAAAGGATACCGATATCTGTGGAGTTACTTGTATTTTATATATATAAAATACAATATATTATACAGATTTGTGGAGATACTTGTATTTAATTTGCAGGGAACAGGTTTATTTCCACAGATCTTGGCACTACCAGAGTTACTTATTTTCCAATTAAAAGGTGGGAATCAGAGTTTTTGGGTTGTCACCTCTTATTTACCAAAGGACAGGAAGTACCAATAAGTGAAATCATCCTGTTTATCTTTTCCTCTCCAGTTCTGTGTCCTGCTGATTACCCAACATAACACTCACTAATTATTAGCATATAATAATTGTGTTCAAATAATTGATTTGAACACAATTCCTTAAAATAAATGTGTTTATTATTGCTTGTTTTACATATTGTACATTTAAAATATACCTTAGTAATAATAATAATAATTTATAGTTAATTCTGGCAAGAGATCAATTCAACTCTGCTGCAGAAAAAGCTGGATAATCTGGACATTGTTTCCTTTTATTGGAATTCTGTATGTGTGGTGTTCTCCATGCTCCCAGTTTGCACCTGGGACTTCCAGCAGCAACTGGAGCATGAGACACAAAATCCACTCTGCCGTGGTGGAAATCAGCCTTGTAGCAAAGTTCTGTGTTCCAACCCACAGGTGGGGAAGCAGGGAGGGTTTAAAGGGATTTTTCACTAAGCTGCTCCAGCAGTCTTGAGTAACCCAGTGCAAGGTGAAACTGCAAGAATTTGGCCTGGGGAATGGAATTGCCACATCTTTGGATAAAAAAAGCTCTCATGGAGCCCCTTGCTGAGCAGTGGGGCAATGGAAGGTTCCTCTTTCTGTTATTCCCATCCCTTTTCCCCACAGGAAGGTTTTGGGAGCAGGGATGGATGTGAAAAGCACCTGGAACTCTCTGTACTAGATTTCTGCCAGTTTTTTGAGCAGCGGGGCAGTTTCAGGTTCCTATTTCTGTTATTCCCACCTTTTCCCCCACAGGAAGGTTTTGGGAGCAGGGATGGATGTGAAAGGCACCTGGAGCTCTCTGTACTGCATTTCTGCCAGTTTGAGCTGATCAGTATTGCAGTGTAAGGTTCCTATTCCCATTATTCCCATCCTCTCTCCCTACAGGAAGGCCTGGGAAGCAGGGATGGATGTGAAGGGCACCTGGAGCTCTCTGTACTGGCTGTTCTGCCAGTTTGAGCTGATCACCTGCAGTTATCTGATGGAGCCCTGGGAGAAGGTGCTCTTCTACTCCTTCAACCTGGCCATGGCAGGGCTGCTGCTCTACACTGCCTATGTCTGCATGGCTTTCCACCTCAGCTCAGCCTTCCAGCTGCTCGGGAGCTTCTTGGGAAACCAGCGGGAAAATGCTCTTGCTGTGGTGAAGTAACACCAGCAGCCTGCCTTTGGGGTCAAAGAAGTGTTTCCTTAACATCCCATTTTTGTCCAGGAGCAGCTGCAAACACTGTTTCGTTCTCGCTTCATGATCTTCTCTGACAGCAAATTATTTTGCCAAAAGATAAACCTCCAATCAATCCCTGGTTTTGCTGTTTGGTTCTTCAAGAGTTTTCAATTTTAATGACCCACTGGAATTACAGAGTTGGGATTGGGACAGGAACAACCCCCCCGAAGATTTTGTTATTCCAGGGAAAGCTGCTTGGATGTGGGGAGTTTTCATGTGGAGAAATGCTGTGGCATGAATTTGTTCTTGTCTGCCAGAAGAGATGTGCACACAAAAACCCTGGACGAGTGGGAGCTGCTTCCCTAGGCTTGCTGTGTTTTGATGGAATGATTTCAGTATTTATTCAGTCTCCTTGATTGTTTTATACACTGAATTACTTGACTGCTTCGTTATCATTATGGAAATAGTGCAGTTGATTTATTAAAAATGTGAGCAGGTGCTGCTATGAAAATTGATGATGAAATTCTCAGATTCTTGGACTTCATAAAAACGGATCATTTTTTATTTACTTTTAGAAGATGTCTACCATATAGAGAACACAAAATGACAGACTCAGTCTGATAGGATTTCAGCTGAAAATAAAACCCTTAAAAATGGTAAAACCACAATGTCTCCTTTTTTCCCTAAGCCCTTATTCCTCCTTTTCACCTCCTTTCCCACTCTCCCTGTTGAGCAGTGTCTGAAACAGGAACTCCTGAGACTGCAAACAATGTGCAGAGTTTGGCTGTCATTGGTTTTGCTCCAAATTCCATGTCCTTTCAGCCTTAAAAACACAAAACTCCTGTGCTGCCAGCTTCCTGCAGTGAACTGGAGCTGCACTGGGATGAGCTTGGGAATGAGAATTGAGGTTTGGAATCACCCCAGGAGCAGAAGGGAATACAGCAGGGCACACAGGGTGACAGAAATCCACTTTTTCCCACTCAAACCAAGGTGAGGTTTGTGACTTTTTCTGAGCACAGAGGTGCTCCTGGAATGTCCTCTCCTTCCAGACAATGGGATGTTGCTGGAGGTGGCAATCCAGTGACTTAGGGAATGAGGCTTGGCAAGAGGAGGTGACAAAACAAAGTGAAGACATTCATTCATTATGTCATTTGTCACCTCAGCATGAGATTCAGTTGCTTTCCCAGTTCATAATTAGGAGGAAATAAGACAGGAAATGGAAATAATATCTCTGGGAAAATCAGGGCAGCTGTGCTTAAAGTCACAACTCTTACAACAGTGCCAAAGTACCTGTAAGTTTGTAAAAAAATCTATTTAATGCTTTCAGATTCGGATCCAGTTGGATGCTTTATTAAAATAATGTAATGGTCAAAATAGTAATTAGTGTAGATTTGCTTTCATGCTTAGTACGTGCATTATATGCACTGATATTTATCAACATAATTTGTATTTACTGATGTTTAGGGACAGAAGAGGGAACACACAGTATTTCAGTTTGGTCAATCATCAGACCTTTGATGGAGACAGTGATATTTTTTCCAGCCTGTCAGTCTCTAATGCAGAGAAATAAAGGCAGCACTTTGCCTTACAGGTGCAAAATAGGTATTTCTCAAGACTATATAAATATCTATTTCTCAAGATGTGCCTGGAGTGAGCCTGGGGCAGGAGCAGGTCACACTGGGCTCCAGCAGAGCACTCCACATGTCCAGCCAGAGCTTTTATGGACATGGAGAAATCCCACAGCAGGCTGGAGGAGCAGGAACTTTACCCTGGGCCTGCTGGTGTTTATTGCTGGTGGTTGTGGTTGCCTGCAGTGCTTGGTGCCTCTTTTGCAACAGCTGGGATTTTGCTCCACTGTGCCTGTGGAGCTGCTCTGCTCCCATCCTGAGCTCCCAGCTGGGCTGGGGAATGCAGAGAGCCAGGAAAACCCCAAATCCAGCACAGGAAACGAGGGGCCAAGAGGCAGCTGGAGCTCCCCAGACTTCTCTATTCATTCTCATCACACCCTGTCTGGCACATGGTTCCAGGATTTCAAAGCTTCCATCCCAATTCCAGCTCCATCTCAGCTCCCACCACCGGCCTGCCTGGGCAGATTCCTGCTGAAGCACCAGGAGCCCGAGGGGCTCTGGGTTTGTCACGTCAGGCCTGTGCAGGCTCAGCTGGGAATGGGATCAGGGGCAGGAGAGGCTTAGGTTGGATCTCAGGAGAAGGTTCTTCCCCCAGAAAGGCTGACCAGGCTCCCCAGAGCTCCAGGAGTGTTTGGACAGCATTCCCAGGGATGCACAGGGTGGGATTTTCGGGGTGGAACAGGCTGTTTCCATATTTCTCCACATTTTTCCAACCAGCAGTTTGTCCCAGCTCCACAGGCAGCACCGAGTGGCCACAACATTGAGTTTGTCACACCTGACGCTAAATGTTCCAAACCTAAATGAATGAATGCGTGGCTGAAGCAGGAAGTGTTTCCAGAGGAATAGGAATTGGAATATTCCCTGCATGCCCTTCCTGGGGACACCAAGTGCAGCTCTGTCTGCCCAGGGGAAGTTTCTGCCCTGTGCTACTAAAAAAGGAACGTGAGGATGACATTCAGCACCGTTCAGATCCCTGACATTTGACAATGCAACATCTAAATTGCACAGCTTCACCCACGCGGGTTCAGCGAGAGTGGAAACTAAAGAACAAAGTAAGAAAGAGCTGCTAAAGTCAAACTGCTCGTGCTGCTCACCAGGAACCCTTTGATCTTTCCAGCCAGAACACATCCTGGTGGATTCACAGCATCTTCATTGTGAGGGATGATTATTGCAGGACCTTTCCAGCTTATCTCCCATTAAACTTTAATCTGTGTTTTATTGATCCGAAGAGTTTACACTTTCTAGAGGCGCTAAAGACGATTCTGTTCATGTGGAATTTTTCTCCCTCTGCTGCTGATCACTTCAGCAGTTTTTAGAAGCCTAAGAGAAGTTCTTACTCCTTGTTGTTAGTGTCATTGTTTTGCACGACAACCTCAGCACTTTGCTTTATTTACATCCACGTGTAATTGGAGTTCTTATCTGCGCTGTTCATTATCTGACCTGAAAATCCTGCTTCCAGAATGAGCCTGTCAGCACTTCCTGGCCTCTGCATCCCACAGAACATTCCCATCTCGCAGAGATTTGGTTAGAGCAGGGCTGAGTCTACAGCAGATCTGTTTGCTTTTCCAGAGCTGACCTGAAATTACTCCGTCCTGCTTGGCTGAGAGTTTCTGCTTCTCTTTCCTGCTCAGCTGAAACTGCTTCATGCAACAGTTGAGTTCCACTCTCCCTCTCACTGGAAATTCCTCCTTCCTCTACTGCTGACATTTCCAGTACAGAGTAGAGATATTATATAAAATATGGGTCACTGACATATTTTTCTAGTCGTTTTTTACAGGGATATAGAGAATTTGGAAGGTGAATGTTTCCTGAGGAGGCCAAGGCTCTGCCTCAGTTCTTTTCCTGCTCCTCCTCCTCCTGCCAGAGCTTCTCTCTCAGGGTGTGTCAGTCAGTCTGGGGGTTTGACTTCTGCCCTGCTCCAATCCCTTTGGAATCACCACATGAAAAACCCCACGGGAGAGGTGGGATTCACCTCAGGGAGCAGCAGGAGCATCGAGCTAGAACAGAGCTGTGCTGCCTTTGGATCCAAGGAAAGTGCAAGGAAAAGCACTGCTAAAATGGAAATATACCGTTGAGATGAAATAATCTGGGATCATGTCAGTCTAGGGAATTTCCTGGAGCAAAGGGGATCAGGGGGACCTTGTGGCTCTGCACAGCTCCTGACAGGAGGGGACAGCCGGGGGGTCAGGCTGTGCTCCAGGGAACAGGGGTTTGATGATCCTGGAAGGTTTTTCCAGCCTCAGGGATTCTGGGATTCCACATCATGGAAGTTTCTAACAGCACCTCCCCTGTCAGGGACACCTCTGGAAGGTTTATGTCCATATTACAGGAAGTGATTTGAAAAGGTCAGATCCACTTGGGAAGAAACCTGGAGGAGCTGTGAATGCCCAAATTTCACAAAGCATTTCAACTCAGGCTGACCTTACAGAGTGGGAATTCCAGTTCCAATTCCATTATTTTCACTGAGATCGTTCACCGTTTAAGGAAACGTCTAAGCCAAGCCCAGGACATGAAAGGATTCCAAGCATTTTCTCTTCTCCTGCATTCCTGCTGGATTAACTAAGGCAAGCTCTCGTCCATTTGCATAAATTCATTGCAGCAGAGTTCAAAATTGCAGCCTTTCTATCTCAGCCCTGCCCTACAAAAAGGCAGGAATTCAGGAAGAGCTCCCAGGTGTTAATCACCATCCTCAGAGCAAAAAGTCTCATCAGGGTGTGCAAACTTTGAAAGACTTTCAAGACTTTTCAGTCCTTGTTGTGGGGATTTGTGTCATCCAAAATGGTTTCATTTTTAGAAAGCTGAGTATTTCAGAAATTGCACAAAATCCCTTCAGTTTTTTGCTTTACCATCAAGCTTTGGTTTTGTCACGGAACTGAAACCCTGACAAGTTTTAAATTTAATTTCCTCTTTCTGACTTGGCTCAACCAGGTTCCCATCCTAAATTTAGGAGGAAATGTGGATTCTGACAGCAACAGGATCCTTTGTTCCATGATTATGTAGGGAAAGAGCTGCAGGAAACATTCCCAAATCCCTCTGGATCTGCCACAGCAGCCTCACTCCTACATCTACCTGCTCTACGAGGGGAGGCTGAAATAAATGGCCCTGAGTGGAGATAAATCTCCTGCAGAAGGAGCAGTTTGCTGGCATTAAATCCTTCAACACCAAGCTCAAAGCAGCTTTTGTCTCATTTCTCCCTAGCCTGGTGTTATTTTGAATTGAAATATTAGGAACTGCATGGGCACGAAGAGTTTTTCCTGAGTTTTCAGCCAGCTTTTCCTTGGAGCAGGAAACAGCTCCTGGGGCTATGCAGGAATAGTGACATCAGGTGGACTTTCATGCTCAGCACAGCTTTTATTGCTCCTCCTTCACCTGCCAACAACTGGGAGTTCATTATTTTGTCCTCTTCGGGCTTGCAGAGTGCAACTGGATTTTAAAGTGAAATAAAAAAAAGGATGGATCAAAATTTCTGCAGAGGTTTTTAATGGTTTATAGGTAATTTATTAATTAATACGCATATTGCTTTTAGTCCACTGATGCAGGCATGGGTGTAAATATTCATCACACTTCACTGGATTTTCCAGTCTTTCTCATCAAGGGCTTTCCAGGGAAGTTTTTGGTGTATGAGGGAAGAGAAACTCCAGTCTTGAGCTTCCCCAAAAGATGAATATATGGAATAATCCATCAATATCATAAAAGGCTGCAAACCTTTGTGCCAAAAAGAGGAATTTGGGGAAAACCCTCCCCATGTAAGAAATTAAAGCTGTAGCAGTAGGTAGGGACGCTACCTAAAAATCCAGCAAACTGGAATAAAATCTTTCCCTCTGGACATCCTTCCTTATTTTCCTCACGGCAGAAATTGCATGGAAAGAGCCTTCAGGGATGGGAGGAACTTGTGGAATTTATACTGCAATGTTCCCAGCAGGAACTGAACTTTAATTGTTGATTCTCCGGAATATTATCCATAAAATATTAATTGAGGACCATTATTTTGGGGTGCAGTGAGAGTTACATCACTTTTCACAGCCATGGGACCAGTTAACTGTGGTTGGGGGAGTTTTTCCTCCCCAAGGGAGTATTTATTGCTTTGCTAAGACACTGTCCTCACTCTGTCAGCATTTCTGCTCCCTCCCCTCCAGTGGCATCCTGGGAAATGTGGAGATCTTCCAGCATTTCAGCCAGGCTGATCCGTGGAGCTCCATCGTCATCCGTGTCACTCTCCACTGGAATATCTGCATCTAAAAACACACAGAACCCCCCCCAAAAAAACAGCTGAGCAAAGAAAACAAACCCCAAAACACCTGAGAAACCCCAAGGGAAATAGGGGAAAACACCAAACCAACAACCCCAAAACTACCGACAAACCACAAAACCAACAAAACAAAAATTCCTCCTAAAAACCCAACAATCCCCTAATGGAAAAAAAATGAATTCTGTATCAAATCCTTCACCCAGCAGAGATTTGGGGTGCAGGAGGAAACTTTTTTTTCTCTTTCATGTCAAAGGCAAGGAAACAAAACCCATCAGGTGAGAGAGAACTGTGAAATACTTTACAGCATTTCTCCAGGCATGAGTAGTTTGGAGAATGCAAATAGAGTATTTCAGCAAAAATATTTCCCCTCAAACACGATTTCAACATGATTTAGTTACACCCCATCAAGCAGTTAAAAAAGCCTTACTTCTGTAAATGTTGACATTCTTCCTTATGGTCTCATCCTCTTCCAGATCTTCCAGGAAGTCCTGGTATTGTCTGTAAGAGATGTGGGATGGATTTACTCACTTTTCCTTTGGATTTATGGACATTGATATAACAAAGTAAAAGCAAAGAAAGCCCCATCAGACCTGAGGGCATTCCCGCATTTCCAACTCATTCTCGCTGCTGTTTTATCAGCACCTCTTACTTCCCAACTCACTGAATTTCCCTGTGCTGATTTCACTCTAATTTCTCCTTTTTTCTACTCAGTTGGATCTTATTTAGCCCCTCCTGGTGCTGGAGCTGCTCTGTCACTGAACAAAGGGCAGGAGATAGAGCAGATACTGAACCTTTCATCATCTGTGTCTGTGGCTTCCCTGTCCCTTTCCAGCTCCTTCAGCTTCCAGTTCCTGCGGCGCTGCCGTTTGCTGCGGTCGTAGCTCTTCTTGATCAGCACCTGCAGGGAAAAGCAGCCACTTTTTCCACCTCCCAAAATCCCAAATTGGCACCCAAATCCACATTTGGGCATCTAAAATCAGCTGGAATAGCACTCAGCAGTGTTATGTTGAATTTACAGGGAATTTGTGAGTTCAAATGTTTCCAAACACTTGGAAAATGTCCTGAAGAGAGAGAGAGATACAGTGGAGTTGTAATTCAGTTTTTACCACCCAGTGATTGGTAATTGGAACAAAACCAACAGCAAATGTATTATTGAACCATGGTAATTAGAAAAAAACCCCAACAATAAATGTATTATTTAACCATCACTCAAATATTCAAGAAAATAATTCTTAAAAATCAGATGATCCTCAAATTTCACTGTTAATATCCTCTCTTCCTTCAGGCACTGTTCATTATAAAATCAGATTCCCTCCCAGCCCTGGGTGATGGAGAGATCTTTGCACAGAGAAAGGGATTTTCTCACCACATCAGGAATATGTTGGGGGTTCATCTTGTTGGCAAATTCATCATTTAAGTTGCAGTTGGCCAAGTCAAACCTAAAATAAAAACAGGTGTTTTACTTGATAAAAGTCTACAAAACTGAGCTCAGTGTATCATGTTTGTACTGAAGGGCAGCACAGTGCAAGGTGCAGCTCCTAAGAAAGGTAAGTATTGCCAGATGAAGGCAAAACAAATAAAAATCCACTTTAATGGATTTTATCAGTCTGAGCAGCTGCTGTTCCCAAATACCGTTCTTTTGGCATTTCCCAGCTTCTGGAATCCAAACTGCAACATCCACTGAGGTTCTGCTGGGCTCACAGCAGCTCCAGAAACACTCAGGTTTAAGCATCATTTAATTTGCCTAATCTTACAAAAATGTCACCTCTGTTTTACCTGTATATACTATTCATTAGCAAACAATTAATGGGTATTTTAAAAACCCTTCCCACCTATTTTTGCCTAAATTGTTATACCGAGGTGCACTCTGAAGGCAAAACTTCTGCTCTCTCATTTTTTAACAATATCCACAAGAAACCTCCTGCTAGAAAAGAGATTTCCAGGATTAGGACCAGGATGATTCCACCCCTTTTGCTGCTTTCATTTCAAAATCGGAACAGTTTGACACTTTCTTGGAAACAGATGAGTTCAGTCATTGAATAATCATTTAATAAAAGTTCCAGGAAAGAAGAACAGACCCCAAGACAAGGTCGCCAGGATTCAGGATGTGCCCCAGGTGAGTACAGCAGAAATACTGGTGATCTGTGTCCAGCTCCGAGGTTTTCCTGACCCAGGCTTCAGCCAGAGTGTGCTTTGGGAATGGAAAATAAAACATTCTTTAATTAAACCCAGCTTAACCCCAACATGTGCACTGATTTAAATTACACTTGTTAATTAAACTCGTGTTTCTAAATCAAATATTAAATGTATCCCTTGCTACTCCTCATTTCTCATCTTCACCAAAGGAAATGGAAATGCCAACTCCCAGGAATTCCCAAAGGCTGTTTCTACAACACCTATTTTAGCTTTTAACTAAGAAGATTCATTAATTCTGATTAAGTAGAAATGCATTTATACTTCAACAAAACCAGCTCAGTAATTAGAGCTGCAAAGTTAGTGTTTCAATAACCAGTAACAAGTAGAGCTTAAACTCTCGTTTAAGAATTTCTGGAAGTGGAATTCACATCATCCCTGTGCCATTTCCAAACCAAACGATCCACAGGGTCCCAAAAAAAGCTTTTGCCAGTGGCAAGATCCAGAACAGCCCAGTCTGACTGTGGCCGGCAGATCCAGATCATGAACTCAGCTGAGCAGGGCAGGAAGAGGAGCAGGAGGCCCAAACCATGATTGAACAGAGCAACTCTCACCTTGTTAGATCGAGCCCCTGCCCCAGCACCTTTCTTCTTCTCGTGGACCCTGTTGATGTCCATGATGATGAATTCCTCCAGCTGCTTGGGGTGGAACAGGCTGTTGAAGGGGTGACGCCAGTAGGTGTTTCCATCGATTTCAGCAACTGCAAAATGATCAGGGAGAGAACTTCTCGTGAAAAACAAACTGTTAAATTAAGAATTAAACCAACTGCCAGACACATTTTGTTCATCACTGTGGCACAATTATTTAGGACATGACCCATATTGCTACAAGAGCAGCTGATCTGTGACACCCTTTACTCAAAGGAGTTATTCCCTGGATCCATCCTTTTAGAGGGATTCTGCTGGCTGAGCTCACCAGCACACACCCAGCAAAGCACAGAACTTCTGGTGCTGAAGTGGCTATTAATTTAATCCAGAGACAAACCAGATGGCATCTAATTGCTGAGGAATAAACCTGACACGGGTAAATGCTCAGCAGAGCCAGGAAACATCCAGGAACTCAACACCAAGCCTGCACATTTTGCTGGGATGCTGTGGAAATCAAGCTTGGAGAACTATGTCTTAATTCCCTATCAGATTTCAACTGATAAATTTACAATATTAAGGTCCAAAAATCCATGACTTTGTGGAAAGAAAAAAAATAAAATTGTGTCAGCAGAACAATGAGGTGCTGAGAAGAAGCCCAGACTTACTCTGCAGAGTTCTGGGGTCGATGAGGTGGATGGTGCTGGTCACTCTGATGCACACACAGATCTGGCTTATGTTCCCCAGGCTCTGAGCCAGTTTGGGTGACAGACACACAACATTGTCCTGCAAACAGACACAAAATCATTTGCCTTCCTGTTTCCTCAATTTGTAGCCAAGTCTTCTGAAATAAAACTCTAAACTTCATATTTTCATTTTTCCAGCCAACATCCCTCAGTAAATTCTGCATTTCCCACGCAGATCCCTCCCCATTCCCCAAAACCCCATGACCAATCTCCCAACCCCAACTCTTCCCACTTCCCAAAACACCCTGGAGATGAAGCAGAGGGAAGCTACCTTGCATATGGGCACGATTTCCACAGAGAAAGTGCTTTTGTAGTTGTAGACATTACTGTGAATATCGTGGGAGATCAAACGTTGGGATGACTTTGATCTGTAAAATATTAAAATGGAGCTCTCAGGAAACAGGGACATCACCTGAAACAGGAGATCCTCAGAACAAAGTGTATTACAAATAAAAATATTAAGGAAATAGAGGGAAATTTGACAATGGCCAAGTGGAAAATATGGGATTTTCTAGAAGGGATTTTGTCTGTTTTGACTAAAACACCGGTTCCTTACACCTGCACTTAAAAATTATTCAAAAATGAAGGATAAAAGACATTTCCCAAGAGTTTCTTAGTATTCAAGGAAATCAACAGCAATGCTGTACCTGGATGGAACTGTACACTGAAGGAAATCCACCATCTTCTGGGCGTGTTGCTTGGAAGAGTAATAAAAATCCAGGCCATCTGAAAAGAAAGCAAATAAATCTATTTCCAGCACTGGGCTTTTTTCCCCCAAATATAATCCACAAGCTTTTCTCAACACAGCACACATGAAAACATCCACCACAGATCCAGGTGATTCTGCATCAGAATCTAACAAAGCCACTCACTCACCGTGGATTTCTTTGATCCTCAGTGTGTTTTGATGGAGCCTGTGCTTCAAAATCAGCTGCTCTAAATAGAAAAAAGTCTTCTTGTGCACAGTCTAAAGCCAAACAAATATAAAACCATCAAGGTTATTTAAGAAGCATCGAGTGCAAAGCAGGATCACTGAAGAATAAACATTTATAAGAAGAGATCTAGAGAAGGAACATCCAAGTAAGCAAGAAGATTTCAGAGTGCTCCACTCACATCAAACTACTTAAAGCTTCCATTTCTCATTTTTGTGTAACTGCTTGCTAGAGAGACTATTTCATTTCACAAAGTTTTAAATATTTATGAATTATTTCTCCCACTGTTTCCAAACTACCTTAAAATACACGAAGCTATTTAGTTATCCATACAAGATCCTCCTGCCAGCATCATCGAAAAGAATGTTAATATTGGACAGCAGAAAGTTTTCTGAACTAAAATCAGTAAGAAAAGTCCAACAACCTTGATCACAGGGATACATTCTGGGGCTGAGTGTGAGTACATCTTTTTCTGAGAAATCCACAAAATCACCCAACTCTTTGCCTGATGGTTCTGCCATGATCAAATAAAAATTCAGTTTGCCTCTACCTTTTGCCTGACTTGCACCACAGCTTTCCAGAAATCCTTGGCTTCAATCCTGTGACAATCTTCACACATCTGGGACTGAACAACGTATTCCACCACAAATACCTGCTGCAGAACTGCTCCGTTTATCACCTGCAGAACAGAAGTGTGCAAGGTTTCAGCTGTACTTGGGTCACAAATAATAGCAGTATTTTCCCAGCTTTGCTGGAACAGACAATAACTTTCTTCACTCTGATGAATGGCATTTTAATGACACAAGTTAGGCACGATGAAATCTAATAATAATAACAATTTAAAAATCCTGTTGTTTGCCATAAAAGCTTTTTAAAAGCCACAGGGAGAAAGAATGTTGTGCTCCAGTTACCTCTTTCTGAACAGTCAGCTTGAGCTTGAGCCTCTTGGAATGCGGTTCTGTCCAAATGAATCCTGCATCAATCAGCCGGACCTGCCCGTGCCAAGGGACAAGAGCTCAGTCAAACCAAGCCTAACTCCACAAATTTATGGTTCAGTCCGCAGCAAACAAGGGAAGTGAATAATCTTAATTAAAAATACATGTATTAATATCCCAGATCTGACTAGTAATGCTTAGTTAGAACATGGAGGTTGATCTACTGAAAATAAAGGTGCTCCATCTTACATCTTTCCCACTAAAAATACTCTGGACCTACGAGATGCTTTATTCAACTTAAACATGTGAATGTGATTTAATCTATTTATAAACCTCTGCAACCCTTTCCCATATCATCATAAACCAATGAGAACAAGTATTGTATAAATAATTTCTAAAATGTGCAAAAAGCTCCAAAATTAAGGTACATTAAAAGCACATCAGCTTTCCTCAGTTCATCCTGCTCAGCTCCCATCTCTGCGCTAACAATTGTGATCATGCTGTGAAATCCCGACAGGATTTCAGCTCCTCACCTTGCTCAGGGAAGCTTTGATTTTCTTCAGGCACAAAGCCAGGAGCTCTCTCGATTCCAAGGCGCACTGGATCCAGGTCCCTGGAGGCTGGAGATACCTGGGATACAGGTGATATAAACAAATCCACAAGCCGGCATTTTTAGGAATATAATATTGAACATTTATTAGGAGAACAAAGACTCCCGGCTGGGCAGGAGTAGCTGGTTTGCCTTATTCTCAGCCCCGTACGCTTATTCATTTTAATGTGTGCTTGAGTACTTTCTGTAACTGCTACATATTCATTAAGTCAAAAAAAACCCTATTTACACTTCAATCATTCCTCCTTCTTTGCTCTATGCCCCTTTGTTTCTACTTTCATCTAAGTGCTACTTTACACAGTACCTTACCACTTATAAATGCTAAATTCATACACGCGAAAGCCAACATTCACTATCCACTCGTTTATCACACGGGGAGCATTGCAGAGCACACGGAAGGTGCTCGAGCACATGAAATCACTCTGAAGATGAGCAGCTATTTCCCAAGCTTTCGGTTTAATACCAACGATGCAGCTACGACTTTTAGAATCATAGGAAATCATGGAAAAGTGTCTGAGATGACTGAGTTCATTCCCCCAGCACTGCCAAGGCCACTAAACCACCTCCCCAAACGCCACATCCATATGGTTTTTAAATCCCTCCAGGGATGGGGACTCCACCCGGGCTGGACAACCCTTTCCAGAAGAAATTATTCTCAATATCCAAGCTAACCCTGCCCTGGCTGCCCCTCCTGTCAGGAGTTGTGCAGAGCCACAAGGTTCCCCTGAGCCTCCTTTGCTCCAGGCTGAGCTCCTTTCCAGCTCCTCCTCATCAGCCTTGTGCACTTTTGCCTCCCTAATCCCTGAGACTGATGCATTCCAAGTGCGTTTTGCTGCCATCCCCGGCGGTTTCCCGGCTGCTCACCTCTCGCACTGCTTGCAGAAGTGCACCGTGCCCTGCTTGGGGATGCCCTCGGTGATGTCCACCTGGGCCCGCAGGCAGCCCACGCACATGTTGGCCGCGTTGGGCGGGATGGGGACGCCGCACTGGCAGCACAGGCTGCGACAGAGGGAAGCACAGTCAGTGTCACTCAGGGTCACGGTCACAGCCACCCCCGGCACCCCCGAACCCCGCCACCGCTCACATGTGTCCCTGCGCCGGGGCCGCCGCGGCCGGCAGGTACTCCATGGCTGCCGAACGAGCCGCGCTTTCCGGCCGGCACAGGAAGGGGAGGAGACGGCGGCGCTGAGACCGGCCCGACCTGCGCCAGGGCGGAGCGAGGGGGACGGGGAGGGTACGGGGACGG
>VZRM01003607.1:90072-108963 GCA_013397955.1 Grantiella picta | reverse complement strand
GAGGAGCCCTGAGGGAGCCATGGAGGAGCCCTGAGGCAGCCATGGAGGAGCCCTGAGGGAGCCATGGAGGAGCCCTGAGGGAGCCGTGGAGGAGCCCTGAGGGAGCCATGGAGGAGCCCTGAGGGAGCCGTGGAGGAGCCCTGAGGGAGCTCGGAAAGGGCCGTGAGGGAGCCATGGAGAGGCGGGCAGGAACCGTGATGGACCTACGCTGTTATAATTCATTAATTAAGAATAAAACAATACTTTGATTTACAAGGAGGAGGTGGTTTAACGATCCGGTCGGTTTATATTCCATTTGTGATGTCCTGTGTCCACCCTTTGGAAAAGAGGAACCCCCATGGCAGGGGGCAGAATTGAATGTCTCTAAGTGCTTTTCCAACCCAAATCATTCTGGGATTCCGTGAGTCTGTGGTACCAAGGTTTGTTTGTGGATCAGCATCTGTTTTCCTGCAAGTTTACAGTTACACTGGACAAAAATAAAGCTGAATTGCATCAACACTTTGTGTGGAGTTTATTTAATGTAACATCCTGATGGAAAGGAAAAGTTGTTTCACTCGAGGACTGAAAATCCCAGCCTGTCGAGCTGTCTGCTGTGTTTTGAATTCTTTGGCACATTTTTCTTTGGTGGGCTGCTCGTGTTCACACACTCTTACTCACTTCTGCTCCTTTGAAATTAAATTGCTTTGTAGACCTCTCTGGAGACTCACTATGGACCACATTATTAAAAACAATAAAAGGAAATAGCAAATCAAAAAGGATGTTTCTCTGCACTGAAGTTTTGTTTCAAAACCTCTGCTGCGCAGTGGGTGTTACATAGTTTTTACTTCCAAGCCCTGATGGATCACTCGATCTTAGATTTCTTTGATTTAGGAAATAATACACTTGCTGTGAATTCCAGGCTGGCATTTGGAGAGTGGCACTGGGAGAGGTGTAGGACAAAACCTGTCAGTTACAGAAGCCACATCTTTGAAGTCACTGGGAGGAGAATTGGATCCCGATAATGCTGCAAAAATTCCCATTGCAGATTTATTTTCAACTGCAGGTTTTTCCACCTAATTTTGGTGCTAATATATCAAACCCTACGTCAGCTCAAGGCACAGCCTCAGTCTATATCAAAACTGGGTTTTTGTAGTCCCAGAGGTACTTTGTGTTGCCTCTGCTTGGTTGTCCTTTGGCTTCCAATGAAATTTGTGTGTTTTAAATTCTGTAAGTGGCACTTCTGAAGGATTTTACATATTTTCACAAAACAAACAAAAAAAGCAAAGCAGCCTGAATCTCACCCCCAGTGAAACCATATCAGTTTGCACTGATTTCTTAATGTCTTTCAGTGAGTTTTATATTTACCTTATACAATAGTTTTCTGCCTTTACAGCCGTATTCTTTCACAGCATTCAGAGGATCTATGTGATAGGCAGGGACAGCAAGCACACCATTCAAATACAGGTTAAATGTAAACATTTAACCCCATTTAAATATAGATTCGCTCTCGTATGCAGGTGAGTTCCCAGTGCCAAGGCCAGAAAAGCCTGGAGAGTGTTTGTGCCAGTGCCAACAGCTCCCAGGAGCTTCATTTTCAGTAGGAATGTCAATAGAACAATAGAATGGTAAATCCATGGGAAAGATTCCTGTCATTAATGTAACAAACACCTGAGGTCACTATTCCCTCACAAACTCTGGATCCAGGAAAGGAGCTCCTGGGAGCTGCCCTCCAGCTGGAGCTGCTCTGAGCTTCCCCACGTTTTCATTACCTGTGTTCTTTTCTGTATAAAACTCCCTACAATTCAAGAAGAGAACCAAACACAGTGTTTACAGTGTCTTTTTTACTATTCACTCACATAAATTTAGGGTTCAGAGCAGTGTGCACAGCACTTCCAAGTCGCAAGAAAAATATCCTCATTTAACTGTAAGGTTTTAGTAACAGAATCCGGCTGGAAGCATGGGAAGGGCTGTGCAATAACAATAAAGCACCTTTATGATCTTTACTGGTACACCTTTATGATCTTACTTAGTTTTTAAGAAGATGCTGGTGACACCCAGTCTGTATTTTTAGCTGTTGAGGTCCTCAACATTCTCACATTCCTGATAATTTTGCTCTTCCTATTGCATCAGGTCATGATTTGGAGGGATGGAGCACTTTACATTCAGACAGCAGAAGAGTAGCCAGGATTCAGTGAGGGGAGCTAAAGGAGGGCTTTTGAAGGGAGCTGTTCTAGGATCCGAGGAGGACGCAGCAGCTCCCAGGGACATTCCTGGGCAGGAGTGGATTGTGCTTGGCCTGTGTGTGGGGTGGCAACTCCCAGATTTATTCCAAGCCAGGATCCAGCTCCCAGTTCAGTTGAAATCAGACATCACCAAGTGACCTATTCCTTTGGGAAAGCAGGACTCTCCTTGCTTTCCATGGATTGCGGCTGGGAAGCTGCAAACGGATCATTTCAGCAAGGCAGCACACGCAGAGCTGTGCCTCACTGCTGCTTCAGCTTGTCCTCTGTGCTCTGAACGGGAGGAACAACATTCCCTGATTCCACTGGGACTCGGCACTTCCAGGGGCTGCTCACCGTCAGTTCACCTGCACTAAATTTACTGGGATAATGTTCCAATTATTTCCCAGTTCTTGCCTATCTCTTCAGTTCTGGTGAGGAACCCAATTAGCAATCCAATTTCTAGTGCGAGCCACAAGCATTATCACCGCTGAACTTCAGAGGCAGGAACAAAGGGAGCCAGAACAACTCCTTCAAAATAGCTTTGTGATAGCGATCGGGATATTGTGACATTCCCCTTGCAGCTGATGGAGATGAAACTGTGTTGCATCACCAGCTTTAATGAGCGTTGTCACAGCACAAATACCTGTGGCTTGGCTTCCTTCTCATGTGTGCGTGAAACTTGCACGTCAGACATGTTGGATGCAGTGCAAGGATAGCTCTGGAAGTGCTGCCCTGTGTCAGCAGGGGGGATAATCCCAATCCTTGCTGAAACAGCTGGGAACAGCTGGATGGATACTCAGCATGCCAGGGCAGAGCTGCTGGGTTTGTGCAGTCAGAGGAGCAGTGGATGCACACGGCAGTTTGGCACTGAAGGGCATCCTCTGCTTCCTAAATCCTGTAACCTTTTAAAAACCACTGCTGTGCCTGTCATGGGCATAGAAACAGGGAAATGTTTCTTAGTGGGTTTTATAAACCAGAATAACCCAAACCATATTGAGCTGCTCAAACAAGGAAACATCCCAGATTAATAAGGTAGATTTAGATACACATGAGAGAGAAATCCTTCCCTGTGAGGGTGGTGAGGCCCTGGCACAGGGTGCCCAGAGGAGCTGTGGTGCCCCTGGATCCCTGGCAGTGTCCCAGGCCAGGCTGGACAGGGCTTGGAGCACCCTGGGATAGTGAAAGTTGTCCCTGCCCATGGCAGGGGTGGCACTAGATGGGCTTTCAAGGTCTCTTCCAACCCAAACCATTCTGGGATTCTGTGATTCTGTGAAATTGGATCTTTGGGGTATTGCAAAGAAGAATCCTCCTGTAATATTCTTCCTTGCTAAACACAGACAGCCATGGCAAAGGTGTAACTTTAAGGAAGAGCATGGACAGGAGCCAGGAGGTGTTGCTTTAGTCCTGGCGTGTTTGCTACCAGGCTGCCCTAGGCCTGAACTTCAGACTAAGAAATAATTGTTTTAAAAAGGTAAATATTTGCTCATCAGAACACGAGAGGAATCTGAGGACGATTGTACAGGAGCTGTTTGCTTTCCCCTTGCCTTTGGTAATCTTCCGTGTCCCAGCTAAGAACTCATCCCATTACAGGAATTCTGTGAGGGGGTGAGGTTGCTGAGAGCTGCTGGCACAGGATCCATCCACACCAGTGCCAGCTCTGGACATCAGGAGAGCTTCAGGTTGGATATCAGGAAGAATTCCTTCACTGAAGGGTTGGTGAAGCATTGCAAGTGGCTGCCCAGGCAGCGGTGGAGTCACAGCCCTGCAGTGTTCAAACGACAGTAGATGTGGCACTTTGGGATATAGTTTAGGGGGTTGAAGGTTAAAGGTTGGACTTGATAATCTTGGAGATCTTTTCCAACCTCAGTGATTCCATAATTCTGGGATCAGGAAAATGAGTGGATTCTTCACTTTGAGTTCTCTGATGAGAGAGGGTGAGAAGAGTGATACGCAGGGGGAAATATTTTGCACATTATGCCTGTTCAAAAGCTGTACATAAAAATTGTGGGTAGTGTTGACATTTCCTAGGCTTCACTGTCCTGACTTTCCTTGCCTCACTCTAGCTGGCTGGAGACAAAACCAGGGAAAATGCCAAAAATCCAGTTCAGTGAATGAAGATTACTTACACAGTCAAGGAAGGAAAACGTGGAAAAAGAAGGAGGAGGAGGAGGGCAGGGATACTCTGTCCACCCAGGTTTCACCAGACCACTGGGACATTTCAGCATTAAACATCTTCCCAGTGTAACCTAGGATGTGCTGAAATAAATGGAATTTAGTAAATGAAATGACAATCAACTCCTTCTTAATTATTCATTATTTTCTTTTGCTTGCTCCGGTCCTCTCTGATGGCATTTGCACTTTACAATTATTCAGCGAGATAAATTCCCAGGGGGAGATGTCGCAATTGTCGTGGGATGGATCTTTTCTTCCCGCCGCTCCCACCTTGTTGGCACAGGCAGGACACGGAGCGCTGACACATCCTGGGAAAAGGTGTCTGTGCAGGGATTGCTCAGCCAAAGCATTGCAAAACCAGCACTCACTCTGTGGCCGAGGGAGTGGAAACTTCCCAAGCTGATCCTAAGGCTGCAGCTCATTATTTATTTAGGAGAATGTGCATTTATACCAAAGATGATCCCGGTGGTGCTCGATTGGCAGTTGAAGATTTCTTGGGAAAAGAGACCACGGAGCCAGGGCTGCTGCAAGAGGATGATTCAGTGCCTGAGTCCTGGGATGGATGGAGGGGATAGGAGAGAATGGTTTGGGTTGGAAGGGACATTAAAGTTCACCCAGTGCCACCCCTGCCATGGCAGGGACACCTTCCACTGTCCCAGGCTGCTCCAAGCCCTGTCCAGCCTGGCCTTGGACATTCCAGGGATCTGGGGGCACCACAGCTTCTCTGGGCACCCTGTGCCAGGGCCTGCCCACCCTCACAGGGAAGGATTTCTCCCGAATATCCAGTCCTGATCCTGAACTGGGTATGGAGCTCTGACGTATTTGGGTGCCAGCAAAATACATCTGTGATAAGGAAGAGCTTTTGGATACCAAAATGCTTGGATTATTGGATAGCACGTGAGGCACCTGTAGCCGGCTGGGGGAGGTTTGGGCACAGGAAACACTTGGATTTTTTTGATGTGTCTCCACACCAAGCCTCAGGCAGCACAGACTGCTGGGTGTAGGTACCCACACCTCAGGTCCAGTCTGATTCCACTGGATTTCACCTTTAATTCTCACGTGGCGAGAAATATTGGAAAAGGAAATCAAAAGTGTGTGGAGAAAACTTCCTGGGATTTATTATTTACCTGGAGTGAAATACCTGACATGTCCCGAACTTCCCCTGAGCAATGCACCACTGTGTACAGAGCTGGATGTGTTGGGCTGGTCTGCAGCATCTTTTTTTGGAGCTGCTCCTTCATAAATCACTCAATCCCTGTGCATGTGGCAGATAATTACTGCTTGAGTGAGGCTTCTCTCTTGTGCAACTTGTGGCCGTGGAAAATGCAAGGAACTGATGGAAGCTCTTTCCTGTGCCAGCCTGATGGGTGAGGCTGTTGCTCCCCATCTTTAATTACAGTGCTGCCATCCCATTCCAGCCCTTTCCCTCTCAGGGTGCTTCATCCTGAGCCTGGCCTCGCTTGTTTTGGGTCAAATTCTTCATGATGAACGTTTTACCTGCGTTTGCTCCTCCTGTTCATTTTTTAAAATACCTAAAGCTCATAAAGATTCACGGAGTGTAACTCATCCTTGAGTATGACCTTGAAATAAAGAGATATTTCTGATTTGCTCCACGATTACACAGCAAAGACAGGAGCTGCCAGAAAAAATAACGGGAACAGCACCCTGGCCGAGAATGGATCTATTCCTAACCCTGCCACAACTTACCTTCATTTCCTTCCTCTTTGCTCAGTCATTGTAAGAAAGCAGGATCTGCTTTTTTTCCGCGTGGATTTGCCAAATTAAACCCATTTTCCACCACATGGATATTTCCCCTCTCATCTTTGTCCTTGTTCCTGACTTCTTCCTCTTGCCTGAGCCCATTCCAGCACTAAGATCCATATTTCGATGCAAAGGGTTTTGTGTGCACGGTTTAAATTTCCCTTTTAAACCCAGACTAAAGCGTGTTGGTAACTGAGGAGCACGATAACTTATATTAGGCCACATGAAGCACTTTCTACAGCGTATTTTGAGCTTGGAGCTTCTTATTCCAATAAAAAAGGAGGCCTTGGTTATCCTGGCTGTACTGAAACCCCAGGATCAGCAGAGTTTATCAGCTCTTACCTGTCCTGATGGAGCAACTGCTGAAATAAGGGTGGAGCAGGGATGATGACAAGTGGGAATTCTCCCAGTTAATTCTTACCTCCACCTGTGAATCAGAGCCTTCCAGCCAGGGAGTTGCCATGGAAGTTGCCTGGAGATATTCTCAGGACTTGGGCTCCTCAGATTCAGGCAGAAGATTGCTTATTCTGAGGAATATTGAGGACAAAGTTGATCATGCTTTGAAGCAAGTGGCTTTGTTTAGTGCAGGCTGAGTTTTCCTTGCTGTGTGAGGAAAGAGAGTGAAGAGGAGCTCATTTCATTTTGTCTTTTCCTGGTGATAAGCTCAGATCCAGCCTGTGGAGGAACTCGTACCTCCTTTTCCAGCTCACAAACATTGAATTTTCAGTTTCCTGGGATTATTTTCCCAGAACTTTTCATTCATTTCAGCTCCTTGATTCCTTTGACTGCAACAACTTTGCAGCAGGGCTGCTTTGGTTGGCTTGATGTCGGATCTGAGAATCTGCACTTTAGGAGGAGTTCAGCTTTGCTCCTGAATTCCCAGTTTTCCAGTTTGTGGCAGGATATCAGGAACTTGCTGATACAGCTCTTGTTTGAGGAGAAAATAATTGAAATGATTTGGGTAGGGGTGAGATGACAGCGCTGCTTCTGCTGCCGTGCTGAATATTGATAATTTTGGGTGATTAAGAGGAAGTTATTCCACATTCAGTAATATTTCATTTGCAAATTAGCCTGTTCTGCTTTAATTTCAGTGCCCAGCTTGGCACGTGGCCACTTGTCCATGTCTGTACCCTGGGGTGCAGCAATCCATCTGTGAGAATTGTCCCAATTTTGGCTTTCTCTGGTGCTGCAAGCGTGGTTTTCTGTTCGTGTGGTTCTGCTGACTCCTCTACACCTGCTGGGCTTCTTCCACCATCCTTAAATTGTTTGGGTTTTTCCCTAACTTTGAAATAATTAGGGAATGAAATTTAGAAGTGGAGCATTCAAAGCAAGAATTTTAAATTATGGCCGAATGACAGCAATGAGAAAACTTAAAAAAACAAAAAAGGTACTTGAGCTTCGTCAACATTTCAAAGCTTCATAAGCTTAATTTTTCCTGGAATTCTGAGTAAATTGGAATCTCAGAAGTGCAGGGGCACTGGTGCTGATCCTGATCCCTGTGTTCCCTGGGGAGCAGCCTAAGGAAAAGGTCCTTGGGAAGCTGTTTTTAATAGTTTTGGGTAAAAGCTGCCCAGAGGGGCCTCAGGAGCAAAGTCCTGGAGGTTCATGGTCTGGGCATGCTGGTGGTCTTCAGTAATGGACTTGGGAGGTGATCCATGAAATTGGCCAGGAAACCTTTATGGCAGGATAAATGGGAGCTCTAATGAAACGAAATTAAGAAAATGAGTTTTAAACAAGAGCTGTATGGTGCTGGCCAGCTGAGCCCCAACATTTCTCATCCCTTAAATTAATGGGGTATTTGTACTTTCCGGGTCAATGCAGCTGGAATTGGATCATCTCCCTTCCTGTTCTTGTTGCTGAATTCTTGGTCCTGCTTGCTCTTTCCATTTGAATTTTTTTTTTTGGTGTGAAAATTCCAGCTGCTGCTCTCTGCCTGAGCTACAATTAGCACAGTGGAGCAATTAACTACAATTAACATGGAGCAATAACGAAACAGGAGGAAAGAGTGTTTTATGAAGAGCCTGACATCATATCCCTCACACCAGAGCTGTCACCCATTTACTGGGCTTACTGGTGTTACTGGGAGCTCCAAAATTCACCCCTCCCACCTTAGTGTGCAGCTGTGATCCCAAAGAAATCTCTTCCCATTGCCTGGGAATTGTTTCATCCCCAGGAAAAAAGGATTTCAGAGCTGCAGCAGAGTTTCCTAAACTGTTCTGTGGTCTCGAGCTGTCGAAAGTGTTATCTCACCTCCTCTCTCTTTTAGCTGGGGGAAAAAAAATGCTTCTGTTCAGTGCTGAGAGCCAAAAATCCTTTGAAGTCTCCCGCTGGAAGGCAGTGGAATATTAATATTATTGGAACATTAAATAGGGAGAGTAATTCCAGCTTTTCTGGTGATGAGGAGAAGTTAAAAGGGCTGGGGAAATCTCAAAAGGTTTTTAGCAGAGGTTGTTTGCAGCTGTTTCTTTCCTTCCCTAGTAAACACCTCTTGCCCCAAAGCTTTAAAATCTAGTAAAGAAGCTGAAGAATTCACACCAAAAAATGAGTTTTCACTCGATGAAGTCTGCAGGGAACCTCCTGAAAAGCGACTGCTGCTGTTTTCCTGCCACTTCCTGCACCTCCCAAAGCCAAACAGAGTGAATAAGGAAAGCACAATGAGGAAGAAAAATGCTTTGCATGGATCCCACCATGGGAGGGCAATGGAAATCCCTCTTCCCAAACAAAGCCCTTTCCACGTTGTGTTTGCCAAATCCAATGTTTGAAGAGCAATGTTCCATCGGGTGTGTGCTGCTGGAGATAGGAGCTCCAGCCTTTGCGTTCCTGTAAAAAAACTGCTTTCCCTTGTACTCCAAAAGTTGAGTTTCATGTTGTGGGGAAGAAATCAGCTGTTTGCGTTATTTTTTGATTCCTCAAAAATGGAAAAAAATCAATTTTTAAGGAAAAAAACCTTTTAATTTTTCCATTAAAAAAGAATGGAAACAGGACTGATGAGGAGGTGCCACAGCATTCACACCATCACATTATCAGAAACTTCTGAGATAGAATTTATACCAACTTGCTAAGTCAATATTTTCATTTTTTCACCCCCAATGTTTGGATTGTAACTTTAGGTCTATTTTACAGACAGTTTTCAGAGGAATTGTCACAGCTTTTGCCATTTTTCCTCTCCTGCAGCGCTGTGTTCATTACTCTGAGTGTGATTACAGCTTGGCACCTCATATTTGCAGGTTCCCAACGGTGCTAAACTGTCAGGACAGCTCCTGTTTGAGCCTCAACCTCTCAGCTGTGCCCCCAGCACGCTCAGATATTTGTTCATGCCTTCTTTTGAAGCAGATCAGCTTTTTTTCTCCTCCAGAAACAGGAGAGCTCTTGGGCTGGAGCAGCAGTGAGGCTGAATAGCTCAGTTCACCCATTAGTCCATTTAAAGGGTTCTCAAACCTTACCCCCAAAAATTCCCTACAAAATAATCTGTCTGCCACAGCACCAGCCTGGCCCCACGCATCCAGAACATTTCTGAATGACTGGAAAACACAGAAAAGCTCAGTCATGCACCCAGAGACCATTTCTGAAGAATAAAATTTTATTTTTTTTTGGCTGAAGAAAACTGCATACACATGTTCAGATCTGTGCAACCTTCACCACATGTCTTCGTTTCCAAACCAACTTGTGCTTTGAAGCATGCAGGAGCCCACTGCAGCTTGAGAAGGAAGTTAAGAGGTTTTTTTTTTAATCCTAGGGCTGTGCAAACATCACTGGAAAGCTATTTACATGTTGCACCTCTCACTTCTATGAACAGGAGCATCAGCTGGTAGAGACGTGCAGAGTGCAGCTGTAATTTATGATTTGGCATCCACGTTTGATTTAGGTGTAAAGTGAAAACCAGACAAGCCTCCCATTGTTCCAAAACCTCCCCACAGGCAATGGTAATAAATCTGATTTCTTCTTTCTAAAGGAGATCTCTTGAAGCACTCGGCCTTCCCTGCAGATATTAAAATATTATTTCCACTCTGGATCTTCTTCCCCTGGTGCTGACTTGTGCTTTGCTGCTGCGGTGAGTGGGAGCAGCAAGAAGAAAATCTTGATTTTCATCAGAGAAGGCAGGAGGGCACTGAGACAGAGCAGGGCTGCTTCTTTCTGTCATCTTTACCAAACTGCGAGATGAGGTGTGGAATTGTTTCCAAAAAGAACATATCTTAACCATCTGGACTCAGCTGCAGGAACTTAGAAGAGAAAAAAGCTGGATTTAAGTTCATCCTCCTGTTGCTTTCTCTTCCAAATTCCTCCCCCATCCATTAAAGCCTCGAAGTCAATACCCAGCCAGGTGTGAGCACTTTTGAATTGCTGGACACCCTGATTTTTTGATATCCTCTAAGCTGGCCAGAGAAGTCATGGGACATTTTGGGGGGACCAGTGGACCATGGGACCACAGGACCATGTTTGTGTGTGATGAGCCACTGACACATCCTCTGCCAGAGCGATGGAGCGAGGCTGCTGGGGGTGGGAGCTGCTTGGATCTGGTGGCGTTCAGGTGCTGTGTTCATCCCCCGATGATGGCATTCCCAGAGGTGTTCATCCCCCGATGATGGCATTCCCAGAGGTGTTCATCCCCCGATGATGGCATTCCCAGAGATGTTCATTGCCAGATGATGTTCATCCCCAGATGATGTTCATCCCCCGATGATGGCATTCCCAGATGATGTTCATCCCCAGATGACGGCATTCCCAGATGATGTCCATCCCCAGAGTGCTGATGGCAGAGCGCTGTGCTCCGTGCCTCTCTCTGCCCCTCAGTGAAGCCAGCAGGGTTTCCCTAAATGCCAAACTCCAGCCTGAACACGATTTTCCCAAGCTGCACGAGCTGCCGGGCCCCGCAGGGACCAACTCAGTTCACCACAGAACTCTCGGGCTGTGCCCCGAAAATCTGGGAGAAGAACTGCAAGGCCAGGCGGACGTGGATGGGGACGAAGACGTAGGCTGTGTAGACCACCATGGCCAGCACGGTGACGGTGATGGTGTGGAACATGGACTGCTCCCAGGGCTCCAGCACGTAGCTGCACGTCACCAGCTGGTACTGGTAGTACAGCCAGTAGATGTAGTCCTTCACCCTCTTCACGTCCATCTTCAGCTCCGGGGGGGTTGGAGGAGACCTGGAATGAGAGGGAAGTTGGGATTTCAGCTGGGATAGCCGATGGAATCACTGCACAAACTGAATTTGCAAGGTGTTGGTGCCACCGGCTCCCCGGAGCAAAGCAAAGTGTTGAGTTCTGCAGCTGCTGCTCAGTTATTTTAGCTGTATCTGCTGGACATTCCCAGTTCCCAGAAAAGCTGTTCCATCCCTGGAAGTGTCCAAGGCCAGGCTGGAGCAGCCTGATCTATGGAAGGTGTCCCTGCCTATGGCAGGAGGTGGTACTGAATTGTTAATCTCCCTTCCAACCCAAACCATCCTATTTTTCTATCAGTTCTGAGTATGTTTTCCTATTCATTCCCTGTGGAAATCAGGGAAATGGGCAATTAAAAGGAAAGACTTCTGGCCAGCTTCCATAAATGTTCCATAAATTCCATGTATGGCCCAGAATAAAGATGAGATTTAAATAACTGCTCTGTAAAAAACTCCTCTGCTTACTTTTGATAATCGTTTTTATTGTTCTGCAATTGTTGGGAATAAAGAAAAGACAAGTAATGAAAGAGACAGGGAGAAAAAAGTAATCTCCAATTGCAGAAGAATTTTCTTTTTCAGCTCATTCTGAAGAAATGAAAAACGTTACAGATTAAAAGAGTATTTAATGGAAGTTACAAGCCTAGGAAAGATTTTGCTCTTGGGTAATACCTTTATGCATTCATTGTTCCCAGCTCCACATGGAAAGAGGAATGGCTGAGCAAGAATTAACTAGGAAATAGGGTTTGCTTCCACTGTTCATTGTTAAAATAGCTTTTCGGCATTTTCAACAATCTTTAAATGCAGGCTAAAAACATCTATTTAGAGGAAACAGAATGATAAGAAATGAGGTTTTACAGGAGGATTCCATTATTTTGGGGTTTAGGGACATTGCAAGCAGATCAGTCCAAAGGGAATACAGCAGATTTCCCTGCTGGAAAATCTTCCAATGCCCCATTTTCTTCTACACTTCTGTTGCCTAAAATGCCAGGAGCAAAGAGGTTTGGACACATCACATCCCTCCCTACAAATGGGGTTGGTAGTGAGTTTGGGGCAACAGAACTTTCCTGTCCCTCAAAGCAACAAATCCTAAAGGAGCACTGGAAAAAGTCGTGGCATGAATGGAAGCAGATTCCTTTCAGATCCTTTATTTGAAGGCAGAACTCCAGAGAGAGGCCTTAAAGCCTTGTAAATATTGCAAAGCCTGCAGTAAAAGTGACCCAGCTGGCAAACTGCGCCTCCCTGGGAGCCAAAAGTGTCTCTGTTCTTTCTTGTGCAAAAAGAGCAGCATTTCCCACTGCAGAGGTGAAGCTCTTTCCTGTGCAGTGGGAAGGAGGAGGATATTAGGGTCCTTTCCAGGTTTATGGGGTTTGCAGTGGGAATGATGAGGATATTAGGGTCCTTTCCAGGTTTATGGGGTTTGCAGTGGGAATGATGAGGATATTAGGGTCCTGTCCAGGATTATATGGGGTTTGCAGTGGGAATGATGAGGATATTAGGGTCCTTTCCAGGTTTATGGGGTTTGCAGTGGGAATGATGAGGATATTAGGGTCCTGTCCAGGATTATGGGGTTTGCAGTGGGGTTAGGGCTGTGCTGGTCAAACCCATCCCATCATGGGTCAATCCCTGCTAATCCTGAGCCCTGCTGGGGAATGTGCAAGGCTGGAGCACTGCTGGGCTGTTTGAGGCTCTGAGTGACCAGAGGTGCACAGAAACTTCCATCTCCACCCCGAGCTGCTGGGAGGAGCAGGAAAAACATCCCCCAGGCTGACTTTACTGATATTCCAGGCTGCAGCCTCACCAGCACCCCTTGGAGGGATGCATGAATAAAGGAGGAGGCAGTTAAAATGATGAGCAGCCCTCTTGGTTGAAGCAAAGCCCTTGTCGCCTTTTTTCCAGCCTGGGGATTGCATTTCCGTGCAGCTCCAGCACAGTTCGGCTTGCTCTGCTTCTCCCAGCTCCTGGTGCAAGGCAGTAATTCCATCCCCAGGCACTCAGACCTTCTGGAACAGCAGCAGGAACATGAGCTGCCTTCACGCTGTGGTCTCCTAATGAATGATGGAGGTTGGGATAAGTAAAAGGAAAAAGCAAATTACAGTGTGCTCTCACCGCTGCCGCGCTTCCCCTGCATTCCACCCAGCCAGCTCCATTAGCAGGGAGTGTGCAGGCATAACACAGCTCCAGCTGCAGCATTTATGAAGCAAAACACACGAGGGGAAGGGGAAAAAAAGCCATTTTAAACCAGCTGAGAGGTAATGAGAGCCGAGGCTCCCCCTTGGGATCTGTGACAGATCCCTTGGGAAGGATAATTTGCATTTGGGGCCAGGGTGAGGCAGAGGGAGAAGTTCAGAGCTCCACAGCTCCTGAGCTCTCTGGCAGCTTCACCACCCAAATTAATTGTAGCAGCAATCAAAGGGAATAGCAGATCACTACACCAACTTGGGAGGCTAAAAATCTGTGTTTCATTTCATCCCAGAGAGGCTTCCGCTTCCCTTTTTAATCATTGCTGTGTTTTATTATATTACTGCTGCCACTCTGACTTGAAAGGGCCCTGAGATATTCACTCATCAGTTCCCAGTATTCCAGAGCAGGAGATAATTTGTTCTTATGCAATTTTAACTCGGCCTTCGTTTGTCTACAAATCTGGATTTAAACATTCGATGGTGGTGTGGAAATGCCTTCCTGTTTAGAGGCCGTGGGACTCTTCCAGCCAGCTATGAGTGAAATGAAGAGAATTCAGCTCCTATTAAGCAATATTCAGATTATTTTCAGCAATTCCACCTCCAAGAAAGAAAGAAAAAAAAAAAAAAAGAAAAGCAAGAAGAGAAACCTGTAAAGCAGCTTTTAAGTGGCTGCCTGATTTTCTTGCTTGTTGACACATGTCTCTGATTAGGGCAGCTGAAAAGATAAACCATCAAAAATATCAAGGTTTTATTCCAGAGCATGCCTAATCTCCCTAATTTCTTCATTAATGACCTTATTTCCTGGAGTCAGAGCTAGTTTGGGAGTTGGAAGATGCCAGTGTTAGGTCCTTTGCTGTGTAATTTCTGCTCTGAGCAGGTGGGATTTGGGGAGTTTTGGTCACATTATCTGACCTGTGGCCAGACAGCTCCTGCTGGGAAATTCCTGTGGAAAGAAACATTCTTGAAGTAGAACTGGGATAGACTGGTTTGCAAAGAATGCTTGAAAAATACCTTATGCCCTCAGCAGCAGGTCAATTTGCACACACAGGGAAAAAGAGTTTCCAACATATATTGAGGAAAAGTTTATCCAGAATGGGGAAAAACCAAGCCTGGAGCTGGAAATGTCCCCATGGGCATTCAACAGGTGCTCTCTGCTGCTTTAAATGTGGAGCAGGGACAAGGTAAGAAATAAAACAACAATCAATCCATCCCCAAAATGCAAGTATTGAATTGGCTCAAAATGGGCCACGTGCTGAATAATTGCTGGGATAGCCCAGCTGCAAGAGTGGGTTTGCAGCATCCTGAGGGATTCCTGAGGGATTGGAGCTTAAATAAAATCCTGCCACGAATCCCTGAGGGGTTTCACAGTCCCAGCACCCCTGAGCACCCACGAGTGGGCAGGTGTAAGCAGGCAAAGTGCCAGAATGATTTTAAAGCTGTCTGCGCTGGAAATAATTTTAGATATTAGAAGATAAATGGGTGATCGCCCCCTCGGGATTGAACTAGAAATCCTCTCTGCAGGTTATTTATCTGGAACTGTTATTTGTAATTTCTCTGTGTTCAGTGGGTTTGTTCTGCTGAATATCCTGACTTATCCAAGGCACCAATCTCGTCCCTCTTTCTGCTGCCGTGATTCTGGGATTTTGAGCCCAGGGATTTTATAAAAGCCAACACCTCCAGGAGCAGCCAGCACCAGGAAGGGATTCCCACTCCCAGCCCATCAGGCATTTCCTTTCATGTTTTATTCAGTGAGCACCAAGCTCAGGCAATGAAAAGCAGTGGATCAGCAGCTGGGGAGAGATTCCGATGAGGCAGCAGTTAGTGCAGGGAATCCAAAGCCCAGCGTTTCCTGGGCGCACCACCTCATCCTGCTCCTCTGTTGCATCCATGGGGCTGGAGTTCCTGCGTGGAATGGCTTTGGAGCAGCAGCTCAGCCTGGAAATCTGCCTTTCCCTCCTGGCAAGCAGAGCCCTCAGGTTGCTGTAGCACTCCCACATGGATCTTTAAATGCACCCTCCAGCTTGTGCTCCCAGGGAGGGAATTCCAGACAGAATGGCAATGAGAGGAGCAGCAACAATGCCAGCACAGCTCCCACTGCGGACAAGGATGCACCTTAAAAACACCTTTACTTACTATTTATTGTAATAAATAGCCCTCCCTGGAATTCTGGAGCGAGGCAATGCTGGTTTCTCTCCCTCAGCTCCCTGAATCAGCACCTCAGCACCTTTGGCCATGCATTACAGAGCTCCAGGAAGTGTAAATCCCTTCCATCTGTCCCATGCAACACCAGGATGAAGGTCTGAGCTAGGGAAATATAGTACTGTGCGTGACTCAGATACTCTGCCTGTGGGTGAACGTGGTTTGGCTGAGCCTGTGGGGCTTGCTGGAAAAAAAAAAATCTTCCAGGAGTGGAAGAGGTAAGGCAGAAAGAGCAACGGTGTTTTCAGACCTGTTTCTGCTTTACCTCGCTGGGGAGAATGAATTCCAGCGCCTTCCTCATCTTTAACACCAACTTCCTTCCTGCTGGCCTCCGAGGGAGCAAACGGGTGCTATTTTGGGTCTCTCAAATGTTACATAATGCACACAGGACCTTTCCCTCTTCAGGAAGACTTCCTTTTACCTCTGGTGACTTCCAAACAAGGCAGCAAAACCCTCCTGGAGTGGCCACGCCTGCCCAAAGTCTGCCCCAACTTCCTCATCTCCGCCTGACCCCAAATCCCTGTGTGTGCTCCTCCTGCAGCAATCTGGGCTCCCAAACCGTGCTTTGGTGCTGGAATTTAGCTGCACCTCTCCATGGATTTGGGAACACATGGATTCCTGCCAGCCTGACCCCCAGCTGATGGGAGAACAGCCCGAGGATTGCTGAATTTGCTCCTTCGGTTGGGTTAAGTACACACACGGAGTGTATGATGGCCTCAAACATTGTGGCAAAGTCCTTTGAAATGAGATCCACGAGTGTTTGACCCTCAGGAAAGCAGAGGTTTGTCTGCAGCACCCACGGGGATCTCATTGGAGAGAAGCTTCCAGCTATTCAATCCCAGCCCAGCAGCTGGAAGAAGCTAAAGTTCAGCCTGACTTTCAACCTCACCTGCCCCTGACAGCTGAGGTTGCTCCCAGCACAGCCACAGCCCTAAAGAACTCATCTGCCCCTAACTCTGCAGCCTGGCTGATTTCTGATTTATCAGTGCCAAATCCCATCTCTCCTCAGGCACAGGGAAAGGACAAGATGCAGCTTCTCTGGAACAACAACATTCCTGGAGCAGCTCTGGCCCATTTTCTTCCAAGGCCAAATTAATTTTTCAACAATTTTCCTGTTCTTCCCTCCTCTGAAGTTTCCTCAGTCGTTTCCTTACATAACCAGCTGCAGTTCATGTACAAATCCCTTCCTTTCCAGCTTTCCCTGGGCTGAGCATGGTTTGGGCTCTGAGTTCTCCCCCTGTGACAGGACTTGCACCTTGGAGCAGAGCTGCTGAGCCGTTTTGCTGAGAAAATGGGTAAAATGGCAAATTGAAATCCCAGGGAAAGCTTTCCCTCCGTTTCCAGTGTAAGCATGATTTCGGAATGTGGTTTTGAACAGAGCTATTCCCAACAAAAGCTTCATTTTTGTGACAGGAGCTCAGCACCAGGTTTAAATTGCAAACACTTAAAAACTGAGAGTTCTCAAGGATCTGTTCCAGGAATATCTCAGAGGGGTTTGCCTTTGTTCCTGGTGACAAACGTCAGTTCCTCACGAGATTTGGGACATCATCTACATCCTCTGAAGGCTTTCAAGTTCAGGAGGTTCTGTAAACACATCAATCAACAAAATAGCTGAGATGTCTGGGCTCTAAAAAATAAGATTGACTTTCAATGGTAGCCCTTATTTTATTCAGACTTTGCTTTGCTCTGGGTCATTTCTGAGGCAGCTGAAAGTAACAGCTTGGGTTGTGGGTAATGTGAGAAAGTGAATATTGTCCCAGCTATGACAGGTGTTAGTGGAAAACTGGGACCAAACTCTTGTGCAAGTGCATCTCCCCTGAGAGCTCATGAAGGAAGCAGTGGTGCACCACTCCAGTCACTGCTCCGAGGGGAAAAGGGAAATTGCAGTGAGATACTTGCAGCAGATAAGAAATAAAAAGGGAGATGCACTTTTTTCACAGATTTAACCCCACCTATTGCAGCCAGGAGCAGCTTCCTGTGCAGGCTGCTTCACCCCTGTGAGCAAACAGGTTTGGACACACAGGGCTGCTGATATCCATTAAATGAATTAAAAGCTCCATAAAATCTGGCTTGGCAGGACACAGAGCAGAGCCCTGGCTGCTCCTCAGCCAGCTGGAGAGCTGTGTCCTGCTGCCATGCACTGCCCCACCTGTCCTGGAAGCTTTTTGGGCACAGAGGGGTGGCACAAGCATTGCCATGGGCCCAAGCTTCTCCCCGGGCAGCATTTCAGCACATCTCCCATTCCGTGTTTAATTTATTTATTCCGAATAATCTCCAATGCTCCATGAGCTTCTAAGCTTTCCTCACTAAACCAAGGTTAACGACATCCCAATTCCTAAGGCGTTAAACCCCACAGTCCTCAGAGTCCCCTGTGCTGACTAAGCAGAGCCTGAGCATTTATTGCAGGGATTCTCCTCCATATTATCCAAGCTTTATCCAACAGGGAGGCAGGTCTTGCACCTGCTCCCCACCGACGGCAGCCACCAGCAGCTCCAAGGAAACCAAGGAGCAAAAATCCTCCAGAAATTAGTATTGAGTGTATGAGCAGCACAGTCACCTTCCCTCCACCATCACCCCCCGCCTATTGCCACCGTTTTGCTTCTGGGTGTTTGCCTCGTTTTTAGGGAATCTCTAAGGCAAGCACCTTCCCGCCAGCTGGATCAACACCTGGAAATCCCTGACTGCAGGGCTGCAGCAACAAGTCACAGAAAGGACCTTCAGGCTCATCCGTGCCACCCCCTGCCAGCGACACCTTAAAGCCCCGAGAGCCCTGGCTGGAGGCTGCAGGTGCGGCTGGAACGCCGGCAGCTCCCGGGAGGAAGGCAGAGCCCGGAGGTTGTGTCGCTGCCAGCCCTGCTCCCGGGCCTTCCCCCGCGCTCCGCGCTCCTTACCGAGCCGCCGGGGCCCCGCCGTGGCAGCGGCCGCGCTCGCCAAGGTCACCGGCCCGGGCTGGGGGATGCTCCGGGACTCGCCTCCGCCGCGATGCCCTTGGGCGAGCCGAGCTGAGCGGGGAGTGAGCGCTGGCACCGGGGCACGCTGCTGCGGAACAGCGGGCTGCGGGAGCGCCGGGCTGCGGGAGTGCAGGGATGCGGGAACACCGGGATGCGGGAACACCGGGATGCAGGAACACCGGGATGCAGGAGCGCAGGGATGCGGGAGCGCAGGGATGCGGGAGCGCAGGGATGTAGCACACGGGGATGCAGTACACCGGGATGCAGTG
>VZRM01003607.1:68966-89996 GCA_013397955.1 Grantiella picta | reverse complement strand
GCGCTCGGGTTTGCTGCTCTCGGGGTTGCTGCGCTCGGGTTTGCTGCTCTCGGGTTTGCGGCGCTCGGGTTTGCTGCTCTCGGGTTTGCGGCGCTCGGGTTTGCTGCTCTCGGGTTTGCGGCGCCGGGGAGCGCGGAGGAGGAGCAGCGGAGCCTGCTCGGGGAAACCCGTGGGATGGAGCTGGCTGGCACCTCCGGGACGCCAGCTGTTTCCCCGGAGCGCCGTGTTTCCCTGGCTTTCCCCGGCGCTGCCGTCATGCGGGAATGCGCCAGAGCTGCCCCGCACGGAGCGCTTCATATCGCACCTCTCTGTCGCGATAGACACCTCTGCAGGGCGGTTATCCTGCCTGCGAGCATCCCGGCTCCGCGGGGATGAGCGGGAAGGGCGATGTGCTCCGGCACGGTGCTCCGGGGGTCGGGAATGGTTTCACCATTTCTCAGGTACCCCCAGGGATCAGCTGAGGGCTTTCCAGAAAACACGGATATGGATGGACAGGTAACGACGAGACTTGATCTGAAATCGCGTGGAATGCACGACCCTGCCAATCACCCAGGTTTCTGTAGTTTGTTCTGTCCCAGACATAAAAAAGGCTTCATTTAGTGTCCTGCTCGCTACCAAACGGCTACTTTAGGAATTAAATTTGAGAAATAAAAGCGACAGAAATGCTTTTTTCCCTGTTTTCCCGTGGTGCAGCAGGATTCCAGGTACAACCTCCCTCACCAAACAAACCGTGGCTGTTCTGGCACCCACCGGTGTCTTCCAGCCACAAAGGAATGCAAGCTGTTTCAAGGGCTCACAGTGACAGCCGGGATTAAAGCTGTTCTTTCCCTCTTTCAACACATTTTAATGATGCTTTAAAACTGCTCTTTCCTCCGTGAACACCCTTAAAAGGCACTTGAACAAACAGAGCCGCACAGGTGACAAAGGGGCCGTCAGGATGTGACAGTCTCATTCCCAACCCGACACTGCCTCGTTCTGCTGCGGCTGATTTTTTCATGGATGTTGACTGTGGGACTGATGCTTGCTTAGCCTTTGATCCTAAAATATTCTCATGCAAAGGCTTTGTTTGAAACTTTTAAAGAGTTGTGTCCCTTTCTGGCTGGGAGCGGAGCTCCGCAGTTCTGTGCTGTGTCTGGACATGACTCGGGGTGGCGAAATCCCTGCTGCCGGAGTGGGCAGAGGTGGAAATGGTCACAGTGGTTTTGCCGGTGATTGGCAGTGGGTGGTGTCACCCCAATCCCCCAGAAATGGTCACAGTGGTTTTGCCGGTGATCGGCAGTGGGTGGTGTCACCCCAATCCCCCAGAAATGGTCACAGTGGTTTTGTAGGTGATCGGCAGTGGGTGGTGTCACCCCAATCCCCCCAAAATACCGGCAGAAGCGTTTTTGGTTCTCAGGGCGTGTGCTGCACACCGCACCTTGAGCGTGGGGTGTTTCAGGGACTGCTGAGGGGGTTTTACTGAGAGGAGGGAACGGAAAACTGTCCCACAGTCTCGTCATCACCCTGATGAGCTGTCACTGTCATGCTTCTGATGGCCACTGAATCACTGAATCTTGGAACCATTTCGGTTGGAAAAGCCCTCCAAGGTCATTGAGTCCAAATGTTGCCAAAGCCACCACTAAACTGCCCTCAAGTGCCACATCCCCACAGATTGTAAATCACTTCGGGACTGGGGACTCCACCAGTGCCCTGGGCAGCTGTGCCAGTGCTGAACAACCCTTTCCAGGAAGAAATTGCTCTCCAAATCCAAACTGAACCTTCCCTGGCACAACCTGAGGCTGTTTCCTCATCCCTGGGAGCACAGCCTGTTTTCCCCCCGGCTGTCCCCTCCTGTCAGCAGCTGTGCAGAGCCACAAGGTCCCCCTGATCCCCTTTGCTCCAGGCTGAGCTCCTCTCCAGCTCCCTCAGCCCCTCCTGGGGCTCCAGACCCTTCCAGCCCTCAGGTGGACTCAGCAGCTGATGTGGAGGAAGGTTCAGAGTGTGCAGAAAAGCCTCACACTCGCCTTTGACACACTCGGGCTTATCAAATGCAGGAGGATTTGCCTCACAATGAATTTCAGATTTGCTGATAATCAAGTCTTGTTTGCCTTGAGACAAGACAGGCCCTGCCAAGCCCCGCTGGTGTTTCCAGAGGGAAGAACCCAAGTGAGAGCTGATTGAATTCAGGATTAATAGTTCTTTTATGAGAACTAGGACAGGGTTTAATGGAAAGGAGGCTGCGGTTTGGTTTATCAGACGCTGCTGCTGAGAGGGCAAAGCTCTGCTTCCCCCTGAGCCTCCTGCCTCTTCCTTCCCTGAGTCAGGAGGAGCCTCTGGTTTGCCCCTTGGAAGGAATGAAAAGCAAAGCAATGAAGCAGGAACGGAAAGTGAACAAAAAAGGAAAGGAATTGAGGAGTTAACTATTCTGTTAGAGCAGCTGGAGCAGCCAGGGTTTGAAAAGGAGAGACTTCATGTGGTCGAATAAATACATTTTAAAATGCACTTAACCCTTGCATTTACCAGCTGCACGATGAGCCTTCTGCACTGAGGAAAGGAGCCAAAAAAACCTCCCAAAACCATAAAATCAGGTAAAATAAAAGATGAGGAGCACGACTACATTTAGGTGCCAACCTCCTCAGGGTTACCACCCTCCTGCTCAACCACAGCCTCCTCTGAGAGTCCTGTGCTTGTCGTGCTACAAACCAGACCAAACTACCTGCAGAAAGCAGATAAAAATAAAGCAGTTTATTTCCTCGTCTCCCCAGGGGCTCTGCTCTGGAAGAGCTGCTCCTTTCCTTGTTTGGCCCCCGGGGATTTGTGTTAATGATTGCTGGGGATTCCAGCGTTGGCTTTGGCTCCTGCAGGAAACACCCAGCTGAGTCCCTGGAGAAGGAATGAAATCCCTTCCCTGCTGGAAAGGCCAACATGGCATTTGTACAGGCTGGGAATATTTCCTGAGCCTTTGAGCAGGAGTGCTTTTCGACAGGCCAGGCTCTTCCCAGCCTGGATCACCAGGGGATTTTTAATTTCCTCTTGCAATGCCCAGAAGATCCAATTTTGTAGAATCTCAGAATTCCAGACTGGTTTGGGTTGGAAGGAACCTTGAATCCCATCCCATTCCACACCTTCCACTATCCCAGCTTGCTCCAAACCCCCTCCAGCCTGGCCTGAAACATTTCCAGGGATCCAGGGGCATCCAGAGCTTCTCTGGGCAGCATCCCCACCCTCACAGGGAGGAATTTTCCCCTAAAATTCAATCTAATCCCACTACCTGGGCAGACTTGAGGATGTTCCTGCAAACCCGACAGGCTGAACTCTTCTCGTTTTCCATTTTCATTTCATAGGAATCGATGTGGCATACAGTGAATTTGGGATTATTTATCAGCAGCCTTGTCCTCCTAAATATCAATAGGAATATTAATTAGTGTTCTGGATTAATGGCCTGCACCCAGCTGGGGCTGGGTGGCATTTTGGGATCAGGGACAAGTAATTAAAAGGTGAAGGAATAATCAACTTGGAGAACAAGGGCTGGGCAGGATCTCCAGTCCTGGGTGAGTCACATTTTTCACATCTCTGCTTCCTGCCGTGTCCCTTGGCCAATATTAAATTGCTACAGCCAGGCTGAGCTCTGCATGAGCAAAATGTGTGATCTCCTGGGATAATTGCGATAATTGGGATTTGTTAATGACCTGGAGATCTCACAGTGTCCATCCACTGGGATATTGGGGTGAATCTCCATCCCACGGCTGGGAATGCCTGCTTTGCTCCCAGCACTGCTTCCAAAGGGTTCCAGAGAAAAATCAGCTTGCTGTGGGAGGTTCAGGTTTCCCTCTGGAGAAGGCAGCTGTGTTTTGGGATGCTCTGGAAAGGAATCACCCGTTGAACAAATCCCACCCTGCTGCTGGAGAAGGTTTGGCTGGAGAAAAGGGGAAAATCTGATCTCCCAGCCTTGAGGTCAATCCTACTCATTCTAATGATAATTCCCATGAATAATAAATAATTCCTATTCATTCAAAACCAGTTCTCCATGGGAAATCTCCTTAAAATGAGGAATTCTTCCTGTATTTGGTTTTTTTTTTGGTTTTTTTTTTTTTGTTTACCTCTATATAGGCTAAATATACAGATTCAGGGTTTCTTACTTGCTCCCAATGAAAACAAGTTCGAACAGTGTAGGTCTCTCAGAAACTTGATTTTTCTGTTCAAAAAATTCCGTTTTGGGAGGTTATCCCGGAAAACATTTGCTTTAGACTGTTGTGCTTGTCCTGGGTGGATCAGGATGGGATTATTGGGATGTCCGTGCAGGGCCAGGATCAACTCTGATCCCTGCGGGGTCATTCCAACCGGGATATTCCCTGATTTCTGTGCTTCAGCTGCTAACCCATCCTGCCGGGGCTTTGGGAGCTCCTGGAGCTCCCTCTTGTGCTGAGCCTCACCTGGAGCAGCACTTCCCGTGTTCCCTGAAAACTCCCGTGCTTTCCTTCTCCAGCCCACTCCTGCCCTAATCTCGGTGGAATTGCCGGTGTGATTCCCGGTGGAGTTCCCAGTGTGATTCCTGGTGGAATTGCCGGTGTGATTCCTGGTGGAATTCCCGGTGGGATTCCCGGTGGAGTTCCCAGTGTGATTCCCGGTGTGATTCCCGGTGGGATTCCCGGGGCTGTCCTATGCAGAACCAGCAGTTGGACTTCAATGATCTCTTCCAGCTCAGGATATTCTGTGATTTGAGTCAAGAAATCGGAAAAATGACGATGTGTTTGACAATTATTTGTGATTTATTGTTGTCACACATCTCCCCGTTTATTCTTTTGGAGATATTTTGCTGCTGCTGGGTGAGTTGCAGAGAAGGTGGGAAGTTTTCGGCATTTCTTCCAAAGAAATCAGTGGGAATCTTCCCTCTGACTTTAGTGCTGATCCAAGGCCCCTTGCAGTGAGTTTGTACACCAGAAAAAATAAAATTCCCTCCCTCCCCTTGGCTTTTAAACTTTCTAAATCCCATAAACTCCCCAAATTCTTTGAGTCCAGCAGACAGAGACAGTTTTATTCCCAGATTTTCGCTTCCTGCCGTGATTTGAAGGCACTCTGTGCCCTGTGCTGGAATCCTGCTTTATTCCACAGCCGAGAGCCAAGAAGAATTTGGGTTAAAGGAGAGCAGATCCTTCAATTTCCCTCTCTCCAGGGATTGCTGCAACTGCTGCTGAGGTGAAATCACCTGCACGGGGAGCAGGGTGAGATCCTCTCCTGACCTCAACCTCCCAGCCCTTTGTGTCACAAAATTCTGATGAACGGGAGGGGTTTGATGCTGAGTGGATTTGCCAGGATTGAAATAATGATTCCAGCAGTTCTGTGGCTTTGCTGGGAATAATGGATAATAATTCCAGCGGTTCTGTCACTTTGCTTGGAATAATATATAATAATTCCAGTGGTTCTGTGACTTTCCTGGGAATAATGGATAATAATTCCACCGGTTCTGTGACTTTGCTGGGAATAATGGATAATAATTCCACCGGTTCTGTTGCTTTGCTGGGAATAATGGGTAATAATTCCAGCGGTTCTGTTGCTTTGCTGGGAATTATGGATAATGATTCCAGCGGTTCTGTTACTTTACTGGGAATAATGGATGATAATTCCAGCGATTCTGTGGCTTTCCTGGGAATAATGGGTAATAATTCCAGTGGTTCTGTTACTTTACTGGGAAAAATGGATAATAATTCCAGCGGTTCCATGGTTTTGCTGGGGCTGCTGGAGGGAATGACAGCTCTGTCCCAAAGGAATGAGCCTCTCTCCCCATCCCACCTGGAATTCCAGCCCCTCTTTGCCAGAACTTAGATCAAAGCTCCGATCTTCCCTGAAATCCTTCGTTGGGAACAAGGAGGGAAACAATCCCAATTATGCTCTTAGGGCTCTGCAGGACGATTTTGTTTCCCAAACACACAAGGAAAACAACATTCCCCAGGACAAAAGGTGTCCGTGACATGCCGGGCTGTCGCACAAAGGGACACCCGGCTGGAAAAGGGGAGCCAGGACATTTTATCCCTTTTCCCCTCCGGCTCTCTCGAGTTTCCAGAGGACACAATGGATTTGTTTCTCAGCCCAGAGCTCCTGACAAAGGAAATCCTGGAGCAGGGTTGGGATAACACCCGGGGGAATATGACTTACACTCCCAAGGCAGCCCGGCGTGGGAGGTGAGCCCAGAATAATTGCCGAGCTGTAATTGTGGTGTTTCACCGAAATAATGTGTTTTTCTGGGGGTTAAAATCTGCATTTGGGAACTCTCAGAGGGAGTGACTCCCCACACTGCAATAGGTATCAGGAAGTTCTTGAATAATTCCCTAAATGGTTTTTTTTGGGAAATGGCAGCTTTTGGATCCTCCTAACCAGGAGAATTGAAAGGGCAATAAATCCCTATTTAGGGGCAACTGTGCTGCCAGATTTGGGGAATTTGGACCAACATTTGAGTTTGTGGGATCCCCTGGCACAGACTGATGCAGGTTTTCCCCATCTCGTCTTCCCCCTGATATCTGAATTTCAGTAACACCAAATGGAATGAGAATGATTTTACAGGGAGATCATTTGATTCCTCAGAATCCAATGGAAAGTATTTTTCCCAGTTGCTCTTTTTCAACAGAAATGAAATCATTTTTACCCCGCACAGTATTCAAAATTCTCATTACAAATGAATCTCCTCTACCCCCAATTTAAGCTGAAAATAGAAAAACTATAAAGGCAAAATCCAAAGATTGTTTTCTCTTTCATTTTTAGGTTTTATCTCTCTCAAGGATTTGGTCATTTGGAAAAAATAAAAGCAAATTACCATCTAAATTTGCTCCTAATAAAGCGAATTTAACAATCCTTTCTTTCCCCCTATGTAGGAGCAGAACAGAGAATTTCCATTGCAGTTTCTTTTTTTCTGTTTGGCTCAGTTTTTTTGTGATAATGAACAAAAAAAGCAGAACACATTGCAATGTTTCAGAAAATAAAATCCCTGGGATGTGTGTGGGAGAGGAGCTCTTCCAGGAGGCTGCTCAATTATGGGAAATCCTGGGAGAAGTATTAATTGCTTTTTTTTTTTTCTCACACAGAAACATTAATTTCCTTTTAATGCTTTTTACTCAGCTGAAGTATAATTTAATTCCATTTCCCCACTCCCTATCCTATGTGAATATTCTCTTGCCTGCTTCAGATTAATACTTTCAGTAACCTATTATTACAAAACCACTTTATTTTTCTTTGCCGCTTTGTTTTTCACTCTTTCCTTCCTTATTTTATTTGCAAATCAGATTTTATTTCGTTTATCAGCCTCCCTTTTATCTGCAGGTTCTACCCATGGTAGAAATCATGGACACAGCTTTTTTCATTAACCCAACTTTGCAAATCCCACTCCAAATCAGTTATCTGCAAATGTTCAAGGCTTGGAGTGGGATTTGAGTGTATTTTGAAGGGATTTTAATGCCCCACAGGCAGCATTTATATCAGGAAAATAAACACCCAGATCCTCTGGAGAATCAGAATAATGAATCTCCTGCTAAATCTTAATTTGCACTCAGCCCAGGAGTTTTCCAAGTGACCCAATAAGCATTTTATGATTTAAAATAATCCAATAATTCCATTCCAGACTACTCCTATTAAACTCTCCAGGAAAATCCAGCCCAGGATAAAACTTGTGGTTCTTGCTTTAGCTTTAGTGGGCAGCAAGTGTGGCTTTAAACTGAGGTCTGTGCAAGTCCAGCTTTGGTGAGAGTGGGGTCAGCTCTGTAAAATGCAATCCTTTTGGTTAAAAATGGTTCATCTTCCCCTACTGATTCACTTCTGTTTTAAACGAAAAGAGTTGAGATCAAACCACAGGTTTTATTAAATTTGGGTTGTTTGCCTTCCATCTTCCGTTTAGGTGTCCATGAACTGCTGAAGGCTCGAGGATTTTTTTAACTTCAGTTTAAAACGTGGAGCCCCAGCGTGAAAAATGATGATTAATTTTTTCAAAAGAGCAGCTGGAATTCTGGATCCAGCTGTTTCCAGCAGCTCCAGTGAGTGCTGCAGAATGTCCCACCACAGGAGCTGAGCCAAACCCATGTCCTGCTCAGGGTCAGAGCGTCTCCCTGCAAAAATCCTGATTGATTTGTTGGGAATAACCTGGAAAGCTGAATTAATTTAGCCTGGGATGCTCAGTAATAGACTTTCCTTAATCAACGTTTTACTGCTGAATGCTGGAGACTCTTGTGGAGCAAAGGGCTGATTGCAAATATATCAGGGAGGATTAGGATTCTCTAAACTTAAATGAAAGAATTGATTGGTTTTTTCCAGCCTGCCTGGAACCAGCAGCTTTCCTTGTCTGGCTGCTGGGCTTGGAGGGTGCTGGGATGTAGGGAATTCAGCCTGGAAAGGTTTCCTGGCTCAGGTTTGCCCAGGACAAGGCAACCTCACATCCCTGGGTTTGTGCTGAGCTCGGAGCTGGGCTGGGAAAGCTCAGAACAAACCTTGGCCCATTTCAGAGTCACTGGGCAAGGAAACTTTTCCCAAGGACAGGGGATTGCCTTCAGCTCAGGAGGGCAGGGATGGATGGGATACTGGGGAGGAGTTGTTCCCTGGGAGGGTGGGGAGGGATAGGATGGAATTCCCAGAGAAGCTGTGGTGCCCCTGGATCCCTGGCAGTGTCCAAGGCCAGGCTGGACAGAGCTTGGAGCAACCTGGGACAGTGGGAGGTGTGGAATGGGATGGAATGGGGTTGAATGGGGTGGAATGGGATGGGATTTAAGGTCCTTTCCATCCCAAAGCACTCTGGAATTCTGTGATTCCCTTTCCACTTGTTGCCTTCACGATCCCACAGAGCTCTTGTTTTTCTTTCACCAAGGAGGTTGCCATGCCAAATCTGCACTTTAAACACCGAGAGGGAAACTTGCAGAAACAAACAGCCAAATTCCTTCTCCTTCTGATCCTCACAAATCCCTGCTGAGCCTGGGGATACCCAGGGAGCTGGAAGAGGAGCATCCCTAAATCCCCAAAACCTGCTGCTGGAGGAAGAGCCCAACCATCCCAGCAGCATCCCAGGCAGAGGGAAGGGTTGGGTTTCCTCGGATTTCGGTGTCACTTTGCTCCTTTTGGGGACTTTGCCAATCCCCCCTTGTCCCCTGCAGGCTCTCATTGGCCACGGCAGCAGCTGGCACAGAATAAAACTGATCGTCTCCCAAAATGAGATTTCCTTTCCCAGGTGCCATGGAGGGAAGGTCATCCCGGGAGCGTTTCTAAGGTAGGAGAGAATCGTACCCTTTCAGATAAACTGGCAGTAGAATTTGTCTCCAGAAAAATTCCTGTCTGTAATCAATGTATAATTCATGTCCCTCACACATCTAAGAATTATAAAGAATAAAATAACATAAATAATCTCCCTGATATTTAAAGCTGGCAGATTGGGGTTAAATACCTGCTGTGAACTGGAATAGCTGGAATTTTAGGGAGCACCCAAAAGAACAAGTGTGTTATTGCCATGCTTTGAGGGGAAATATGTTAATGATTAGCAGGTATTTAGATCCAATTAAATGTAGGTTTATTTAATGAATGAGATGGCACTGCAGCAAAGTTTAATTCTTCCTACTTAATGTCCACTGTGAATTATAATTTTAGTGGAGGGATTTGAATGATTTTAGATTCCGTGGTGGTGAATTAATGTAAAGAAAAAGTCCAGAAATGCAATTTTATTTAAGTGCTTTTATTTAGAATCACAGCCTGGTTTGGGTTAGAAGAGACCTTAAAGACCATCTTGTTCCAACACCCCTGGCATGTTAAAAAAAATCCTAAAATAATTATTTAAGAATAATTAATACAGAAACAATCTTGCCCATCAAAATGAAAACCTTTTTAGTGATTCCTTGCCCTGAGCATTTAATTTTCTCAGCCTGGTGAGGTATAATTTGGTTATTAATTATATTTTCCAGTGTTGGACAGCAATCCATCAGTCTGGCTGCAGAACTGGAGACTGGCTGGCTTTAGGGGTTGTGCTGTGGGACAGGAAAGCTGAGGAATGCTTTGGATTTCAGAACTGATTTACAATTTCCCCAGAAAGTTATTAAATCCCTAAAATCACTGGGTTTTTTTGTGTGGAAATTCTCTGTGTATTTGCTTATCTGCAGCTGTTACAGACACTCCTGCATGAGGAAGTTGCTCATAAGGAGAATTTTGGGTTTTTTCCTCTCCCCAGGCAGCAGATGAGCTGAGCATCTCCCTCCACACCAACTTCCCGGGACAGCTCTTCATGGTGAGACTTCAGGAGCTGCTGGGGAGAAAATCCCAGCTTTGGACAAAAAAAAAATCCATGCCTGGAATCCCAGAATTCCATCCTAATCCAACCCAAACCTGCAGAAGGGATAATTGATCCTCACGGGTTGAATGGCCACAACAGGCAGCAGCGACCACCGGGGATTTTATGTGGGGAACCAATTTCCCATTAACTGATTTTATTTTGTTTGAAAATGGGGTGGGAAAAAATTCACCCTTTTCTCCAAAATGGAATTCCTAAAGATGGAAAGGTTGGAATCCCAAATGCCTGATTTGGAGCTCCTTTTGCCCTGTGGGTGACGAGGACAGGGGGTGTCTCTCTGGAGGTTTTCCCAAGCGGTGGAATGCTGTGGCTGCTCGGGAGGGTTGGGTTACAGCTCAGCCATAAAGGGACTCTGTTCCAGGTGCATTTCCAGCTGGGGAAAATGGTTTGAAGAAAGGAACAAAGGCGCTTTTTGTGAGGAGTCCCCTGAGAGGCATCGCCTGTCCTATAGGAGAACCCAAGGCTTATCTTTGTTCTTTCTTCCTGTGCCAGCTGAACCAACACTTAAAAAAAAAAAAAACAAAAAAAGCAGATGTGAAAGTTTACGCTAAAAAAAAACCAACCTAAATCCCAAAAATCAGGCAGTAAAAAGGAAAGAATTGAGAGAAAAATTTTGGAATGCTTGGCGCTTTGATTCCGAAGTACCTGAGTTTGGAACACTTGATGTTTCATTTTGTTTCCTTTTATTCTTTTGTGTTATGTTGGACTCTGAAATCTTTATGGAATTCTCTCCATATCCTTCCAGGACCTAAAGGGGATTACAAGAGAGCTGGAGAGAAACTTTTCCTGTGGGAAAAGTGATAGCATAATGGGAATGGCCTTGAGTTGAAGAAGGGCAGGAATGGATTNTTGCCCTGTGGGTGACGAGGACAGGGGGTGTCTCTCTGGAGGTTTTCCCAAGCGGTGGAATGCTGTGGCTGCTCGGGAGGGTTGGGTTACAGCTCAGCCATAAAGGGACTCTGTTCCAGGTGCATTTCCAGCTGGGGAAAATGGTTTGAAGAAAGGAACAAAGGCGCTTTTTGTGAGGAGTCCCCTGAGAGGCATCGCCTGTCCTATAGGAGAACCCAAGGCTTATCTTTGTTCTTTCTTCCTGTGCCAGCTGAACCAACACTTAAAAAAAAAAAAAACAAAAAAAGCAGATGTGAAAGTTTACGCTAAAAAAAAACCAACCTAAATCCCAAAAATCAGGCAGTAAAAAGGAAAGAATTGAGAGAAAAATTTTGGAATGCTTGGCGCTTTGATTCCGAAGTACCTGAGTTTGGAACACTTGATGTTTCATTTTGTTTCCTTTTATTCTTTTGTGTTATGTTGGACTCTGAAATCTTTATGGAATTCTCTCCATATCCTTCCAGGACCTAAAGGGGATTANTGGGGAGGGGCTGGGATGGAATTCCTAGAGAAGCTGTGGCTGCCTCTGGATCCCTGGCAGTGTCCAGCCTGGACAGGGCTTGTATCACCCTGGGACAGTGGAAGGTGTGGAATGGGATGGGATGTAAGGTCCTTCCATCCCAACCTGGCCTCGAGCATTCCCAGGACTGGAGCAGCCACAACTCCTCTGGGAAAGCAGTGCCGGAGCCTCCCACCCTGCCAGCCTTTAGGGAAGAGCCAGAGGATGCTGAGCTGCAATTTTCTCTGTGTTTCCCCACAGCTGCTGCCATGTGGAGCTGCCCGGGGCTCATCCCGCTGTCCCTGCTGCTCGGGGCTTTCCCCATGCCCATGGCGCTGAAGGTGACCCCAGCCGTGCTCTACACCAAGCCCAGACCTTCCCAGCCGGTGGCCTCTGCCCCCTCCATCCCTGGGAAAACCCCACTGCCCGCAGCGCCGGGCAGAGCCGAGCTCCCCACGCTCTTCCCCATGGAGAATTCCACGCTGGACTCGGCCGAGTTCTTCTTCAACTGCTGCGACTGCTGTCCTCCCACAGCAGGGCCTCGGGGCTGGCCGGGGGCACAGGGACCCCCAGGTGTGCTGGGCACTGTCCTGGCGCTCTCGGCTGGGCCACAAACCCACAGATCCATGGGATTCACGAAATGGTTTGGCAGCAGATGGGGAGAGCTCAGTGATCTGAAGCTCCTCCCGAGGGACAGCTCTGATCTCTGCTCTGGGACAGGGAAGGGAAGGGAAGGGCTGGAGATGGGTCAGGGAAGGTTGGGATGGAGATCAGGGAAGGTTCACCCTGCAGAGAGTCTGCCCAGGCTCCCCAGGGAATGGGGACATTCCCAAAGCTGCCAGAGCTCCAGGAGTGTTTGGACAGCACTGCCAGGGATGCCCAGGGTGGGATTGCTGGGGGGTCTGTGCAGGACTGGATGATCCCTGTGGGTCCTCCCAGCTCAGGGTACTCTGTGATTCTATAATTCTATGAAATGTGGATTGTGATCCTGCCTTGGGTAAATCCAGAACAGAAAAGTGCATGATCAGCATCTCCTGGGAGTTACAAACCACCACACTGGTGTGGGACTATCCCAAATCCCTGCTGGCAGGAGGCCAAACTCCTCCATTCTCTGTCCCCCTTGAGGTCACAGATTTAATTTCACATTCACTTCAACCATGGCTTTATCACTCTCAAAACTACCTTCAAGCAATTCTGCATCTCTGCTGAAAATTTCTGATAATCTCTTTTTTTTCCCCTTTCAATTATTTTTTCCATTGGAAGAGAGGAAATACCCCCCCCCCCCCAATTTGGGTTCAATTAAAAAAATAAATGAATAAAGCACCTCTCACAATAGGCAGCTCTCTATAAAGGACTTAAATATTTCCTAAAATACACTTTGTCTCTTCTTCCTGCTGCTAAAATACATATCCACAGAGCCCCTAATTCTGCTCCTGCTCTGAGGAATAGTGCATTAGTCTGTAAATGTTCACTTTAATAGCACTAATACTGGAGAGAGAAACTATTCATCAGAGGAAAGATGGGAAAATCATGACATGATTCTCCTGTAATCCAATCTGCTCCAGGGATTGTCACTTCCCATGGCTTGGGAGGGATTGGCTCCCGGAAATTGTCGTGGCTGCAAAGGGAGTTTGGTCTCACATCTGAGCGTGGATGGAAAATCCTTGTGATGGTCGAAGGTGTCACAATCTGCTCCCAGACAGGCACTGGGAATCTCTGCATTCCCGAGGGGATGGAAAGGAGAAAGGATTTTCCCCTCCTCTCTGCAGCGTGGAGTTCTCAGCCAGGTTCCACTCTTGTATTTGCAGGATTGATTCTCCCGAAGGAAAGGGACAATTCCAAAGCTGTGGCAGCTCCCTGGCTGTGCTCAGATATTAAACACAGATTATTTCTGGTGTTTGATGAACCTCTGAGCTCCCCTGGCTCTGAGGCAACTCAAAGCTGGTTTAAAAAAGTCTGTAACCACAGCCGAAAGTGAAATGCGAAGCTGTGAGGTTTGGTGATGTCAAATACAAGAAGCAGCTCTTCCCAAGGTGATGGAATCACCTCATAAACACTCCTCAGTGCCACATTGTTTAGCTATTATTGAAAATGTTATTTATAGGCTTAAACCTTGGAGTTGCTGAGGCAATTCTGTTGATTTTTCAGGTCCCAAGGGGGAGAAGGGAGATGCTGGGCTGCCTGGGCTGCCGGGAACTCCTGGTCCTCAAGGTCCAAAAGGCTCTAAAGGAGAAAGAGGTAAAGCAGACTAATGGAAAATGCTGTTGTCCTCATCAGATATCCCCGAAATATCAGATTTTTCAAAGGAAGAGAAGTTTACTAATAGGGATTGAGCCCTGGGGAGGTTTAACTGGCATTTGTTCAGGGACAGGAACTCAGGTGGTAGAACAAACTCAGGGTTTGTTCAGGAGGAACAGCAACAGCTGCTCATAAAGATCTCACTCCAAACTCCTTGTTCTGAACAGGAAAAGAATCCAAGTGCAGTTTGCTTTGGATTAGGGACAGAAGCAGGAAAAAACCACCATGAAGTTATATACAGGTGTAAAAGCTTCATTTCAGTTCAATTTCTCAGGCAAAATAATTTCAGCTAGGATGGAGAGCAGTTATTGTCCATCAGCATTCCTGGAAGGAAACCCTGCTCTTCATTCTGGGCTGGGAGCAGTTAGTCCTGGCAGGATGCTGCTGCTGCCTCTGGAGAATCCCTGGGGCTCCCAGCACAGAGTTCAGTCCCTGCAGTTCCTCAGGCAGAGATTTACTCCTGGAAAAGGCTTTTGGCCACCCCGGAATGAGGAATTCAGAGCTGTCATCTTCTCCACCTTCCGTTAAACAGCAGCAAGTGTTTCCCAGCGAGGCAGAAATCTTGGAGTGAGGTGGAGCTTGGGGCTGTGGGGTTTGGCTGAGGTTCCTGAAGGTGTTCCTTGGAAATGCTCACTGTTCATGTCTGTTTTATTGATGGCGTGAGGAACACATGCAGATGGTCCCAGTAGGGTGGGATGTTTGCTGTGCTGCACACACCAGCGCTAATTAATTCATTAATTCATTAATGCTGGAATGTCCTAGGAGGAAAAGGGGAGCCAGGGGAGCGAGGAGCCACTGGAAGCCCTGGTTATCCCGGCAAACCTGGGCTGCCAGGTAGGTCTGGGAACCCCAGGATGGAACTGACCTTTCCCTCTGCTCTGGTTTTTCAAACAGCATGGAAGGAGCAGCCATTTGGATGGTCCTTCCATCTCCAAAACACCCCAATTTTATTATTTTTAATCTTCTTTCCCCCTCCAGGTGAAGCTGGAGGCAAAGGCAACAAGGGCAACTATGGCTTCCCTGGACTGAAGGGACAGAAGGGGGCTAAGGGGGACACCTGTGACAATGGCACCAAAGGGGACAAAGGGGACAGGGGGGAGCCGGGAGAGCCGGGAGCAGGGGGAGAGCAGGGGGACAAGGGCGAGAAGGGGGACATGGGGGAAAAGGGGTACTGCGGGGAGCCAGGGGGCAGAGGGGCCAAGGGGGACAGAGGGGAAGGTGGCACCAAGGGGGAAAAGGGCAGCAAGGGTGACACGGGGGCCGAGGGGCTCCGAGGGGCGGCCGGAAAGCAGGGCGACAAGGGCGAGCAGGGCAGCAAGGGCGACAAGGGCGAGCTGGGCCCGGCGGGCATGGCCGGACCCAAGGGTGACCCCGGCAGCAAGGGCAGCAGGGGAGCCCCGGGCAGGAAAGGCTCCCGAGGCGCCAAGGGCGTCCCCGGAGCGTCCCCTAGGCCACCTCGCTCGGCCTTCAGCGCCAGCCTGTCGCGGCCCTTCCCTCCCGCCAACGCGCCCATCCGCTTCGACCGCGTGTGGTTCGACGAGCGCCGCGACTACGACCCTTCCACGGGCAAGTTCAACTGCAGCGTGCCCGGCGCCTACGTCTTCTCCTACAGCGTCACCGTGCGCGGCCGCCCCGCGCGCCTCAGCCTGGTGGCCGCCGGCAGGAGGGTGGCCAAGGCCAGGGACACGCTCTACGGCCAGGACATCGACCAGGCCTCCTTCCTCACCATCCTCAGGCTCAGGGTGGGCGATCAGGTGTGGCTGGAGGCAGGCAAGGACTGGAACGGGCTCTACGCTGGCGCTGAGGATGACAGCGTCTTCACGGGGTTCCTGCTCTACCCCGATGGCTTGGAGGTGCTGCTCTAGGTTTGGGGGGTGAAGGCGATGCTGAGGATCACCCTCTGCCTCTGCCTGGGAGCTGCACCTCGGTTTAGTTGTTCTTTTCTTGAAGTTTTAACAAAAATGCTAATATTTTCAAGCTATGGATTGTTTTGAAGAAATCGCACGTCCTTTGTGTGTTGTCCCAACACCAGCAGGACCAACACGGGAAGGGAATTTCCCATCCCAGTTTGTAATTAGCGTGTTCAAATCACGTCACGAGACTCCTTCCCAGCTCCTGCAGTCCTTGCATGGTCCAAACCCCTCTAGGAGTCACTTCTGATCGTTGATTTTGATTTATAGGATTTTATTTATAGACCTCAGCCAGAAGAGGACATGAGCAGTAGGTTCCCTCAAATCACCTGAAAAAAATCTGAAGTTCTTTTCTTATTGAAATCAGTATTATTTAGCACTTTAGCCTTGGTCATGAATTACATAGAAATTAATCTAAAAGAGTACTAGATCAATGTAAAAAATCCTCCCAACTCTTGTTTTTAAACACAAATAAATCTGAAACTTTTAAAAGTAGCTGAGAGATGCATATTTTACTTTCTTGGTCTACTCAGTTCCTGATCCTCTGATGCTCTGCGATCATCCCTGGGCTGCTGGGAGGAGCCAGGAAACGTCTGGGAAAGGAGAGAAAGAAAAGTGGTTCTGGGTGATTCTCTTCTCTTTTGTTTCTTTCTGGTAAAAGTTCCATGCAAATGTATTTAGTTGAGCCAATAAAACACAGATTTGCTCCTCTTGGAAGCAGCCATGGGGCAGGGAGGGAATTTCAGCTGCACTTTTCTCCATGCCAGAGGAAACATCTCTTTTTTATTGCTAAATTCTCCGGAGTTGCCTCTTGCCCATCTTTCTCTCTGTACCTTCAACTGAAGGCTAATGAAAAATCAATGTTCATCAAGGAAAAATTCCACCTGTGGAACGCTGAGGGCTGGAAAACTGGGAGGACAAAACCACAACCCACAGGCATTGGGGTTTATGTGAGGAGATTAGGATTCCAAGGAGAGAAACTCAATTTTTTTTTTTTGGTAGCCACTGTGTAATATTCTCTTCACACTTCTCGTTATCTGAGTGAACTTTTATTGCTTCATAACCATTTATCAAGCTCTGGGATATTCCTAAAGATGTGGCTGCCTTAATATGCTGCTGCCTCAGGTTGGGATTGAAAGGGCAGCAAGCCAGTCAATAAAATCAGCTGGTTCCCTGTCTTCCCTGTGAAAGAGGGGATAAAAAGCCAGGATAATCCCAGGGTTTTATGGCAGCTAAACTGTTATTTTTTCACTTTGACTCATGCCCTTTTTCTTTTGATATTCAGCCGGGTAACACTGGGAACTAAATGGGCTTTAAAGGTGGGAGATTGGGGTGAGGGAGGAAAGCTTTATAAACACCAACTCCATTAATTTCGATTCAAAGCCTTCAGGTTGCTGCTGAACAGCTCTTGCTGGATAAAACTCCTCAGAATACTTTTTCTTTAGTCAGTGAACTGGTTTGGAGCTTCGGAAAGGAGGGGTGAAACTACAGAGATCTTGGGAATGGGAAGAAACAGAAATGACAAGTTTCCAACTCCTTCATAAGCTTTTTGATATAAAATGAAAGTTCTTGTTAAATTTGATGTGACATTGATGGAGGAAGGCTGTGGGCTGTATTTATTTAAATAAAAAAATACATATTTTGAGCAATATTTTCTTTGAGTCGCTGCATATTGAGGATGTGTTTATTGAAACAAATTGTCTTCGATAAGAATCACCTCAACTTCCAGCTGGAAATACCTGAAGGAAAAGCCCTTCAGACCTTTCCTGCTTTAATAATAATCATCTCAACTTCCAGCTGGAAATACCTGAAGGAAAAGCCCTTCAGACCTTTCCTGCTTTAATAATAATCATCTCAACTTCCAGCTGGAAATACCTGAAGGAAAAGCCCTTCAGACCTTTCCTGCTTTAATAATAATCATCTCAACTTCCAGCTGGAAACACCTGAAGGGAAAACCTTTTAGACCTTTCCTGCTTTAATCTACTGATGCTGGTGTGGATTTTGGGCTGGGCAGAGGCAGCTCTGCTGGTGGGATGCTCTGGCTGTCCAGGGAAGCAGCAACAAGCGGCTAATCCTTGCTGATTTTCCAAGGAGTTGGAAGCAGAGCAGGATCAGTTCAACAGCCTTTCATGCCAAGTGGGATCCTGCAGGGAATTCTGAATTCCCTGTGCCTCTTTTTTCCCTCTGAAGGGTGAATCCCCGCAGTACCTCATCCCTTCATCCCACTTGCTGCTCGCTGGGATTTTGCTCTGTGGATCTGGCAGAGGATCCCTGGGCAGCTGGGAAGCAGTGGGATGTGGGAGATGTCCCTGCTGTGTCCCTGCTGTCCCTGGCTGTGGGGTTGGTGTCACCCTGAATGCACCCCAAAGGTCCTGACTCGGTGATGAGATCACCCTGCCTTGGCAAGGCTGCTTCCTCTGGAATATTTCTGAGGGATGACTTCAGGAAAGCTCTTTGCTGTCTCACAGGTTCTGCTCTGTCAGCTCCTGCCGACAATCATTTTGATTTTAACTCCTGAACTGGAATATATCCTGAATATCCCATCCCAGCTGGGAGCTCAGCAGCCTCAGTTTTCCTCCGCAGTGTTTGGGGCCAGGAAATATTAAAATATTGGGGAAAACACAGATATGGGGACCTGCATGTCACAGAGACAAATCTACTCGGTGCTTTGAAGACCTCACTCTTTATTTCCTTGTGTTATAAAAGCAGTCACACAAAAAATGGCATTAAGCAGAGCTGTCTGTGCTTCGTGTGGCTCTTTTCCCTTTATATTCACTTTATTTCTCCCCTCTGCAAACTCACAGCTTTTATTATTGTTAAGGTTTTACTTTAGCTCCATCGCTATCCAGATTTTTCATCTCCCCAGGGCATATCTATTTGTTTGGATGACTAACTTGCCTTTCCTGTAGAAATGTGAAATTTCTAAGTTGCTGATCCAAGTCTCTCCGATGGATAAGTCATTGTCCATTCAGCTGGTCCCTCCTGGGAGCTCCTGGGAGCTGCAGAGAGGATTAATGTGCGTGGAGCAGGCTGCAAGTTAGACCTGGATTAGCAGGAGCAGCCTTGTGCTTGGTTTTCCCCCCATTCCTGTTGGTTTTCCCCTCATTCCTGTCGGTTTTCCCACATTCCTGTTGCTTTTCCCCCGATTCCTGTCGGTTTTCCCCCCATTCCTGTCGGTTTTGCCCACATTCCTGTTGCTTTCCCCCCCATTCCTGTCGGTTTCCCCTCCATTCCTGTCAGTTTTCCCCATATTCCTGCTGGTTTTCCTGTCTCCCGAGGAAGGAATTCTCTTGGCTGAATTTATTTTTCCACTTGCCATACCCAGGGAACTCAGTGAAAAAAATATTTTTGTGAAATCCCACCGTTGTTAAAAGCCAGGTTGGGTCCTTGCAAGGGTTGTGGGGCAAGGATTTGGGATTGGATTCTCTGCCAGAATCTTCCATGGAGCCAGGGCTGCAGCCAGGCTGAGCCCAGCAGTGTCTGGGGTGGAGGCTTCAAGAATTTGGGGGAGAAATGCTGGAGCTGGAGAGAGGAGTGGGAATTTGTGGGAGCAGCAGCCCCGAGTCCGTGCAGAGGGAGGGGCAGGAGCTGAGATCCCACTGGGAATAATGGTGTCCTGGGGGGAGCACAGATCCCAGATCCCTTGGGGAGGATCCTACAGCACAGCAGGGACAGGGCTGTGATCCCATGGGAATCCCGTATGGGATCAGCTCCCTGGCAGGACCCAAACTAGAGCAGGGACAGGGCTGTGATCCCATGGGAATCTATTATGGGATCAGCTCCCTGGCAGGACCCAAACTAGAGAGGGACAGGGCTGTGATCCCATGGGAATCCCGTATGGGATCAGCTCCCTGGCAGGACCCAAACCACAGCAGGGACAGGGCTGTGATCCCATGGGAATCTATTATGGGATCAGCTCCCTGGCAGGACCCAAACCACAGCAGGGAAGAGTGAGGAATGCTCTCTCTGAGGAGGAAGGAGCAGCAGCGAATCCATGGGATGAATTCCCTGTTCCCTCTGCTGGCAGTGACACTGAGCCTGGAAGGAAGAAAAGGTGTTTTTAGGATTGGGTTTTATATCTCCATGCCCTATTCTGGTGATAAATGAATTTATCCACGTGGACTCTGCTCTGCCTCAGATTGCTCACCCCAAACCATTCCCGGGTTTTCCCTCCCTGCTCCGCGCGGATTTTGTGATGCTGCGGGCCAGGCAGGGACAGCAGATGGCAATGTGGTGCTGCGAGCAGAGCGAATCCAGGGAATTGGGGCTGGGACGGGAAATTCCATGGAAAATCCAGACGAGAGCTGCTGGGAGATGCCTGCTTTTGGCCCTGGGGTGGATTTGGGGCCGTGGGGTGTGTTTTCCGTAGGATGGAGTGGGTTTTCCATAGGATGGGATGGCTTTTCCATAGGATGGGGTGGGTTTTCCATAGGATGGGATGGCTTTTCCATAGGATGGGGTGGATTTTTCATAGGATGGGATGGCTTTTCCATAGGATGGGATGGGTTTTTCCATAGGATGGGGTGGGTTTTCCACAGGATGGGATGGATGGATGGATGTGCTGGGCACAGGGGTTGGGATGAGGACACTCCCAGCGGGTCACTTCCACTTAGAGAATTTAATACCAATGAATGAATTTAGGATTTTGTGCCTTAGAAAGGCCAGGCTTGGCCCCACCGTGGGGTGGTTCATGTTTATTGGGGTCTCTGTGTATGTTTATTTGGAATTAAATGTGGATCTGTGGGAATTTTATATGCAGATTCCATTCCCGAAATAGTGGGAATTTTGCATGCAGAGAGCTGGAGAACAAACCTCAGCTCAGGATATGGGAATTATTCCCCAACTTCAAGAATCCCAAGAAGTCCATGACCCCATGGGGGATTCTGTCCTTGCTGGGTTTAATACACGGGTTGTGATAAAAACAACCAAAATCTAAAATTCCCACATTTTTAAAGTCTCCACGTGTGGAAAATCAGGAGGCAGAGAAGCTGTAAATGTAACACAAGCTTGGCCATGTCCCTGATTTGTGGGATTCATCAATTAATTAGGCAGCAAAATGCTGTTATCTCCACCTGCCATTGATTTTTTGGCTGGCAAATTAGTGGTAGACAATTAGAGGTGTTCCTTTAAAAAAACAAAAAAAAGATGAG
>VZRM01003607.1:56097-68070 GCA_013397955.1 Grantiella picta | reverse complement strand
TTAGTGGTAGACAATTAGAGGTGTTCCTTTAAAAAAAAAAAAAAAAAGTGCATTAGGCTTTCTGGAACCCAAATCCTCAATAAATCCAGGGGTTTGCAGTGAGAGAGGCTCTGCTTCCCCTTTAATGCCTGGACTTTGGAAGCCTTTTGGGACAAAATGGTTATTAATACAAATTAATCACATTTCCTAAATCTTTCTGTGTCTAAAATCCATCCATGTCCTGTGCAGTTTCACAGCTGAGAAGCTGCAGGGATAACAACCTGTTGCAAACACTGTAGATGTGGAAAACCCAAACATCTTAAAATAGAATAAAAAATAGAAATAATAAAAAATATAAAAAAATCGAAATAATATGGGATTTTGGGCTGGATTGTGCACCCCACCCAAGAGCTCCAAACTGGGGGTTTAATTCCTAATACTTCACACAAACATAAAGTAATATTTATTTTTAAAAATCCCTCTTTTGCAGGCTTTTTTCCCTCATTAGGCTGCAGTGCAAAGGTTCCTTGAACACTGTCAGTACCTCTCACAGCAGTCTCAGCTATTTCCTAGCAGCAATAATTATTTTTTTCCACCAGGAATCTCCAATTCACGCTCTCTGGAATATCCTGGAGCAGGTTGGGAGTAAGAGGAGATGAGAATCTCGGTGTTGATCCATGCAGCTCCATGGAAGGCAAAGTGAAATGCTTTAAATCTGATTTTCCCAGAGTGTAAAAGAACAAATCCCCTCAGGACACCCAAATGGGAAAGCCCAGCAACATTTCTGCTCCATTAGCAGCTTGGTTGTATGAGGAATTTATTTATGAGCTCTCCTCTTATGGCTAAAATATGGAAATAATGTTAGTGAGGGGAATTGGGATAAAAATCTCTGTGGGATCACCTGGCTGTGTGGGGCAGAGCAGAGAGCTTTGGAGCTGACAGCGCAGCTGTGCTGGTGAGGGATTGGGGTCGTGGATATTTCTGTATCCAGCTGGGGATGCAAAAAATGGTACAAAAACTGGGCAGAAAGTCCAGGATTTGATTGTCCTCAAAAGAATTCCTCTTGGTTGCCGGTAGGAAACCGCTGAGGAGTGAATTCCTTAGGAATCCTGAACTGGTGGTAAAGATCAGGTTTGGGATTTCTGCTTCCAAAATACCCTGATAAACTCTGGAAAATGGGATGAACAGGCTTTGCAGGGAGGGCTGAAGCAGGATGGACTTTTTTTCCCCGGGAGAATCTGCTGAGCATCTTGATCCTGATCTTTGTGTGTCTCCAGAGGCCATTTAGGGGGAATTTCGGCAGTGGGATGAAGGCAGGAGCCCTAAATAGCTCTTTGGAGGGGAGCAGGCTCTAGGATTTGGGATGGAGGCTTTGGGATTGGGTTGTGATCGGTTTTCCTCCTGTTTTACTCCTGGGATTGATCCCTCTGGCTCAAACACTGATATTTTCAGGCTCCAGGCATCCTCAGGGAGCAGGAATTTCTCTCTGGATCCAGAGGGAAATTTCAATTTTCAGAGGACACCTCTGGAATAAATCCTTGGGATCACCAATCCTCACTCTCATCCCCGAATCTGACTTTCCAGGCTGGAACTGAACACAACTTCCAGCTGAACATCAATAATGGGAAAGAACTCCAAGCTCTTCAAGCAGCAATCAGAGCTGGAAACAACCATTCCACAGCTTTTTCCAAACATATCTTCCCATTCCTTAGTCACTGCTGTTATCATGTTTACCTCCAACAGAAATCTTTCCACTCCATTGGTTGGAGTTGACTCCGTCACTTCAAGGACAATAACTGGGGAAAAAAAAAGGCCTAAATATATTCTTTTTATTTTTTTTTCTCTCAGAGGTTCATAAAACCTTCCAAAACGAAAAGAAAAAAAAAAGATAAATCCAAATTACGAGCTGCTGTTCCCAACAGAGACCAAATTCATCTGCGGCATAATTGGAATTACAGCATCTCTTGGCAGCCCAAAAGAGTAATCAAGGAGAAAAACTCAAACCATCCCAGGCGCTGGAAAGTTATTTTAAAACGAAAATAAAGCACTTGAGCAAAAAAAGCGACTGAAAATAACCCCAGTTTTAGTGACAAATGGTTATCGTCACATCTCTGGCTAATTCTGAGTAAACAAGATATAATGCAAATACAGGAATATCCACACTCCTGCATTAAAGGGACCCCATGGATTTCCAGCACTGTTCCAGAATCCCAGCAATATCTGGAATTCTGTGAGTTCAGTGCTGAGAACATTTGGATTTCAACTCCATGTGCTCCTTTTTGTTTTGGAAGTGCTGTGATGATGAGAGAAAATAGTTTTTGTTGTGCCATTTCTCTATTGATAGAACTTGTAATGGACACAGGGATATTGGGTAAGGAAACATCCTGGTTTGTTCTGTTTGCATGGAAAAATAGTGATTTTTTTTCCTTTTTTTCTTTTTTTTTTGGCTGCTTTTTAGAGACAAGCCAAATAGGCAGCAGGCAAAATGTGGGGTGTAAAATATTTTGAATATGCAGGAGGATCTGCTGAGTGCCAAAGAGAACACAAAGCCTGGAGAGCTTTACCCGTGAGTTGTACGGGCAAAAGCTCTTGATTCATTCAAACAGAGAAATATTTGCTCCTCAGAGTTACTCCTCCTCCCAGGAGCACTTGGAGCTCCCAGCCTGCCCTCAGAGGGACCAGCATGGAAAAAAATATCCTAAACCACTTCCATCCTGAAGGAAAAACCCTTTCCCATTGCTCAGATGTAGGAGAGATCCTCTGCAAGGGGGATTTTCCAGCTGGAGATGCGGAGTCCTAAAGAAATCCCAATAAATCAGCTCTGCTGAAAACATTAACAGCTTCAGTGGGGCTGCAGAGATTTATACTTTGGGAAAATGATGTTTTTTTGGTCTCTCTGGGCTGCTTCGCTCCAGCGTTTTGCAGAATGAGTGGGTGGGATTGGGGTGCTGTGCATTCCCGAGGGATTGTGATCAGCCAGGACGTGCTCCCTGCCTGGGCTGGCATTCCTGGGGAATCTCTTTTCCTCCAGATTTAAAGCTCCTTCAAATCTGCCTGAGATTTCACAGCCTCCGAGCAGGGCAGCTTTGGGGATTTGCAGTGTTTTCACATGTGCAAATGCTAGAAATGCCATCAGCTGGGCGAGTCTTTATTAATCACAACGAATAAAGGCATTTTTCTCTGCGGCAGACAGGCTCCCCAAGTCCTGTGGTAAAACAGGAATCTGCAGCTCCACACCTCGGATCATCAGGAGTTTTTTGCAGCCCGACTGAGTTCGTTTTTCAAGCCTCCCCACGTGTGTGATGTGGTTTAAGAGGACTCAGAAGCCTGGGGGAGCTGGGAGGGAAGTTGGGGTGCAGAAATAAAGCTGGATTTGTCTTTGGATGGCAGAGGGTGGGGCTGGGTGAGATCTGAGATCTCTTCCACCCCAAACCATCCTGTGCTCCCATCAAGGTGATTTACTGTTCCCTTTGCAGCACCTGGTGACAAAAGCTGTGTGAAACCACAAATGTTATCCGTGGGGATGTTTTCCAGGGGTGTTTGGGATCAAACCCTGAATTATTCACTCAGAGTTGTTCTCAGGCCTGTGGTACCTGCCCTGGGACATAGAGAGTTACCAACAAATGGATTTCTTGCTCTTGGGAGAAACAATCCAACAGTGAGAGTAGTGCAATCCCTCTTTTTATTTTGGGTGTGTGTGTGTGTAATTTTTTATCTCAGAACTGGCAACTACACTGAAATGCAGCTTAGAACAAAGCAAACAGGGTTCAGTCCTGGTATTCATGTTCACCCAATCCTGCTCAGCTGTTTTTCACCCCAGCAGCAGTTTTGAAGCTTTCCCTGCCCCACTCCATCCTTCGAGCCCTTAGTGAAGTATCAACTGGCTATAAATTGGTTTTATTTTCCCTCCCCACTGCTGCCTCTCCCCACACATTACACCTTTGCTTTGTGCACTGTTTCTGGCAGAGCCTTTCTCCACCTGCCACTCTTCCTGAAATCCCACTATTCTCCCCCAAGGACCTTTTACTGCTTTGCAGCAAGAACTTCCCACGTTTTCCTGCTCCTCCTGGCGGTTTTGCTCCCCAGCCCTGCCAGCCCTTGAAGGGGCTGTGGATGGAGGGCAATTTGCTTCCTCTCAAGCACAGTCAGGTTTTTAATCCCAGCAGAGTGTGAAGGGAAACAAAATGCAAAGGATGACATTTGTGAGGAGAGGAGATTTCCATGTTGTCAGTTCTCCCATTCAGGGGAATGTCAGCCCTGGGATGCTGCAATGATTGATTTCCTCACACTCCTGAGGAGGGCTCCCAGAAATCCAGCTGGAGCCACCTGCAAATACAACTTTTGGTTGCTTATCCCATGCAAAAAAAGTGATTAAAAAGTAAAACTCAAGCTCTATGTAAACTCAGCTTAAAGCCAGAGCATCCATTGCTCTACCTTGTTTGTTTAAGGGATAGAAATGCTTTACACTTCGATATTCATATGTCATTTTCTACTTTTTTTTCTATTTATTCTGGAATTACTCTTTCCTTGCTTTTCTTTGCTACCTCTTCTCCCCACCTGCTGGCCAGATTTTCTCCTCTAAGATCTGCCACTCTAACAACTGCAGGTTCTTCCGTCAGCTCCTTTAACCTCCTTGGGATATTCCTGAGCCCTGTGCTCCAATTCCTTATTGTCCCAGGTTTTATTCCAGCTAGACGTGCCATAATTGGAATTTAGTGCCTCAAGACTTCAGGGAGATGAGGGACAAGGTTCCAGAATGAGAAACCCTTGCAGATGAATTCCCTGCTAGCACAGCCTCTGTGTCTGGTTTTTTATTTCTTGTATCACCTCATGAAAAATCATCTGCTGGGTATTCAGATCCCAGGCTGATCCAAGGTGGAATTTTTCCCCTGGGATGCTGGGATGAACTCTCAATCTCAGCACCTCTCTGCTGTATTTTGCAGCCCAAGTGTAGCTCAGAAGCCCCTGGAGGTGAATGAATAATCACTGAGGGGAATTTACCCAGGAAACAGAACTTTTCTTTTTTTTTTCAAACGGTCTGTAAGATTTTTCTGGAGCTCATTTGAAAGTCAGTGGTGGCTTTTAATCCATTCTGCAAGTACATCCTCACCCGTGGGTTTCTGGTAAAAAAAAAAGATCTTAAAAAATAATTTTTTAAAACAATCTTTTAAAAAATGATCTTAAAAAAACCTCAAATCTGGACGATTTGTGTTTGAAATCCTGGGAATGCTTCTCCCTTTAACCCCCAGGATGGATTTATCCCTGAGCTCTGCTGGGGCATCCCCCACAGCCAGCTGGAACTGGGGAGGGTTCATCCAATAATCCATCCATCCCTAGAAAATCCAGGTGTGTTAAAGGTCTGACTTGCTTTTTGCTTTTCAATCCTGCTGGTTTGAACAGGATTACAGAGATTTCAGAAAGAGAGGAACTTAAAATGCTCCTCATTTTGGACACATCATTTGTAGCTTATTAAAGCCCAGCTGTAGGCTTTTATTAGGTAATAAATTGAATCAAGTTTTATAGGAAAGGTGGTTTTATTTTATGCTGCCATAAATTCTCTTCACTTTGCCTCTCAACATTTCCAAGGGATTGGAAAAGCAGCTTGAAAGAGAAACCCCACTCTGTGCCTCTCATCCAGTTTATCAACAGGACCCTTAAATTTCTCTCCAGGTCACCTTAAAAGCAGAATTGAAAAAGTTTGAGAACCCCTCGTTAAATCTGTGCTCCTAAATCAACCCCACAGATGGGACTTGTCCCATCCTCATAAACAGCTTTATGCACAAGGCATGGATAGGGATGAACCACTGAAATAAATCCTGCTGGATATCCAAAACAACCCCCAAATATTGTAGTATTGACTCAGTTCTTCACATCTTCGTAGGTCTTCTGGCACTCTGGAGTAGGGTTAGAGCCATGGGGTTTGTGTGAAGCAAGGGAAGCCAAGGGATATCCCTCCTTTCCCCTGGGCTGGAATTCCAAGGGAATTCAGGCTCACAAACATCATCCTCTGGAGCAAACTGCCTCGTGGACAACGTTTTTCTGAACTGAGACTCGAGGTGGATGAGTTGATCTGGAGAAGAAAATTTATGAGCAGCTTTTGAGTAGTGAGAATTGTCAGTGTTTCCCCTGAGAAAAATATTTAACATGAAACTGATTGCAATGTGTGATTTAACCCGTGGTGTAAATGTGCTGTTTAAATCTGCTATTCCTCTTAATTTTTTACCAAATACTGAGTTGGGTTTGGGCTTGAACTGAGAATGACTTCAGAGCAGTTCTGGGGAGAGGCAGAGTAAGAATGGGAGGATTCAGGAGCTGAAGTTGCACATGTAGTAAATGTAACCCATGAGCTACACCAGGTGTAGGGTCTGAGTATTTGGGAAGGCTGAGGAACACACAGAGCTTTAACCATGATCTTCCTTTAGGAACAGCCTCAGTCTGGGCCTGGAGCAGCACAGCCTGGTCCTAGAGGATGGGATTTATCTCCTTGGATCAATTTTACTCCCCTTAGGGCACTTTCTCATTCCCAACTCTTCCTTTTACTTTCTTTTTGTATTTTAGGTGGATTGTTTTCCTGTGTCCATGTCGCTCCTGCCTTTTATCAAGCCCTTCTTCCTCCCCTGTGTGCCTGGGAATGTTTTCTGGGAATCCACCCTGAGCCTGCCCTGCTCCTCAGCCTCTCCCACTGCTCCTTGGCTCTCCACCCTCTGCTCAAGGATCACCCTGGGAATGCTGGATTGCCAAAACACTTTTTCAAAGCTCTCGTTCAATGCGGAGTTTGCCTAAAATGAGAAATGTGCGGACAGCGCTTGAGGGAAGGAGGAATATTGATGTTGTGCAGAAAGTGTCTAACTCCCAACTTCTGGAATCCTGGAATTGCTGAGGTTGGAAAAACCCTCTGAGGTCATCAAGTCCAACCATTCCCAGCCCTGCCCCATGTCCCCAAAGTGCCACATCCACGTGGCTTTTAAACCCCTCCAGGGATGGGGATGTCGCTGTTGAACCGCTAGCGGAGTGAAGCACCAGACAGAGTCCCAGCTAGCACAAATCTCAATTTATTATTTAATTTTAGAACTTATACAGACTTTCAGAGGTCATCCTGATTGGGCCAATTCAAAACCTCCCCCTAGGCCGATTGGCCAGGCTTGAACAGCCTGTCTTTCCAGAGACCGTTTCAATAACATCAAAACTTTACCTTTGTTTATAAAAACACAGGAAGAAGAAGAGAAAATTCCCATGGGAAGGAGTCTGTGCTGCCACAGTGAGGACTCCACCGCTGTGCCAGGGCTGGACAGCCCTTTCCATGGAGAAGTTCTCCCAAATATCCCACATTATTCAGCTCTGGTTTAGTTCAAGGACAGGCTCAGGAAGCGTTGCCAAGGGATTTCAGGTGCCCTTCTGCTGAGCAATGTTGTGTCCTATTTTCTCAGCCCTCAGAGTCTGCAGACACCTCAGATTCATCAGCCACTGCAGGTTTTAATTGATGTTTCTGCTGGAATTTATTTGTGGCCGAGAAGACGTGGCTGGGTCATTAACACTCTCTTAATTGCTCTGCTTTCTGGGAGCAACTTGCCTTTTGTGGCTGAGCAAGAGGTGACACTGGCAGCCAGGCTGTGACCTGGAATGATGGGACAGCTTTGCTCCCGACCTTAAAACCAGGGCAGGAGGTCTTTATTCAGATTAACACTTCTTCCTGCTGAAGCAACTCTAATTTTAGAAGAAATTATACTTATTCCTAAGTTTGGATGATGCATTTTTATGGCCCAAGGGTTTGGAAAGGTCTTGGAAAGCTGCCCCTGGTGTGTTAGGGGGAGTGAGGACTGGCCTGGGCGTCTTGGCCTTTGGTGGCAAAACCCATGGAATAGCCTCATAAAATACCCTTTATTTTGGAGTCTAAATAGAAAACGAGTCAACACTAACAGGGAAAGACAAGACAGAGAAATGGGGTTTGGTAAATGCTGCAGATCTTGGCTGGGGACATTCAATTCTTGTGTCCCCTCTGTGGGTGACCATCAGGGAATGCTTGATGCCCAACCCCAAACAGAAACCGCTGAAAACTGAGGGGTTTTTGCCCTTTTTTTGCCCTCCATCCCCATTTCTCCCCCTTTCCCATTCCCCACCTCAGTTCCTGTCATGCTGCACATTGATTTTCACACCATTGCTGGCCAGCAGGAACTCCTGGTATTAATGCTGGGGAGATTTTCAAAAGATCCTGGATTTTAAAGCAACTTTGAAGGCAGCTTCCTTTAAACTCCCCTGAAAACTTGTGCCAGGGTAATTTGTTTCAACATAAATAATTAAATCCTTGCATCTGTGTGATGTTACTGTTATCACTCTCTGTTCTTAAAACTTCTGGGGTTTTCTTGGTGATTTAGATTGGGATTTTTTTTTTAGGCCAAAGGTGGACTGTTATTATATTGATAACATATAATATGATATACTATAATATATAATATAATATAATAAATATAATAAATATAATATAATATATATCCTGGTATAGGTTTCTAATAGAGTCTCCCATAGCCACTAACTGGGGCCACCCAAGCCACCAATTCCTTTTCTTCTTGATTTATATCCTGGGAAATGCTGTAATTCAGGTGCCTCTCTTCAAATAGATCCAATAACCTCATCCTGCTTTGCCTTTCCAAGAAATAATTGATATTTTCTTGGGGAAGTCTCTTTTCCCTGCTTTATTTATGTGGGCTCAAATCCAATAAATTTAGTTGGAAAAAGTGATGATGGAGCCCTCAAAAAGTCAGTATTTCAGAACAGCTGCAAGAGGGGGAAATTTCGAGGTCACCAACATCCAGAGCAATGGCTTTTTAATCCTTTATCTTAAATTTGGGTCAAATTGTGGAATAATCTTGTTATCCATAACAACCTGGCTGGGCAGGATGACATTCCCTCATTTCATGTCTCTGACTCATCGATAACAAAGATAACACGCAAAAAGTCTCATATTTTCAGATTTCCTTTGGTAAAAGCGATGAATTCCCAGTTAATAGAGCTCGAGTGTCAGGGAGAGTCATTTCAATTATCCTTCTGACAAAAATAATGCCTCAGAACGTGCAGAGAGCTAGGAGGAATAATTGTACTTTCCTTATTTATGCGGCAACTAATAACGGAAAAGAGTTTTTTATCTCTCATAACATGATTTAGTCTCATGAAACAGTGATTTTCTTCCTTTTTCCTGGGGTGAGTGCTTTTGGCTGCTGCTCCCTTGAGATGGGAACAAAGGATTATTTTTTTTTTCTGGCTATCAATTGCTTCTCCTGCCATCTGAACTCAGCCATGTGGCTTTAATTTTAGTCCCTTTTCCTAATATTCTGTTCGGGAAGATGCAGTTTGACAGCTAATGGATCGTTTACAGCAGGAGTTACTAAAAATACGGAATAAAAACTGTGTTTGAGCCACGCCGAGGCATTTGGGGGCTGTCTGGTGGCAGGGATTGAATGTCTTGGACTGGAGAGCCTGGTCCCCATCCCAGTTTTTGTTGCTTTTTCCTGCAGACAAAAGGGGAAGAGAATTCCCTTTAAAACATTTTATTTCGATGGACAGAGCAGAGTGAAAATTCTGATGAACACAAAGCTTTCCTGGCTCTGTTGAGAATATTCCTGCAGTTTATCTCTGGGGATAAACTGGGAGTTGGGAACACCTTGTTCATGACAATCCTGTTGTGCTGTTGAACATTTCATCACAATCTTCATGGGGAAAAGATCAGCTTTCTCTTTTTTTTTTTCATGTTGGCACTGAAAATATTAACTCTGTGACAAGCTCTGAAGTTGGGATTTATTTGTGGTACTTCAGGTATAAAAAATTCAGCACTTAAACCAACTTTTTGTGTCTCAACTGTGGCTTGTCAGTGGCTCCCACTGGAGAATGAGGAATAGTTTTAAATGAAAAGATGGATTTTTTTAATGATAAATTGATTTAATTAAAATGAAAACATCTGTTTGTGATGTCTAGAAATGCTTTCTATAAATTGCCCTGGGAGGCTGGGGAGGGCCTGGCTCAGGCTGCCCAGAGAAGCTAAGAAATTTAAACAGCAGAGCCCATTTTATCTAATATGAATTGAGAGTTTGGGGATATTTTGGAATAAATTGATGTATAAACTTGATGTGCAAGTCACAAAGATATTGTGTGAGTTTTTTTTGAATTTTCAAGTAATCAGTTTTTCCCAACCAGCCAAACCAGCACCCCCCTTGCCTGTGGTTGCTGTGGTGCTTTTACAGCAATGACTGCAATGAATCACAAACCCAACACCAATAAATACATTTTTCTGCTGCCAAAATCTCTCCTGGATCTGATCTCTCCTCATCTTCCCTTGCTCCAGGTTGCCCAGCCTTGGGTTTATTCCCATTTTTCTGCCCTTTATCCCATTTAGACAAACATTCCCTTCTTTGCCAGCTCCCCCAACACGGGGCTGCCGTGAAAATTCCAAAAACTCTCCTTTTGGAATCCTCTGAATCCTCATTTTCCTTCAACTAATTTTCATAACACCCCAGCTTTTGCCGCAATATCACTTTCCCAGCTCCTGAAGCTTGAAAGAGCAGCAGAGCTTGGCTTTACATCTTGCTGGGTGCTTCAGAAGTGATTTACATTAAGGTGCTTAAATGAATCTATTTTCAGGAAAACACTGCCTTTTCATGGGTGAATAAGACCTAATTCTGCCTGACGAAAACATGCCTATAAATAAGAGCTGATGCCATTGCCTTAAGAAGCAGCAATTATAATTAATGGACAGGAAATTCTATTTCTGGGAAGATTTCTTGTCCGGAGGGCCAGAGACGTTTTTATTTATCTGTTTGTTTTTGTGCCCAAGTTGTGTTTTATTAAAAGCAGGAGCTGAACGCTCTGGCTGGAGTTGGCCAAGTTTGGAATAACTTAATTGCTGAAAATGCACAAATTCCTCAGGAAAGCTTTCAGTGGATAAACTCTGGCACAGCCAGCTTGGCATTTTTTTTTCCCCTCCAAGCGTGGGAATTTATTTATTTTCGTCTCCGTGGCTGTTTTGATGCCTCAGATTTTCCCTCGCAGGTGTTGAATTTTTCTGAGATGAAAAGGAGTTATGCGAAGTTCTTGAGGCTTCCCCCTGCCAACTTCCTCTGGCATTTAATTCCTTTTTCATGCTGTTTTTATGCTTGATTTATCCTTAGTTCTCCCTAGTTCTCCTTCCCCTTTTCCTTTCTTCCCTCTGACACTGTAACATGTTCCCTTCCATGTTTTTCGAGATCAAAGCTTTCTCCTCTACCTTTCTTCTGCCTGTCTTGAAAACAGATATTTCAATTAATGTGGAAAGGAAAAAAATGAGTCAGGAGTGCTCAGGAGTTTAATTTGAGCATCTCTGAGTTTTTCCCACTGAATTTCTCCTTGTTAAGGTGCCTAAATCTCAGTGTCACGTTGAATTTTCATGGAAATCTTCGGGAATTCTGAACAACGAGGGGAAAGCGCCCCAAAGAAAGCAGCAGGAAAAGATTAGAGAGGTCTTGTTTAATTTGGTGCAGTTTTTGAGGATGAAATGAGTGTTTAATTGGCAACCAACTCCTTGGGAATGCTGCTGTGGTTTGAGGAAACCCCTTGGCAACATTCAGGGGGGAGCAAGGAATTCTTCATCCACCAGCTGCTCAGCTGAGCATTTCCATAATTTTCCTTCCTCAGAACAACTGGTGAGAGATTTGGATGTTCTCCCTCTGAATTGATGGATCTCCTCAGGCAAATCCTGGGAGGAGGTAGAAGTGGAACTCTGACTCTTCCTTGGGCAGTTTTTCCAGTTTTTCCCTTAAGGAGTGATTTCCCTTGGCAGGAGGAGCTGCTGCAACACCAGGAGGCAAAATTAGGATGGAGGGATGGATGATGGATGGATGGATAGATGAATGGATTTAGGGATGGATGATGGATGGATGGAGGGATGGATGGATGGAGTGATGGATGGATGGAGATGGATGGATGGATGGATGGATGGATGGATGGATGGATGGATGGATGGAGTGATGG
>VZRM01003607.1:13574-53752 GCA_013397955.1 Grantiella picta | reverse complement strand
TCTGTCTTTTTTTTTTTTTTCTTTGTTTTTTGTAAAGGAAGTATTGGCTTCTAAAAGATCTGGAATGCTTTAAAAAACCAGACTTCCTGACCCTCTGGTGTGAGTTAACATCTCCTATATGTCCTCTTACTCTGTCTTACTCTTTGACTTTGGCATGGTGGATTAATTAAAGACCTTTCCCATTTCTCAAGTTTTGAACTTTTCCAGCTTGTTTGTCTCTCCTTCATCTCCTTCCTGTGGGTTAATTATGGAAATCTTCATTCCCACCTCCCTGGGTTGGTTAACACCCCAGAAAGTCATCACTCGGATTTTTATTTATTTCTGTGTCTCCTGACACAAGTAGTTCTCCATAGGAGCAGAGGTTTAAATTATTTAGAGTACGTTGAAGCTTTCTACACTGTGTCAGGGCGAGCTGCAGCCGAGATATATTTTAAAGTATATTTTTCATGAGGCCATAAAATAACCTCATAATTCTGTTTGTCAGACTTGAATTGTGAGAATAAATATGGCCACCAGTGGATATATGGTCTTAATACTTTTGGCTATTGGGTGCTTGTGTGTATATAGTGTATATATATATATATATAAAAAATAGATAAAATATTTACTTTTTTCCTGTGTGTTGAAGCTCATGAGGAGCAGGAATGAAATAAACTCTGTATTAATTATGGAGTGGTTTAGGTTGGAAGTGACATTTAAAGGTCATCCTGACCAAACCCCTTGGAGTTAAGGAAATTAGAAGAGTCCAGTCCGGCCTGACCTTGAATTAACCTTGATCCTGATCCTAATTAAGGTTTTAATGAATGAAATAATTGAATTTTATAATGCTTGAGTTGTGTTTGTGCTTTCACAAAAACCTTAAAAAAAATAACAAAGACACAAAATCAGTGTTTCCAAAGGGGAACACGTGGTTGAGGTGCAACATTCGCCTCTCATCATCACCTAAAATATTTAAATATATTTCCATTTGCATGCAGAAAGATGGATTCAAGGGTGCTAAATTTTACTTTTTTCCACTATATGCCCATTTTCTTTCTGTTTTTCTCTCTAGATTATTTTTTCCCTTAAACCCCCTTTTTTCTTGCTGCCAGATGTTCATTTCTGCTCAAACAAGAGCTCAGCACCCCTGACTGGCTCCTGTGTGGCTCCTGCAGAAACCTTCCCATTCTCCTTTTCTTTCTCCTTTTCCACCCACAAAAGTGAAATTCAGAATTAGTGCACTTAGATTCCTTGACTTAGTGGGAGCTTAACCTTGACTGACTTTGAAATTAATATTTTCTATTGTTTAGCTCCCTCCTCAGAATATATATATATTAAAAAATTATTGGAAATTATGCTGCAATAACCAAAGTTATTCCTCCAAATCCATCCAAAAATCTTCTTCAACTTTTATTTTCTTTTATCATATACATGATAAGTATCCATATTCCAATGGTTGGAATGATGCTTTAAAAAAGCTATTAATTATAAATGTAAATAATATTTAACAATATATTATAAAATAGATAATATTTTATATATTATTATACAAAATATACAAAATTTATATTTGTTATATAAAATGTATGAAAATAAAGCACAAAAAAATTTAATCCAATGAGATAAAAATCCTTCTAAAACCCTGATGAAATATCAGGCCCATGCATAACAAACCCTTTGCTGGTGGAATTCCATGCCAGAAGACACTCGAAGCTGCTGTCCTGGAGCTGCAGGGCTAGGATTTGCCATAATAATATCGATTTTTCCCTGCTTAATATTGCAGTGAGTCTTCTCTTCCATCCATGGGGATGCTATTACTCAATCCACGTGTTCTCCCTAATTTTCCCTGGTGCAGAATTAAGCAAAGCAAATCTCCAGGCTTCAATTCATCCTGAATTTAATAGTTCTGCTTTCATTCCGACCCAACAGAACCCCTTTAACCTCGTATCCACATGGGTAAATTCCCAAATTATTTTTAAAACTATGCAGGAAGAGTTGAAACAAGACAGGAGGGATTTATTGTGGGGTAGATTGGACACAGACAATCTAGCATAATTTTTTTTTTTTTAGTGGAAAATTTTAATATAAACACGAAATGCCTCAAAATCTCCCTGTGCTCCCGAGTTTTCAATGTCTTGCTAGTTTTCCTTTGTTTTTAGTGGATTTCTTCCCTTGGAGAGCCTCAGGTGATTTGTTGGCTGCTGAAGGGTTTTGTGCTCTAATTCCCTCGAGGACAATTCCCATTCCCAATCATACCCCAAGCCCTGCCTGATGTCTCACCCCCTGGCAGTGAGGGAGGATTTTTCTCCAGGAGAATCAGGATAATTACCAAACAAAATCCCAACCCGTTATCCATGCAGGGTCAGACAATGGCAGCCAATTTCTCCTTGTGCTCAGGATGTTCCAGTTCCTCCTCATTTGGGAAGAGCAAACCCCAGAATGAGCCGAAAAGGTAATTTTCAGATTGCCTGTCAGCCCCACATACATTTTTATCCATCATCACAGTGACTTCCTCAGCATTTTGTGCTTCATCTGCATAACCAGACTTCATTGATACTTCAGAGCAATTTTTCCACATCAAAATTAAATTCCACATAATTTATTTCTGCATAGAATCAATACAAAAATATTGCCCACAGATTAAATAAAGACTAAAGAAGTTTGCTGTTGTTGACTCATGGTCTGAACTCCTCTGTGCTGCTGCAAAATTTGGGGACAGCGTTCCATAAAAATGAAAATAAATGCTATAAAATCCAAGTTCTCCTCCAATAAACCACTCTGGTAATATTTCATGGCTCTTAGGTCTGGGATTGGGGTACTAAATATTTGACAACAGGGTTTTTAGAGGATTTGAGGACTTGTTAAATGAGTGTCTTGTCTTTGCCAGGTGAGGCTAATTGGATTTATCACACATTGTCCTGCTGCATGTCCAACTCACAGGCAGAAAAAAATTAATGTTGAACTCCCCAGACTTGCAAGTTTGGTTTATTTGGTGGCAAAGGAACTTGGATGAGTTTTAGCTCATGAAAAAGACATTCTAAAATGAAGTCCCCCCAGGAAAAAAAAAAAATTACTTCTTTACTACTTCTTCAAAATATATCAATACAATGACAAAGAGGGTAAAATCTTCATTATCTTGGGTTTTGCTGGGGAGAAAAAAAAGGATTAGGAGTTGTAAGTTTTGTTATGATTTGAGTGGGATGCAGCCTACACTGGCCTTGGATTGATGGGATTGCAGGAATGGTCAGCCTGAAAGGAAGAGGCTGAAGGAAAAATGAAGTAAAAATGAGGATGGAAACTTTTAAACCAGAAATAAAAGATAAGAATGGGCAATTAAATGAGGAGAGCAGTGCTGGTGTGCTAAATTAATGGTGAAAAATAAGGTTTTCCTGCCTTTCCTCCTGCTCTGTTTGACTGGGAAGGTTTAGCAGGGAAGGAGGAAGAGGAATTATTCCTGAAAGGGCAAATCTGGAGGGATTCATGCCAACAAATCTGCTTTGGGTCGTTTCTTTTCATGGTGTTTGGATGTACAAAGGGGTAATTAATAACCGACGTCTAATAAGACTTCGATCTGAGCTGGGTTGGGATGGTTGAGCCCAAAGTGACGCTCAGGACAAGTTGTGTTCCACCAAGCACTGCTGTCCTGTCTTTGAGCTTCTGCAGCACAAACTCTAGAAATGCTTCATTTTCTCTCATGAAATATGAAAAATCCACTCAGTGAGCAGAAATTTTCGATTTTGGAGAAACTGGAGTTTTCCTAAAGCCACACCAGAGGTGCTGTGGGGGGAGAGCTCTGGGAAATACCAAGCTGAGTTTCCCACCTGGAAGATTTGTGTGGTAAGAGATGAAAATGGGAGAAAATATTGTTCTCCTCCCCTCATCATGGGAGGAGTAAAAATTCCCCTTCTCAGAGGAGTTGTTGAGTTTTGCTCTCCATCAACCCCCAGCAGGGCAGGACCTGAATTTTCTCAGCAGGAGTGGTGACCTTCCCAGCCCCAGGAATTTGTTCCAGCTGGAGCGAGGAGAGGTTTGGATGTAAAACAATCAAATATTCCCCAAGGAGGGAGCGTTCGGGTTTCACAAACACCTCAGCTCATGCTTTCCCTCTGCCCCTGCTCGTTAATCCTGACCCAGCAGCTTTTCCTCCATCGGCTCTCTCTTCTCCTGCTCCGAACACAAATTTTTGGGTAATTACGAGGGCTGAAGCTCGTTAGAGGCTGAGCGAGGGAAGTGCTGTTCCAGGAATGTTCCCTCTTACTGCTGAATTTCTTCCAAAGAGAGGTGACATCCATGACCTCTGAAGTCCATCTGAGAGAATGAGTAACTTTTAGAAGAACAAACTAGTTTGTGTTCCGGATAATATTTTAGATAATAATAAAAAAACCCCTTGAAAATAATAATTGCTGGAAAATGGGCTGCTTGTATTCATTTTACAGAAAAGAATAAGGTTTGTTGCTTGTTTCTTGGGTGCCAAGACACAATTATTTGATTAAAAAAAAAGGAATTTCAGTATTGGAACAGTGTTGAATTTTAGTCTTTACAGTGATCTCTTGAATTATCCTGATTAATCACCCTCTTCTTTTTTTCTCTTAAATTACCTCGTGGTTTTTTTAAAAAAAGTTGGTGATCTCAGATATTTCTTTCCATTAGAAGCATTCTGTGCTTTGATGGATTCCAAAGGAATTTCTCACCTTTTCAAGGTGGAGGTACTAAAATCTGGTGAAAATTCAGAGTTTTCCCTCAAGTGTTGCATCAGTGCAAAGATATTTTCCGTTATTTCAGGAAAAAGCCTAGAGACAAAATGAGATTTGCTGAAATAATGTGCTTGGAAAAAAACCTGGATCTCCTGAATTTTTCTGCCTGGATAATGGTTGGACTTGAGGAATTTAGGAATCTTTTCCAATCTTAATGATTCTCTGATTCTGCAATTGTGACTTAATTAATTCCTGCCAACTTTTCCAAGCAGAAGCATGGATTTGCCTCTGCAGAGAAAGGAGAAATAAAATCTTGGAAATTAGGGTCCTAGAAAAAAAAAAATCTACTTCCAGAATTCAGCACTTTTTCGCTGGAGTGATTTTTTCCAACCATCAGTTTCCTGCCTGCTCTGGGATGAAATGAAGACAAACATGACAAATTCCAAGGCTCAGTTCCAATAAATCAGTTTATTTGGACTGTGTAATTGTGGGATGTCTCCCTTTTGAGGGATGGCAGGCAGTGATGGAGGTGCTGAGCATAAAAAAACCTGAAAACTGAATTTTATAGTTCTCCTGGACTTCTGAATGCCCAAGGAACAACATCCAGGCTTGGAGAGTTCCATTTGGATCGAGGGCTGGCTCTCATTCCAGTTGCATTCACTGATAATTTTCCCTCTTCCTGAATTAGTTTTTGGGTATCATCCATGCCCTGCTTGCCTTGGACATGTTTAGGAAAGAGAAATAAAGGACATTTTCCTGCTGCACAGAGTAACTGTGTGAAAAGGGATTTCCCTTGCTTTAAACGCTGGATTCCTCCAAAAACCTCTGGAAAAGAAAAGCCACATAATCCTCTCTCTGCGCCAGGGGGATATGCAGAATTTCAATTTGCTGCAACATAAACCTGCTTGCATTCCTATGGATTTGGTTACAAATAAATAAGCAAAATTCTCTTATTTTCCCTTCACCGAGGGCACAGCACTGCGATATCCTGCATGAATTTTACATGAAATATGAGTTGAAGGTGCTTGTGTAATTCCCTTGGGAAAACAAACAGCATTTCCTGGTGCTAACAGGAGAGATGCACTGGGCAATCCTTTTCTTTCCGTTATTTTGTCTCCAACTTTATGGGCATGGGGACAAAAATGGAATTAATCTTTGTTAAAAGATGACCTTTGGAACAGGCTGCCTGCTGAGTGTTTTAATTATTGGAGCAGGAATTCGCAGCTGGATAGGCAGGAAAGATTGATTTCCTGGGAGTGTATCAGAGAGAGTGGGGCAAATCCACGCCTGGTGTTGCCTCAGTGAAATCAGAGCCACTTCTGGAAAAGGGAATATGGGAAATATCCGTGTGGGAATTCCTGTTTTGCCCAGGGGACTCTGCTGGAAAATCTCCTATTTGTATTTTAATAGTGGGAACTTGGTGTTGCTGTAGGAATATTGGGGCTTTNGATTTTTTGTTTTTTGTTAGAATTTGGGTTTTTTTTTTTTTTTTTATTTTTTTTTGTTTTTTTTTTTTTTTTTTTTTAGTTGGGTTTTTTTTTGCTGGTTTGTTTTATTTCTGACTGGTCTTTTTATTAAAACTGCTTTTAATTTCTTTGAATAAAATGGATTTGGTAGATTTAGATGGGATCTTGGGATAAAATTCCTGGCTGTGAGGATGGGGAGGCCCTGGAATGGAAATTCCAAAAAAGCTGTGGCTGCCCCTGGATCCCTGGAATGTCAGGCTGGATTGGGATTGGAGCAGCCTGGGATGGTGGAAATGTCCCTTTCCATGGCAGGGATGGAAGGGAATGGATAATCCTTCAAATCCCTTCAACCCAAACCGTTATTTGATTAAAAACAAAACCTCAGCAACTGAGAAATGCATTCCTCTATCAAAGGCTGGGAGATTCCAGACCACTCTTGGAGCTAAAACACCCCAGAAATTTAAGTACGACTGTGCCAGTATTCCCTCCCCAGCCAATTATCCCCCTCTGGATGGTGTAAATCAGGAATTTTTGCCTCAGCTCATGCTCCTTGCTCAGCCAAAAGGTGTCAGGGCAGTTGTACCCCAGAGATCCCTTCCCCTGGATCCCTCCTGCCTGCACAAACACAGCTAATTTCAGCTCCCCAGGCCAAATCCTGGAGCAGGGTTTCCAAGAAGCCAATTATTAGTTAACCAAAGGATAATTGGATTTAACAGGAAAACTGTGCAGGGGCTCAGCAGCAGAGCAAAGACCTGAGAACAATGGGCTGAGAGCAAAGAGGGCAACTGCCAGTGGAATTCTCAGGGATTGCTGTCGGACCAATATGATTTCATATTATTCCCTTAATGACTTTGGCACCAAAAGTCAAAATGTGCTAATGAAATTTGCTGATGGCATGAAACCCGGAGACAGTGTCAACACTGAGGAGGGTTGGATTAATTAGGCAGGATTAGATGACCTCCAAGCCTGGAATAATAGAATTAGGGGAAAATTGAGCAGTGCAGGCTCAGGGTCGTGTCCTGGGGAATAATGAGCTGAATTCCATCAGCACCAGCAGGAGGATTAGGACCTCTGGGGCTTTTCCTTGATCACAGGAAGCTTTTGACCCATTAAGGGGTGCAGAGTGGGGCTGTGAGTTTCCAAATCTGTGTGGGACTGTGGTTTCCTGAGCTCAGGGAAAGCCCAGCTGGGGCTAGAAAATGTCTGGGAGAGCTGCTGGGCTGGGAATGGGCTGGGAAAGCTGCAAAAAGAGCGAGGGGAAGGGGTGTGGTTGCTTTCTGTGGGGACAGTGGGGGATAAATAGGAGGGAAAAGCTGTTCAGAGGATGATTTTGTGGGTTGTGGGGACAAGGGGATGTAAATCAGGTTTAAATAAATTGAGGCTGGGAATTATTGGAAGGTTTTGAGCTGCAGGTGGACTGGGAATCTGGGCAAGGAAGTTACGACTTTATGAGGGCCAAGGCTGATAAATGCTCAAGGTTCTGGCTGGCAGAGGGGATGGGGCTGGGGATGTCCAGGAGCAGTTCCAGAGCTCTCTTCCCAGCAGTGCAGGGCTCAGAGGGTGCTGATATCCAGCTGCACTCCACATATTCCTTAAAAATAATTCACAGCCATGTCTAGAGAAGCAGTTAGAGGAGCTGTTGGTGCCCACAGAGGGCTAACAGCAGTGTGGAGAGAGACCACAGGTGAATTTGTGCCTCCAGAGCTGTGTGTGCCTCTTGCAAAGACCAAATCCACCTTTGGAACAGCCTGGGGAGGGCTGGAATTCTGATTGGCAGCTGTGGGACAGAGATGAAATTTATAGCTTTTAAAACATGATTTGCGCGAAACATCTCATTTTTAGGGCAGGCAGGGAGAGGAGGTGGACAGGGAATGTTCAACTTGTGGGCAATGTCTGTTTTGGAGAGGAGATTGGTGAATTTCATGGTCACACCTGAGGATAAAAAAAATAGGGAAGTAGCTGAGAGTTTTTGGGCTGGTCAGGATTACGGCACATTGCAAAGGAATGCCAAGGGTGATTTTGGACACGCCTGGAGCCTTGGTGAGTGTGGCTGTCCTGTCTGGGTGTCACCAGAAGGGACAAGGTGCTGTGCCTGGCTGTGCCATGCCTGCTGCTCCGGGGCTCCCAGCCCTGCTCTGACACACTTGGATACCCCAATCCCCAAATTAACACAACCAGAGACAAATCCAATTAGGAATCTGCTGCCAGCTCACCAGTCCTGTCCCTTCTGCAGCTGAAAGCTGCATTTTCTGTCTCGTCCACGCTCATCTGTCTCAACAACAGAGAGGTACAGGAGCAGAGGAATCCCAGACTCTTTGGGGTTGGAAGGATCTCTGGAGATTTCTTCTCCAACCCCCAGGGTCACCTGGAGCAGGGAATACATCCAGGGGGTTTGGAATGGCTCCAGAGTGAGACATCCACAGCCTCCCTAAGCTGCCTGGCTGGAAAGCTTTTGGAAATGCTTTGGGCTTGGAATTGTCCCTTGGGATCCACCAGGAACAGGGACAGGCAGGAATGGCACATCCTCTGCTCCTCCCCAGCCCCTTGGAGCACCTGAAACATCATTTGTTGGCTTAAGAAAATGAATTTTTCGGCTGCTGAAGCCTTGTCAGGAGTGACTGTAACTGTTTGGTAATGAGGCAAACACAGATTTCCCTGTGTGGGAGCAATTCCCTGAGGAAAACCTTGGCTTTTCCCAAACAAAACCACTCCCAACCCTGTTTTGCTGGAGTGCTTTAAAATTATTAGTAAACTATAATTGTATTGTATTAGATTATATTATATCACATTACATTATATTATAATATATTATAAAATTATATTATTATAGTATATAATTAAGATATTATTAATAGATATTATGATATTGTTATTATATTATATTATATATTATAATTATATTCCAAGACCAGAGCTTTCCAGAAGGCCTTTTGGCTCTGCTCTCCCCAGTAGGTATTATTTGCTTTATGTAATTGTAGAGCTTTGGTTGCCTTGGCAACGGGACACAGCTTCAAATTTAGAAACTCATTTGTTTGCTGTCACTTCGCTCTTTCCCGTTAAGGAGACAAGCTGTTTGCTATTAAATAAAACTTAAAAAGAAGGAGAGATTAAACGTGGATACAAATATAATGTATGAAGGGGAAAGCACTGGCAAGGCCGGGAGGGAAATTCCTGTATTCCTGGGGAATTAAGGGGAAGTTTTTGTGCTGCTGAGTGGGATATTTTGTGTGTTTATGGGAATAAATCCACTAGGTCTGCTGTAAAGGCCTTAACTCCCAAATTCCTGAGTTTTAATCCCATTTCTTTGCTCTCTGCAGTAGGGAGGGGCACTTGGCCTGCTCAATTTTTGGCTAAAATAATGACAACACACAAATGATTTAAGCAAGAGGTGGAGTTAAGCACCTGAAAAACCTCAAGGTGTTTTTTTTCCCTTTTCCCAACACCTGAGGGATTTCCTGGTGTTTGTCCATCCTGTCCTAAAACCTCTCCTGATGGAGATCCCTGAATAATCTGTTCCTCTGCTTTGCTCTCCTTAGTTATAGGAAAAAATCCCTTTTCCTGGTTAAATCTCCTCTGCTTCTCTGTAATCCCCTTTTTCTTGGGTCATTCACAAATAGATTTGTCCTTTTTCCTTTTTGCAGGAACTTTTCCTCTCTCAAGGCATCTCTTGAAGGTGTGTGGGCTGCAGGAAGCACCAAAATTTGCGGCTAAATGAAAAAAAAGAGAAAATCAATAGCCAGGTGTCCAAACCACCAGGAATTAGGACCTATTTTGGAAAAAACCTTAAATTTATGTTTGGCCTGAGAGGGACTCAAATGCCTTCTTGAGCTGAAATACAAATGGAGGGATGGCTGAGTTCTGATTTCATATAATATAAATTAGGTAAAAAGGAGGTGGAGTAATTATTTTGTTGAATGGCTTTTGGTTTAATGTTGGCCTTCAATGAAAAAAGGAAAATTAAAAATGAAAAACAAGCACTCCAAAGTGCTGGTCAGTGTTACTGTGCAATATCTCTGGGAATTCAGAGCTTTTTTTTTATATTTGTGTGTTATATTGTTGTATTTTGTGTCAGTGAGTTGTATAATCTATATTGAAGTAAATAGAATTGCAAAATTCCAGTGAAAAGCTCCATGTTCAGAACTTTCCAGTGATGTTAGCAGAGGATTCCTCAGGAAAATCCCACGGTGGGAATCACCCCTGGTGCTGGGTGAGCAAACAGATTCCCAGCTCCATGAAAAGATCAGAAATCCTGGATTTATCACAGCAGCTCCCTGGTGCACTTTTGTCTCCTGAAAATTTGAATTTCCTGAAATTCCCTGAAATTTGAAATCATGGAAATGCAAAATTTCCATGGAAGGAACACTTGAGGTGCTCAGCAGCTTTCATGAGGTTTTTAGGCTTTGCTGCCTACAGAAAAAATAATTAAAAAAAATTAGGAAGCTGCTGTTATTGCCAAGAAGTGGGTCAGTCTCCAAATGGATAATAAAGGGAGGAAAAGAGGTGGAATAAAAAGTGCTGCTGGCAGAGAGGGATTGTTGGGCTGAGCTGCTCGTGATCAGCGTGGCTTTTAATGGCTTTTTATTCAGCCACTCCAGACTGATCCCTGGGGACAATTCAGGACACTCCTAAACGTCCACTGCCACCCTGATGGGACAAATATCCCACGGAAATCGAGTAAAAATTTTTCACCACTCCTTCTGGGAATGCAAAACAAACTCATTTTTAAAAAGAATTTTCTCTATCCTAATGCTTTGTCCACGCTGGGTTTTGTTGGAGGTTTAATTCTCAGATTCTTTCTGTAGCTCTGGATGAGGCTGTGATGTTCCCTTGGAGACAAAGGTGGTATTTTACATTACATAACATGGGCTCGGGACTTTTATTTTAAACAACATCTAAATCAGCCTGGGATCTTTGCAGCAAAAGGGAGAATGTAAAATATTGATGTTCCTGCTGGAAAAGCAGGTCTTTCAGATTAATTTTTTTCATAAAGTAGAAAGCCAGGGATTTTTAAATGACTGGAAGAGCCAGGTTGGGGAATTTATGGTGAATTTAGCCAAGAAGCTGCAGGTTTGTGTTGGAGATTTAATTTTTTTTAGCTCACACTGGTGGCCTCAACTCAGGCTGGTGAAACCTGGAATTCAAAGATAGAACTTTTAATGGAATCATGGAATAGTTTGGGTTAGAAGGGCCAGAAAAACCCATCCAGTGCTGTTGAAGAATAACTTGCAAAGCAAGGCCACGGGAGCCTGAGAAACGGCATAAATGGAGCTCACATGCACAATCCAGCTACGTGACTGACCCTGAAGTGTCTTTCCCAGGAAATAATGAAACGTAAAGAGCCGAGAATGTGAACATCATAGAAGAATTATAAACAAGATAGGGAAGTCACACTGACAGAACTTTAGCTGATGCTAAGAGAGCGTGACTAGAAGCTTACAGCCAATTAGCAAGTTAGATTAGGCGGTGAACTCAAGCAATTAACCAGTCATATATGCCAGTGTGTGGCGTGGACAATGCTTTTGTCTATAATAATGCTTGCTTCCTAAGAATAAACGAAAGAGCACCATTACCTCTGTGAGTGAGTGTGCTATATTCGGGCGACTCCCATCACAGTGCCACCCCTGCCATGGCTGGGGACACATTCCACTGTCCCGGGCTGCTCCAACCTGGCCTGGAACACTTTTATAGTTATTTTTAACCCCATTTATCCTTGGAGATGAATCCCCCTGGATGAGGCTGAGTCTCCAGGTTGGTGTGATGTTCACCAGGAGGTTGAGCTGAGCTTTAGCACTTTAGGCAGGGCTGGCCATGGGATGCTATCTGCTGTCTGATGATGATGATGATGGTGATCCATAGATCCCTAATTGAACCATTAAACAATATCCCAATTATCCCTCATGTGTTTCCATGGAAACAGCAGCACCGGGGCAGAGCAAAGGAATTTGGGAGTTTTCAGTCCCGCAATTCAGCTCAGATTAATTTTGTCATAAAAATCTGAACTGGAGCAGAGTTCATTTTCGGAGTTCCTCAAATTTATGCATCTTTTTGGGCAGGAAAGAATCAAATGATGGGGTCTGATGCCAAAATTCCTAAGTTTTGAGTCCTGCTTTTGGATCTGGAATTGTCCTGCCAATCTCCTCTGTGAAATGCACTCATTCGGGAGGATGGTGAGCTCCAAAGTTGATCAGATGTCCTAATATTGAAAGCAAAAAAATGCCAAGTAAATTTAAATTATAAAATTTGGGATGTATAAAAATTTCTATTTAATTGATAGGAATTTTAATTGAATTGCATAGAATTGAATTTGAAGCCAAAATATACCAAGTGAATTTAATTTATAAAAATTTGGAATTTTTGCAAATTTCAATTTAATTTATAAGAATTTTAATTTAATTTATAAACATTTTGATTTAATTTTAAAAATTCAATTTAATTTATAGGGATTTTGGTTTAATTTATAAAAAATTTAATTTATTTATGGAAGTTTAAATTTATTAAAAAAGTGTATTTTCCCTGGAATATTAATGAAAATTATAATCAGGATTACCCTCCAGGATAGCTTTATCTGCTCTGGGCACTGAAGTTACGTTTAAATAGTTTTTAAACTGAATAAAACCTTTGATTAAAGGTTTATCGCAGCTGAAATATGTGTTTGTATAGCTTTTATATTGTACTGAAATAAAAAAAAATATAAAAAATAAAAGGAACATAATCTTAAAGAGAAGTGGGTGTGATTTTTGCAGTCCCAGTGTGGCTTTGGGAGAGAAATTTGAAGAGCAGCAGCACTTGTCTTTAGAACAAAACTCGTGGAATTTGGTTCAGCCAGAGGAAATTGATCCAATTATAAATAACTCCTTTATTTTTAGTGCAGTGGAATAATAACATGCACCCTCAATGTGCCATTTGGCTGTCTGCAAATAATCTTTTTTTTTTTCCTCTATCCAAGCAAACACTGCGAAGAATTATGAATAAGTGACTGGTTTGAACTTAGCTCAAGAGTTTGCTTTCTTTCCTCTCGTTATTCCTGGGTTTAATCGAAAAACAGGGATTGAGTTGCTGTTCCTGGAGCTGTTGGAGTAAACCTTGGGTGGTAGTGGAATTATTAAACCAGACACAAAGCTAATAATATAAACACCCAATAAAATAGGTGTGTTTTGTAATGAAAAAATGTCTCCCGGAGATGAAATTCTGGCTGGTTTGGAGAAAACCAGCTCAAGATTTAAAGATTTATTCACTGTGTGTTGAAAGCTCGGGGTGGTGGTGGCCAAAAAATGATTTAAGGTGCTCAGGAATTGTGTGGATGATCTCCTGAGGGAGAGAGGATTTATCTCCCCATGGACCCAACCTGTGCCTTCCCCAGGGATGCTCAGATCTCCCAATCCTTGTTTTTAAGGCACCCAGAAATTCTCTCACCCTTTCTTGTTGGAGTTTCCACCCCTGAGTGTTTGAACTTGGCTTTTGACCACAGGTCCCCTTTATGATACTTTATTTTCCCCTTTGGATAGTGAGAATAGTGTAAAACCCAAAAAATTCCCTCCATTTCCCTGTTCCAGTTTGCTGGGACACTGATTGAATAACGTGGATTATGCAAGGGTGAGAGGAGAGAGGCTGTGGTTTGGATCTATTTTATGGAATTGCCACTGGAATATCTTTTTCTTGGATAACTACTGGCTGTGGAATCACACAGTGTTTGTCAGCACTTTGTTAGGAGAGCTCTGCGGAGCTCCAGATGTTTTTCTGGGAGGAATCAGCAAAAGGCCCTGACAACTTTATTGGCTGCTGACGTGAACTTGGATCCACCCTGGAATGGGTTGGGAAGGAGGGATGGAATTGCAACAACGCAGCCCTGAGGTTAAAATCAATTTCAGGGAGTCTTTGCTACCTCTTGGATGAGCATATTCAGCCAAAGCTACCCAATGTTTCTCCTAATCTGGCCATCCCAGTGATCCATTTTGCTGTGAAAAACGCCAAGCCTGAATGGAAAATATTGGAAGCACATTGGGAAACCCAATTTGCACAGCTAACTGATGTCTGTACTTCATAACCCGACAGCATTTCTGCAGTGCTGCTTTAACTCCATGCCCACTCCGTTTCCTTATCAGCTCTGTGCCAGTGCCTATCTCGGAATTCTCTTTCCCTGCTCCCTGGACCTGAGCCTGATTTTCTTCAGCTGCCAGTGGATCCTCTCCCTTCCTTAAAACATACCCTTTCCAATTCCCAGGAATGTTTCCAGTCTCCTAATTTGGAGCAGGTGTTCCAGCCTCTCCCCTCTGCCGTGCAGCAGAAGGTTCATATATTTTTCATTAGAGATGGAGACAAATCCTGGTGCTCGGGATGACCATCTGTCAGTGGGTTTCAACTCCTGGGCTAGAAATAAAAGGCTTTGGGTTTGTTTTAATTTAATTCACTGTTAACGCTGGTGTTGATGAGACATCCCACTTCCCACGTGGAATTTTATGGTTGGTCATTTCCAACTTCCTCAGTTCCTTTCTTTTGTATTGGGATAATTCTGGTGAAAATCAGGTCGTGGGAGTGGGAGCCAAAAATTCTCTTTTTAGATGGAACTCTCCTATGATTCAGGATCACTCCTGTGGGATTTGCCCCAGAGCTTCCACTGACAGTAGATAAACTATAATAAAACCTTGGGAGAGGGTGTCCAGGGAAGTGATGGAACCACTGTCCTTGGAAGAGTTCAAATCCTGAGGTGTTCAGAGCCAGGAGAAAGTTGTCTGAGGTGTTTTCTTAGTGTGGCTTCTTCCACAATGAGAATTTTGGTCTATTTTCTTCTCTCAAGGGGCAGGACCTTCTTAGATGATTAAGGAATTGAATTTTTTGACATATTCAGCCTTTTCCTTCCTTTGCCATGGTGCCACCATCACCAATAAAATGGAACATTTTCAGATCCTTCCATCGGTGGGAAGCAAAGCTCAAGTTTCTGCTTATTTTACATCCAAGGGCAACAATGCCCTCGCTGCTTTTGCTTCTTGGCGTGCTCAGAATTTGTGTGTTTTGCAAGAAATTAGAGTTATCTCAGCCTGCAGCTGAGAGCATCTCGCTAATATGAAGCTCTAATTTGGGAGGGTGTTCCAAAAAACAAGACTTTTCAGAAAAGAGAGATAATGGGTGGAACTGAGTTCTGGAAAGAGAGACTAAAATTGTAGGAATTGAGTCAACAGCCCCCAGGAATGACCCTTTATTTCTCCTCTTCTACTGCGACCTCTGTTTTGAAATCTGTAATTGTTTGAGTGCAACTTAAACTTCTTTCTTTAGGTTTTTATTTTTCTGTCTAGACACATCGGGAAATGAGAAATTAGCTACCTGGTCAAGACCAGAGGGGCAGCTGGACATAAATTATATGTACAGTTAAAAATTTAAACAGAATCTTTGTCTCCTCCACGCCCCTGTTAACAGAAACGTGGATCAGTTGGCAGAACTTTGGGAATTCAAGTCTCCACTGTCTTGCCTGCCCTTGTACCTTCATGGTGAAGCTCTGGAGAAGAGGAATAGCCTCCTGGTGCTGTCCAGTCCCCTGGGATGCCACTGGAATTTGTTTTTCCCATGTCCTGACTGACTTCAGGAGAGCAGGGAGGGGAGCACATCCCCACTGCCAGCATGGGAAGGGTCAGGGGCTGCAGAGCAGCTCAGAAATGGAGGATGAGGGTTGGAAATCTTGGATTTGACACTCCTGGATCTTTTCTTTGTGCTGTAATTGGGTTGTTCATCTCTGGAGTGAGACCTTGGTAACTGAGGGGCTGGAGAAGGGAATGGAGAAGGGAATGGAGCTGGGAAAGGTCTGGAGAACCAGGAGCAGCTGAGGGAGCTGGGAAGGAGCTGAGCCTGGAGCAAAGGGGATCAGGGGGACCTTGAGGCTCTGCACAACTGCTGACAGGAGGGGACAGCCGGGGGGTCAGGCTGTGCTCCAGGGACAGGGACAGGAGGAGAGGGAACAGCCTCAGGCTGGGCAGGGGAGGCTCAGGGTGGACATCAGCAGGAATTTTGCCATGGTAAAGGTGCTCAGGCCTTGGAACTGCCCTGGGAGGTTTGCAGTCCCCATCCCTGGAGGTGTCCAAGGAGAGCCTGGCTGTGTCCCTCAGTGCTCTGGGCTGGGGACAAGGTGGGGATTTGGCACAGCTTGGACTCGATGACCCTGGGTGGATTTTCCAGCCTCACTGATCCTGGGATTGCTCACCCAGCTGAGTGCTCCTCGCCCTCCCTCATCCCAGGCTCCTCCACACCCTCTCCCAGTGCTGTGCCAACATTATTTACAATTATTATGTATAATGCTATTTATAATTTCTTGCAGTGGCGGATGGGACAATTGCTTCCCCAAAGTGTTAACGTGAAACAGCAGCAGGACCAACAGCTCCCGTTCCTGCAGGTCAGGACTCAGGATGGTCTCCCTGAGGTAAATCCACGTGTTCTCCTTTCCAGGTGTTATTTCCAGCTCTGGAATAAGCAGAGCTCCAGTGATTTGGAACTTCCCATTTTACCTAAGCCACTCTTATCTTGTTTTCCTTAGCATTTTCCTAACCTTCAAAGAGGAATGGATTAACTTTTTAAGCAGGAAAGTGCTGGCAACTCTCAGAACTTGTGTTTACCACCCAGAAAAAAAACCCCAAAAAACAAACCTTGTCAGGAGAATAAGTTTAGAAGAGGAGAGAATGATTCCTTGCTTAATTATACATTAAAAAATGGTAAATTTATTCCGGCAGATTATTTAAAACAAATTATGCAGCCACCCTTCGGGAGCAGTGTGAAACGGGAACGCTTGGGCTCTTCTGCTGGAACAGAATCCTCCTTCCCTGGGCTGTGGGTGAGAGTTTAACTGGGATTAGACCCCGAGGACTGGGAATTCGGGAGGAGCAGAGGATCACAGCAGCTCCTGATCATCCCAGCCCTATGAAGAGATGCCTCACCTGCAGGGATTTGCTGCTCCTGCGCTGATCTCGTATGAATTAACACAGATTTTCTCCTGATTTCAGGTTTGTGGGGTGGCAGAAACCCCCAAAGTGCCACCATCTGTTTTGGGGGAGGGAAGAGAGGGATAAAACACTCTCTGGGCAAAGCTAGGGATGATCCTGATATATTTGTGACCTGACAGTAAATCAGCTATTTTGTGCTCCTTGAGATTCTCCTCCTGCACTGACATCTTCTCTGCCTTGAAAATGGGAAAACTGGGATGTGGTCAATGCAAGAGCAGCCTGGGAATCCTCATGGATTATTCCAAGAGTTTATGGCCAACCTGGGCATCCACTGCAGGGTTTGGTTCAGCTCTGAGCTTTTTTTGGGAAAACAGAGGTTTCCCCATTCTGGAGTGAACTTCTCTTTGGCTTTCATGTCTTCTGTCCAAAAAGTCAATCCACATCATTAATTTTCTGCAATTAGAAGTGGGATTGTTAATTCTGGGAAAAGAGACTTTGGCTAAATTCCACAGGGGGAAGTGGCCTGGATGTGGGTGGTGAATTGGGATCTCCTGGATTTAGGATTGGTGGGTGGTGGAGAAGTTGGGAGAGTTGGCTGAGGGCAGAGTGGAGGTGCCTTTTTCTCCCTTTTTCTCCCTTTTTCTTTCCCACTGGATGAGAAATCCCTTCTGTTTTGTTCATCCCTTCAGAAGGACGTCTCAGTTTAGGGTTTTTTTGTGCTTAATCTGGAATCTCTGTTGGTCCTTGGCTGGATGTTCCCATAGAAGACGAATCCAAGATTGCAGCCAAGCTGGGAGAGGACAAAACAGCCAAATTTTAAGTGCTAAACATTCATGCAGAAGACAAATTCTCCAGGGTAACCAGAAAAAAAAAATTTAAAAAAAAATCTGGTAGTTGATATTATTTCTGAATTTTAGGGAGCCAAGTGGAATCCAGGATGAGCATTTTGTGTAGGAAATGTTCTCATGCCACATTTTCCAAAAAACCATGGCATATAGGAAACTAATGAAGGGATTTTCTTCCTGTAATAAAACATTTCTGCTATCTTTAAGCCCAATTCCCAGGGGTGAGAGTCTGGAAATTGTTCTCCAATAATACGTTTGCCATTTTGTTTTGTTTTATTTGCGGGATGACAACACTGAGTAATCACAGAACGCTATTTACAAAATGAAACCAACGGCAGTGCCTGCAATTCAAAGAATTAATATATCCACACACACAAAAAAAACCAAAACCAACCCAAACAAATCAGAGGGAATTATTTTTGTTTGACACACGTACAAACAGAATAATAAAATGGGGGAAAAAAGTGAATTTGGAGTTATTTGGCTGGGAATCATTTGAGAAAGGAGGAGAGAACGTGGCGGGAGGAAAATATAGGAAAATAATATAGGAAAATATAGGAAAATATAGGAAAATAGTGACCACTGTGAAAAGCCAGGACACTGCACAGACTGAAATTTAGTGAAATACTCTCTGTGTGGCTGATTTTTTACATCATCTTCCTCCTAAAAAATACAGATATCTGGAATAATATTCAGGCTTAGCGAGGGTGGCATTAGCACTTCTCTGGATGAGTGAAACCACACACATTCACTAATCCCCACCTGGACTATTGCTCCCACTTTTCCAGGAGTGTTTTTTTAATCTGTTTATATTCCATGAAATGAAAATACACTCAGGACTGGGGCAACATCAGCCACATCCTCCAGGGCTTATTGACGAGGAATTGCTTTAGAATCTTTGCTTGAAAACTTGGGAATTTCTTACTATCAATGTTTTTATTTCTCGTTTCTTTTATTCCGGATTTTTTTCCCCTTTGCTGTACTTAAAATTTCTGGCATCACTCAATGTTTTCCTCAAGTTTTTTACTGACCACGGGCATGAAAATTTAAGATGTCACGAGGCCTAAAGGCAGAATTATTTCAGTCTTGATTATTTCAGTGTTGGCATCCCAACGATTCGGTGATCAGGACTCAAATCCTGCCAGCTCCTCCTTAGGAAATCCTGGGAGTGTTGCAGTCTGAGGTTAACTGGAGTAGCTTTTCTCTCTTTCCTGGTTTTAATCAATGCCTCAGGGCATTTTGTTCGGTTAAATCAAGCAGCAGACAGAATGCAGTGCACTGCTAACCTCCCGAGTCTGTGCACAAAGTTTCTTCATAAAATATGCATGCAGAACACAGAGCTGTAATGATCATGATCCTCTCTAGGTTATTCCATAAAAGATTCAGCATTTTAGGGTCTGGAGGCTTTGATTTTGAGGTTTTTGTTTTCTTTTTTTGGAAAGGAGTTCCAAGGTTTTTCCTTTTGTATTTGTTTATTTTTAATGAACTTTCCATTAGCATATGAAAGTCATATTAACATCCACTGTGCTGAGCACTCACTTTAGGTTTGTTTCTACTGCTGGGACTTATTTAGCTGGGAAAAAAATTTGTGATAAAGGCCTGCAGGTGGCATTCTTGGTCAGCCTTTAAACTCAGCTCTGGCTGCACAAACAGCCTCCCTTCCTGTGCTGATGCGGGAGATAAATCGGCATTTAGGATCTGCCTTTCTCCGTGCATCGCTGCATGTTCTGGGTGTAATCCTTTGGGGGCTCTGGCGTTCCTGCAGAGCCTCAGGGTGATAAGGAGTGCAGGGAGCTCTCCTGATAACTCTGGAAGGGATTTCTGCTGCTGTGTCTGACATTGGCATGATCTGGAGTTAAATACGAGTTCCCTGCTGAAGAACGGAGCTTGGAGGCAGAGGTGCTGCCCCAGTTCAGTTTTTTCCCCTGGAGAATGGGTTTTTTCAGGTAGCAGAATGGTTATTCATAGGAATATATGGCTGTTGTCTGCTTGCGCTCCCAAATTCCCCTGCACAGTTACTGAGTAGAGACTGAGATGGGAAAACCTTCAGAGTGAGGTGCAGGGTTGTGCAGAGGAGCTGGGAATGCAGCAGCCTTGCCCTGCTCTGTGAACCACTCTTCCTGAGCTGTTTCTGTCTCTCAAACCCAAGGAAACCTTTTTTATCAAACCTAAATATTTTCTACCTTTTGTATGAGAGAACTGGGAGCTGATTGTCAGCCAGGATCTCACCTTTGGATAAAGAGTTAAACTCACATCAACCAACACATCCTGGGCTTGGACACTCTGTGGGACCAGAGGTTGAATCAGAGAATCCCAGAGTGGTTTGGCTTGGAAGGACCTTAAATCCCATCCCATTCCATTCCACCTTCCACTATCCAAAGNCATCCCATCCCATCCCATTTCATTCCACTATCCAAAGCCCCCTCCAGCCTGGCCTTGGACATTCCAGGGATCCAGGGGCACCACAGCTTCTCTGGGAATTCCATCCTAGCTTCTCTCCATCCTCCCAGGGAACAATTCCTTCCCAAAATCCAATCCATCCCTGCCCTCTGTCCATGTGAAGCCATTCCCACTGTCCATCTCTTGTAAAAAATCCCTGTCCATCCTGTAACTCCTTCAGCAATGCCACGATTCAGTCACCCCACATTTTCTCATCTCCAGGCTGATTTGGTGGTGCCCAACAGGAGCTGCCGTGCAGAGGTTCCCCTCCTCCCCACATCCTTTGCCTTTTCCTGGAGGTTTCCTCTGCAAGAAGCCTCTGGAAATGTAGTTTTCCTATAAAACACCCCAGAGGTCTGGCTGGGCTAACTGCTGCCAGGTCAACAGCAAACCCCACGTGTGCCAATCCCCCTTAACATGACTGCAGAGCTAACCCTGAGCAGGAGAGATGAGACAAGAAATATTCCAAATATTCCTTTCTGAGCTGAAGTCACAGGCGGAGTGCAACGTCCTTAATGGACAGGCACAGCAGGGTAATATTGGGTTAGGATGAGCTACAGTTTGAGTAATTTTATTGGATATGATTGACTTTCTTTGAGGATTTCTTTCACGGTTTCTCTTCAGGAGTCCTCGTTTTAATTGTCAGAGGAGCTGAGCAGCAGTGCTGAGGTGACTGTGCAAGGTCACTGCTGGCTGTGCTGACAGACAGAGGAGGAAAAGCCACGAAAATAGAGACAGTTTGAGTCCTGGGCTGTGTCTGTCTGTCACTGAGCTGTGGAACAAAACCTCCAGGAGGAGAAAGGATGTGTCTGGAACATCCCTGTGGGACCAACAGTGGCAGGGACACTTTCCACTGTCCCAGGCTGCTCCAAGCCCTGTCCAACCTGACCTTGGACATTCCAGAATTAGCCACAACTCTCTGGGAATTCCATCCCAGCTCCTCCCCACCCTCACAGTAAGTCCATATCTACAGAGGGACATTAATTTTCTACTTTTAGGGGATTCTGTGGATATTTCATCAGGTTTTTAGAAGAATGTGGCTTCTGTGCTGTTGTGCTTGGCTGTCCTGAGGAGGTGGTGGAGCTGGGGTGAAGTGGAGTTCTTCTCTTCTGGTCAAACGTGACGATTTTGGGAACCCAAAGGATTTCTCTGGGTCTAGAAGGGATGGAAGGGCAGGATGAGCCCTGGCTGGCTGAGCAGCACTGCTTGGCACCACTGCATCCTCAGGGATGAGCTGCTGGGCTCCCTTAAAAGGCAAGAAGAAGATAGGAAATGAAGGAAAAATATCTATTCCCAAACTTATCTAAATTACAGCCATTTTTCTACAGGAATGCATTTTTTAACCAGCCCTGGAAGATTAAGCTTCCACAAATTTCCCCACAATTTTTCAGTCTCCTCTGTCTTGTGATCTGCATTCTGGGAATATCAGAGACACGCAGCCAGGATCACAAGGTGGAATGTTTGGGATATCAGGGCAGGAATGATAATGTAATGCCTTTTTTACTTTTGATTTTCACCTCGGATCCAACTCTGTTCCACATTAAAGAGGCACTCCTGTGCTCTGATAGCTGTGCAGGGACACTGCTGTCCTTCCCAAGGTGACAGCCCTGCGCTGGAAGACAAAGAGAAAGGAAATTGTTTAACTCGAGGAAAGAAGTTTCACTTTCCCTGCGGTTGTTTTCCACGTAGCTGTCAGTGGTTTATCAGGAAGGAAATATATTCCAAACACATGCTGGAATGAACGGCACACCCGGCTCAGCTCTGATGGGTGCTCAATACGGAGCTGTCGGAGCTGGAGGAGTTTGCACTTTATTTATTTATTTTTCGGCCTATTCAGATGCAAAGCCTGAGAGTCAGGGATGCCATGGGGACTTGTGACATTCAGTGGCAGACGCTGAATTAAAAAAAACAGCCGAAAAACACCCAAAAATGTGTTGCTTTCATCCCTACAGTGGCTTCTGTAGCCATTCTTTACCTCTGGCACATTTAATATTCTGGGCAGAGAAACTCTTCTGATGGTTAATAAATATTCTGATAGTTAATAATCATTTCGGGGCAAAAGCCATGTTCAGCTCATATTGAATCTTATCAAATGATTCTTGTTGACTCAGTGGCAGCCCTGAGACCTCAGGAGCTGCTCACACCAACCCAATCAGAGTATTAATTCATTGGAGAATGATGATTTAATTTTTTTATCAGCCATGGGTGAGTAAAAGCTCCTTTTGCAGTAGGAGGAAGGGGCTGGGAGTCTCTGGGAAAAATTGTGATCTGTGGCAGATGAATGAAATAAAAAATGAAATAAAATATGAGCTGGAAAATGTGTGTGGAAATTTTTGAAAAACACCTGTGGGGTGCTGACCAGCCAACCCATTTCAGAGTGGAGTTCTGTGCCTCGGATAGTGTTGGAGATATAAAACACCACCAAGGAAGAAAAAAGATGATGAATGTTAAAAAGTCTGGGTACCAATCTCGTGTTATTATCATCTCAATTGTGTACTAAAAGGAAGGAGCAAATTTGGGTCAAAACTTACAGCCACCGTTGAAGTTGATAGGTGTGTAAAAACGTTAAAGAGCTGTGGGATCAGAAGAACAAAGCTGATAAAAGGAATTTCTGGGTTATTTCTCAGCTTTGAAAGCTCTCTGATGTTGGCAAGGGTGGGTGAAACCTGTTCCAGCTTTGTTTCCGATGGCAGCACCGAGGAAAAAGCAGTTTATCCAGGATTTCCATCCCAACACCAACTCTCACCGAGTCACTTTTGCTGCTTTTCCCCCCTAAAAACTGCAGAAAAACCCAAATTCTGTAGGAAACCCAGTGCTGTGTGAAACAAGCAGTGGAGATTTATCATTCTGCTGCTGCTTGTTGACCTTAACTCCGTTCCCTTATCTTTAATAACAGAGTGATTTTGCATTCCTGGAGCTGTTTCCATGATTGAGCCCTCGGCAAACAAAACAAGGATTTGGAATGTTCTCCTCTCTCCCGGGTGGTGTTTGGGGTGTCCCAGTGGATGGTGGCATCCTGTGACAAGTGTCAGCCCTCGGTGACAGCGGCAGGAGGGATGGGTTTGGGGTGGAGAGGGATTAAATTCAGGAATCAATGGTTTTTGCTGTCAGCTGTGCAAGCCTGGAAATGCCATGTTTTATGCAAAAGGAGAAATTCTCCCGGAATGCGTTAAGGAGTCTGAGCCCAAAATCATTTACAGAAAGAGAAGAGGTGTGGAGAACAGAGCAGTGAGCAAACCCGGGGTGGCTGCAGCTGCTTTGAGTGGCTGCTCAACTTCACCAGCTTTTTGCTTGTTAAAAACTCAATATTTTAGGGGAAAAAACCAACATTTAACGGAGTGGTGGAGTGATTACATTATTCCTCTTTAAGGGCATTTAAAGGTTGGGATATTGTTCCATCAGCAGTGGGACAAAGGGATTTTTTTCCTTTGTTTTTTTGTCAGTAACTTTAGAAAACGTGGTAGAAATGTGGTAAAATGTGATAAAAATGGCTTTTCTTAATTTGCCTCATCCTGCAGTGAAATTTCTGTGATTTCATCTCTTTCAGACCACTCTGGTCCCATCAAGAGCTTCAACCCTGCTTATCCTCCTTGCTCAAAAAGCCAGTTTTTTGTCAGCCTGCACTGTAATTCTTGCTGTGAAGACGTGGAACGCGATACTCTTCTCAAGGTCTCTAATAATGAAAACAGAGCCCTAATTTCACAGCTGCAAATAACTGGGTGCAATTCTGCTGACTTGTTGTATTGCTTTGGAATATCTGAAAATCAGGGAGTTCAATGCCTGGAACGTTCTGGTGCATTTATTGTGCATTGGAGGCTGAATAGAGTTAATTTTGATTTTATTTTTTATTTAAAGTAAGGCTGGACCATGGTTAGCTTGATTACCTGAATCATCTGTCTTTGTCTGCAAACATAAAACTTAAAAAAATTATGAATAATCCCTGAAGTCATGAGATAGAAGGGTGAGGTGATTAAAATTCATGCAGAGTCCACCCTTCTTGCCCTTTCGTATTTTGGCCCTCTGAGTTCTTCTCTATTACCGTCAAAGATAAGAATAAAACTTTCTTAGGTCAGAGTGAAATTAATTTTGAAATTTCTCCAGTTTGATAAATTAAAACCCCATGAATCTGCAGGAGTTGCTGACACCTTGTAAAGAAAAATACCTGCATGATACAAAGGAGTTATGAGAACTGCTGCTGAACCTTGGATTTAAAAAAAAAAGAAAGGCCTTTTATTGATTAAATGTGCAGTTTATATAAAGAAAAATAATTACCTCAGCTATGACTTGCTACTTAATGTGAAGATGCCGAAATATCTGCCCACCAAAGTCAATTATTTGCTATATTTTTGCCAATGCATTTCAGAGTATGAAACTGGAAAGGATTTTTTTTGCTCTTTTCCTTGAGATATTCGTATTCAGGTAATCATCCATTAACGTGGGTTTAATTCTAAAACATGCAAAATAGGAGTGCAAAGAATTTGGGTTTTATGCAGGAACATTTGTGCTCTGGAAGTTTTTAGGCGTTTGCTCAGGAATTAGTCCTGCCTGGCATGAAAATGAGTCTCATTCCTGTTAGAAAAGGAGAAAAATCTCTCTGTGCTTGGAGGATTTCATAATGAAAACAGAAGAAGAAGGTCAGAACCTGATGCTGGAATGTTTTCTTTTGTTTTGCTCTTAATATTTTACATATTTATAAACAATAACAGCATCATTACCTGACCAATAATTAACTTCTCCAGGTGAAGGTGAATTAAGCAGCTGAAGGATTTGATTCAAAACCTGCCAGTGGCAGAAATGGCTTTTTTTTTCTTTTTCTTTCTTTTTTTTTCTTTCCTTCTGGTAGAATCATATTTTATTTAGATTTTGAATTCTTTTTTTTACTTTCAAATGAAGCAATGAAACCTTTAAATGTTTTTCTCCTGCATCTCCTGAGTGATGGAGCCAAGCCTAAGCCTCACACTTTGAATAATGCATTAATTTCTCTGCAAGGTGCGCAAGGCTGGAGACTCATTTTTGTCAGGATTTGTGTTTCTGGTTGCTTTGTACAGAAACTTTTTGTTCCAGCTCAGTGTCAGGGGGGAGTCTTGGATGTTCCTGTGCAATGCACAGTTTATCCAGTGGAAAGAATTTACCACCGCTGGATAAACTGCAGGAGCTTCCCACCTGGAATTCATGGGTTGGGCTTGTCAGTGCTGGGATTTCTTCCCTTTTTTGAGTTCCTGTCCATCGTGCAGAGTGGCAAAATGAGGAAATTGAAATAGAAACGAGGAAAGTGATAACAAAACCTCGCCTTTGTTTGTTTTGCAGTTAATGAAAATGTTCTTTAAATGGGGCTAAATGGCAAAAGCAAAGGGTGAGCACTTAAAAGGGGATTTTGAAAGGATTTCTCCAGCTTGTGTGATGTTCTTCTGCAGCTTGAAAGCTGAAGTGGCACCTTTTTCCTGAGATGAGATGAGATGAGATACTGGCCTTGCTTTATGGAGAGGTGAATTGAAATCCCCAAAGGTCTTGGGCTGCTCAGGTCCCTGGAAAGCTCTCAGAAATGTCTCGGACAGAGAATAAATCCCACCTCAAACCTTTATTCCAAAATACGAAGTTTTGGGCAAGGGTTAAACGTTTAGTCTCTTGGGTGACACATGCACTTGATAAATCCTGCAGCCCTGACAGAGAGAGGTGCAGGGCAAATTACCAACCGGCCCTGCTGGCTCTCGTCTGAGTCCTGTCACTGCTTTGACAGATTAATTTCTTTCCCCCCTCTGTGATTGAGAAGTGTCTGTGCCTGGGGGAGCTGCAGGGAGGGCAGTGCTGAAGGTCAGCCCAAGGAGGAATTCTATTTCCCTGGTATTTATATTTCCACCTCAGCCTGGGAGGGTCAAAGCTCTTCTCCTTGCTCCTAGAAAATGTAGGGAGCAATTAAGATTGATTCGTGCCAGGAGCTAATTGGTTTGTTTTGGGTTTGGTTGCCTGGGCTCTTCCTAGCAGGAGAAAAAACCCCAAATTTTCCTCTTCCCAACCCCATCACTTGGGCTGTAAAAACTCCCAACGCACTGGACAAGTCTTTGGAAGAGCTGATGGTTTTTGTCTCTCAGTCTTTGACTAAAAACTGTATTAGAGGTGTGTAATGCTCTCCAGGCAAATTATTGAATGTATAATTTGCCACTCAGCCATTGGGTAGGTGAGAAAGCTGTTAAAATGTTCCTGAAAGATGGCAGAATACTTAAATATCACCAGGATTTGGGGCTTCCCTCTTTTTTTCCCCCTTCCCCCTTCTTTTTCCTCCCCTTCCTCCTTTTTCCCCCTCTTCCCCCTTTCCCCTCTTCCTATGTATTATTGCTCATCACCCTCTCTTTTTTAAGAGGGTAGTCACCCAATTCCTTCCCTCCTATCCTTCATTCCCCCTTCCCCAATTCTCCCTGCCCCAAACACCCATTTTGGTGGCAGCAGATCCTTTTTTCCCCAGCCTGGCATTTTGAGGGTTGTCACCAGGAGCTCTTTTTCCCTGGATTGAGATGACCCGAGCCCATCTTTCGGGACAGGCTGGAGCTGCCTGGAATTCTCGGCGAGCTGGGATGGGAAATCTGCATTTAGTGGGTGCAATCAGCTGCGAAATCCCCGATTATCTTGGATAAAACTTTGACTTGTGTGAATCCAGCAGCTCCCTTTGCCAGCAGCCAAAGCTGAGAGTCAACCTTGAAAGTTTTCCTCTGTTTTTCCTTCAAAACAACTAGAATGGGGAAGGTGCAGCCCTGGAGGGGGATGATGCTGGAGGCTGTGCAGGGCGTTCCCTTGATGTCGGAGCTCGCAGCTATCCCCAATTCCCAGCTGGATTTCCCGCCGCGGGCTGAGGATGTTAAAGCTCTGTCGGACCTCAGGGTGGGATTTTTGAGGGATGAGGAGTGTTGGGAGCACAATGGAAAAGCGGGATGGGGACGCTGCTGCTTTGAAGTGCAAAGAGGGTGAAATCATCCCCGTGTCGGGAACTCTGCAAATTCCTGTGAAACCATCAAAGCCTCGAGCCGGCGGGGAAACTGCGCCCTCCCTGCTTATTTTGGGGGGAAAAAAGCTGTTTAAACCGGAAAACACAAGGTTTTGTTGGGATAGAAACAGGGATCCATGGCCCAGGTGTGCAAATCGGGGCTCAAATCCATCCTGCGGTGCCTCCGAGGGGATGTGATTCTTTGGAGAGGGCTGGGGCAGCCACTGACCAGTTTTCTGCAGTGATTTATCGGAAATATGATGCTCAGACTGGGTTTGTTCCTGGCAGGCACAGCCACCTGGGCTTCCCATCCCAGTTGTACTGAAAACTTGGCAAATGCAGAAAGAAATTATCATTAGGAGGGGAAAAGCTCAGCCACTCTGGAAGCTCTCAGGTCGTCAGCCCTTTTGGGGTTGGGTTTGTCCCCTTGACCTCTGTCACCTCCCAGGGAAAGCTTTTCAAAGCCACTTTGCCAGTAGTTTGCCACCAACTCATCTGTTCCTTTCAATCTTTCCCAAGATTAATATCCCAATCTTTCTGTTAAGGTGTTGAGGGAACTATTAATCATAACACCGAGATTCTTAACCAATTAATGGGTTTATTAGCCGTTATTAATCAAGTGTTGTTTACTGCACCCTTTATAAATGTCGTTTTATATTTTTACCAGCTCTTCACACCCAGCTTGTCACACTCGCAGTTGCCTTTGCATTTCATGGAAAACAAAACAAAAAAAAAAAAAAAGAGGATTCACAAGCAAAATAATCAGTGATTTTTTTTTTTTAAACACAAGTGCTGTCTCTTTAAAGGGGAAAATATTTAAAGGTGTTAATGGGGATTCTGCTTTCCCTCACCCATGAAATTACTTTTGCATAACCAGTGCTGACTGCTCAGTCCAGTATCCATCTTTTCCCCAGTGCATCCTTGGAATGCCAACAACCTTTCTTGCTGCCAACAGCACAAAATGCATCCTCTATCTGCAGAGGGAATATCTTTCCTGGGGACGTGGAGAGCCACCTGTGCATATTAAACAGCTTAATAATGGTTATTAAATTGCAGTGGAAAATAAAAACTGGTTGCAAAGAGGCTTTGCCTTCCCCCTGTCGGGTTTGGCAGGTGAGATGTGGCCCTGGACACCTCAAGGAGACGGTGCTGAGCGTGTCACAAAGTCCTGGAGCTGCGCTCGCCGTGATCGCTGATAAATTAATTAAGCTTCTTTTAAAAGTGAAGGGAAAAACGGCCTATTTATAGTTGAGAGCATATTTACCAGCCTCGGAGGGAAACTGCAATTACATTTTCAGTTTGGAGATGTCGTTGTCTGCGCTGACCTTCCGCTGCTCTCTGCTGCCCTTCAGAGCAGAGTGAGCTCCGGGAAGCGCCAGGCGGGAAGCTCGAGGAGTTTGCTGTCACTTTGGAGGGCAGAGGCTCTGATAGCACTGAGACAGCTCTCAAAGAGAGCTCTGGGAATGCTGTTCCTTCCAGAGCTCATCCCTGCAGCATCTGGGGAAAGCGCTGAGCATCCCAGGCTGGGATGGAGGAGCTGTGGAGCCTCCTGGAATGAGCCAGGGTGGGGACAAGGGACAAGGACCCCACAGCCCTGGCACCCTGCACCGAAACACTGTGGGTCTCCTTTGTGTCTCCATGTGCTGTGGGTGAGTTGGGAATTTGGGGAATTTTTGGCTGTGAAAACCTCTCCCTGCTGGTGTGGGAAGAACCTCCATGGAAGCAACAGATTCCAGAGGAATCCCAAACCACAGAATGCCAAATGGGATTGAAAATCCTTTGAAAACCTTGGAAATCATCCCATTCCACCCCTGCCATGGCAGGGACACCTCCCACTGTCCCAGGCTGCTCCAACCCTGTCCAACCCGACCTTGGGCATTCCCAGGGATCCAGGGGCACCACAGCTTCTCTGGGCACTTTGTGCCACTGGATGAGCCATCACATCTTTAATTCCTTAATAAAATTAATTAAACATTCTCTAATTCCATTTTCAGCCCCCACTGCCCTGTGCCTCCCCCAGGAGCTGTTAGACATTCATTTTTAAAGCTGGATCTTGGCTTTGTTCTAACAGGGAGCAGGAATTACAGGTGATGCCCTTCTTAATGAAAGGTCCTTTGTGTTTTGGATATTTGTTTTTCACACAAAAATTCCCTTTTTTTTTTTTTTAAACGACTCTTCCAACCTCTTGATTCCTGCTCGTATCTCAGAAGACAAGCGCTGCAGATTTGAAGTCTGTAACAACAAACGCTGTTCCACAGCAGTTTAAAAATCCTCTTGAGGAAAGCATCTCCCATCTCCAGATGGCTCCTGCGTTTATTGTCACCACAGCGGCGTTTGCTGCGGGAAAATGAATTTTCTCGGGGGGAATAAAACCCCACAGCCTGACACAGGACAGATGCCTGGAACTCTGTGTCCAGGACACTTATCCACTGGACAAGAGCTCCTCGGCTGGAGCCTGCAGACAGGGAGTGACAGACATGTCTGCCGAGACTTTGTGCTTTCCAAATAACCTGCAGTGACACCTGGAAATGGATATGGGGAGTTTTGGCATCACAAAATATCAGCAGACGGGTGCTGGCTGTTCAAAAGAAAGAGCCAGGCCACATTTAGCATCTCCTTTCCACTACATGTATGTGGAAATAAAAATAATAATAGTGATACATGAGGAGAAATCAAGAATATTTGAGTTTTATTCCATGCCCTCATTGGGATGTTTTTGTGAGGGGAGGGAAAACAAGCCTTGTGTGGCCTGACAGGGCATTGCCACCTCTGGGCTGGTGGCATTTCAAATGTCACATTTCACAGCGGAGGAAGGGAAATTGGACACGACGGAAGGTGAAGGATGGTGCTGCTGACAGCGACTGGGGTGCACTTTCTGCTTTCCCTTTTCCCTCCGATGGAGCTCCAGCGTTCCCACCATTCCCTGGACACAAATGGCCTTTTATGGACTTGTTGCTCCAGATAAAGCTGCTTTTCCCCTTTGAAAGTCAAACTCTGAGCTTCAGGGAGAAACAAATGGCTTGGTGGTCATTCTGAAAATTAATTTAGATTTTTTTTTTTTTAAAAGAATAAGGTTTAATTTCCCCAACTCACTTTATTTTAGAATTCTGTCACCTTGGGGATGCTGCTGCTTCTACAAGGTTATTAATCCATCTGACTTCTCCAGCCTTTGCCATGTCTTCTTTTATAGGCGATAATTGAGTTTAGCACTTTAATGTCACCTGTGCTAATCCATTTAATGACCCTGCAAGGAGCAGCTGGAAGGGGGAAGGTTTTGTTCCAATGTCCAGATCTTAATTTTGAGGTATTTTACATTCTGAAATGACATTAGAGGATCCACTCCACTCACAGCTGATGGATTTGGTGGAAATCTGCGTTTCTTTATTTCACTGCATCCCCTCAATGTGACAGAGAATCCCTGCAGTTGTGTCATCATTTTGGGCTGATAAACATTCCGTGCACCAAAATTTTGTTATTTGTGATCATGGAAGATGCTGCTGAGTGTGAGAGTTTGTTTTAAATGTCTCAATTTTCCAGATTCTGGTGTTTGGGGTGTGGGTGGACAATGACCACTTCCCTTTCCATGTGCTTTTGATTTTCTGGTGCAATTCTTATCTGCTTTCTCTCCTGTGCAGTGATGAACACAAAATGTTCTGATGGAATTTGACACAAAAAAAAAAAAAAGACTTTTAAAAGTCTTTTACAGAAGGACTTAACAGTTACAGAAAAACAACTGTTAAGAATTCATTTGTAGCCTGGCAAAAAAGGGTTTTAGTAGAGAGAGTAGAAAATAAATAGCAAAGGAAATCCTTTAGATTAGGGATTATTTTTTATTTCTGTAAGTGTTTTTTGGTTGGTTGTTGCTTTTTGTTGGTTGTTGGATTTTTTCCACTAGCTAATTAACACCTAATACAAGTTTGGTGGAATTATGTATTTCCTAGTTGGATTTAATTCAGCAGAACAGTAAAAGGAACTTTCCATTGTGAAGGCATTGTGATGAACCACGTGGCAAGTTGGAGATTTCATTTCTTCAAGAGCCTTTCCTGAGGGGAAAATTCCCAGATTTCTCCTTTAAACTTGCAATAATCTAAATACTGACCAGGCAGCATCCAGTTTGCTCTACCCTCCTCCCAGTGCTAATAAGAAAACCAGATTTTTGTCTAAGTAAACACAACCAGAGCTGTGTGTAAGCATCTTCTGGGTGCTGAGCCACCTTTCCAGCTGAAACAGCTCCGAAATTCTGCATCTTTTTTGTGCTCCTTGAAGAGATTTTCCAAAACCAAAGTTACAAACATCTGGCCAAGGTCTGAAGTGCTTTTGAAGCACAATTTGGTAGCTAATCCTTCTCGCCAGTGGCAGTGGGAATGGTTATTCTGGTGGTTGCAGCTCTACTAAAGGTTGTAAACTTTAAAAAGAGTTTATAGTTTTTGAAGGGACAGAGTGCATTGGCAATGAACATCTCTGCCTGCTCCAGATGGGAATTTGGAGATGTTTTCAAGGGAAGGAAAACAGGGACTCAGGGAAAAAGGAATCCAGAGACAAAGTGAAAATTCAGCAGTGGAAGAAATGCTTCTTCTCAGAGATCTGGGTGTCTGATGGCTCCACATGGATTTGGGTGTTGGATGACCCCAAATGGATTTGGGTGTCTGATGATGACTCTGGATGGATTTGGTTGTCCAATGACCCCAGAAGGTTTGGGTGTTGGATGTCTCCAGATGGATTTAGGTGTCTGATGATGACTCTGGATGGATTTGGGTGTTGGACGACCCCAAAAAGATTTGGGTGTCTGAGACCCCAGAAGGATTTGGGTGTCTGATGATGACTCTGGATGGATTTGGGTGTTGGACAACCCCAAATGGATTTGGGTGTCTGAGACCCCAGAAGGATTTGGGTATCTGATGATGACTATGGATGGATTTGGGTGTTGGACGACCCCAAAAAGATTTGGGTGTCTGAGACCCCAGAAGGATATGGGTGTCTGATGATGACTATGGATGGATTTGGGTGTTGGACAACCCCAGACTGGGTCTCTGATGACCCCAGAAGGTTTGGGTGTTGGATGACTCCAGGTGGATTTGCCTGCAGACCTGAGGGATGCATTTGAGAGCTCCAGGCAGGTTATCCCAGCAGCAGCAGCAGGTGGAGCAACGTGCTCCCTGCTTACCTGGAGCTTTTGATTTCCCTTCACACCTTCCTGAACAAAACCGAGCTCAAAGAAGGGAACAGATCCCACCAGCTTTTGAAGGAAGACCTTGAGAGCTCGTGAGGAGAATGAGGAGAAGATGAAAGAGGCAGCGTGGGGGGTGTTGGGATGGAGATGAACTCAGGGCGCTTCTCTAATTAGTTTAAGGATTTAATATTCCTTCCTATTTATGAACTTTCTCTATAAATCTGTGGCAACATCTAGAGGACTTTATGGAATTTTCAGCTTCCTCCCCACCCTCCTTGTATTTTTTTTAGGTCAAATGGGCACTTTTGCTCCATTTGGGACAACGGCTTGGTGTTAGGAATAAAAAGAGATAATCATAATAATAAATACCTTGCCTACAATGTGCTCAGAGACATCCTTCCCAGCATTTTCTTAGGACCTTGGACTTGAAATCCTGACTTTCCTCTGGAAGATTTTGCCATGGTCGGATGTACCCTGAAGGACAATGAATTTTTCATTGGGTTCTAAATGTTGGGTTTTACTCTGAGCTTAAAACCGTGCCTGATCACCAAACCAGGCATCCTGTTAGACTGATTCATGCATAAAAATGCATTCTTAGCTGCATTTGCTTCACTAAATGCATTTCCTCCCTCTGCTTGCCAAAAGCTGATGCAGAGCTGTGCTAAATGCTTTTCCAGGCAATAAAAATTCTGTGATTATGCACATTTGTGATTAAAAATAATTATGTTAATAGAATGGGTGTAAAGGCGCTGATTTGATCTGAGGAACCTGAGGGGGAAAAATCCTTTTCAAAGTACTGTGGCAGTGCTTGTTGGTGTGTGAGAACCTCATCAAAAATACTGCAGCTAATTACACCTCGTTTTGTGAAAATTTTACCCCAGAATTGTTCAGTTGTGCCCTGGGCTGGCCTGGGGGTTTTGCCATGGATTTGTCAGGTTCATGGAAAAATTGTGCATTTTGGTTTTCTCAAATGGATCAGATTGTCCCAGCTGAGATAATGCCCATGGAGTGGGACCTTGTCACGGGATAATGGCTCTGCTCCGGATGCTGGGGAGGGAAAGCATCAGAAATATTGACACTGATCAGAAATAAACAGCAAGGTGAAGCAGAGACATTTATTTCCAAAGCAGGAAGCTTTTATTCTGTCAGGACTGTCTATATGATTTTTTCCCATATTTCTCCCCTTTCCTGTGTCTTCACCAACTCACTGTCTATATTTTTTTCTTTTCCATATTTTTCACCTTTACCTGCATTGACATCAAGTGACTCATTGTCTACAGGATTTTTTTCCCGTATTTTTCCCCTTTACCTGCATCTACATTAAGTGACTCATTGTCTATAGGATTGTTTTTTTCCCATATTTTTCCCCTTTACCCACATCTACACCAAGCGACTCATTGTCTAGAGGATTTTTTCCCATATTTTTTTCCCCTTTACCCACATCTACACCAAGTGACTCATTGTCTATAGGATTTTTTCCCATTTTTTTTCCCCTTTACCTGAATCTACACCAAGTGACTCATTGTCTATAGGATTGGTTTTTTCCGTATTTTCCCCCTTTACCTGAATCTACACCAAAGGACTCACAGGCAGCATCCTGACATTTTACTTTAATGCTGCTGCAGGATTTTGTGCCCTGGTTGGATCCAAGCAGAGTCACATCGTGGGGATGGAAGATGAAACCATTTCATGTTTCCTGAGGAATCCTGGAATCACAGCGGGATTCCTCTTTGTGGGCAAAGGGCACCCAGTTTTCCATGCTGCTCATCAGATCAGAGGGGGAATGGTTTCCTATGGAGAGAGGGATGGGATATTGGAAAGGAATTCCATCCTGGGAAGGTGGAGAGACCCTTGAGGATCACAGCTTGTTCCAGAGGGTGTTGGATTGGACTCCAGCAGCTGAGAGGTTTTTATTCCCTCTGTTTGCTATGCATCTGCCAGGACTGGGGGAATAATGGAAAGAGGCTCCTTGACCCCAAACTCTGCCGCTGGCAACGTCCCCGGGAGGAGAGGGGGAAAAATTTGCATTTACATGAGGTTTGCTGTTCGTGAATGCATTATCCAGCAGTTCTGGGTAGATAAGTGAGTGTTTATCTAGTGTACATGGCGAGGAGTTACAGATATTGCTGCTGGAGGGAAAAATAAGTGTAGGAAAAACGCAGGGATTTGGGATGTGTGAGCAGTGCTGCTTCTGGGAATAAATTGCAGTTCATCCACTGCCCAATTTGGGAAATATTGCCTGATGGGTGATAAACACTGCAGCTCAGAGCTCTGCCCCAAAACCACTCCCATTTATTCACGGGGAAAAAAGCGAATCCAAGGTTTAACCTGGAAGAGAGCAGTGGATAGGGTGAGGTCAGGGTGATTATCCCACTCTGCTGGGGAGAGGTTTAAATTGGATATCAGGGAAAGGTTCTTCCTGCAGAGGGTGCTCAGGCACTGGAACAGGGAAGAAAAAAGGTGTTGTTAATAATTCATTATTAATTGTTCCCCTCTCAGAGCGATGTGGGTGAAACATCACAGCACACAACTCCTGCTCTGTCCTGTTCCAAGCCTGCACAGGCTGGAGAAATAGATTTTACTTCCTCATTAATGAAATATTAATTGCATGTTTATATTTTGGTGTGGCCTAAAGTGAATATTAAAGTGCCCATAAATAAAACATTGCCAGCTTTAATACAGGATGGGGTTTTCTCACATTTGTCTTAAATGAGCTCATTACAGTGGAGAAGGTAATAAATATTTGATATCAGGGCATGTTAATGAGGTGCTTGCTCGTGAATTCAAAGTGTTTAGCAGAGTTTTCTCCCCCCTTCAAACACGTTATATAGTGCAAACATTTTGAATTATTTAATCAGGAGGATCTTTAAGCACTCCGGTGCTGTGTTTAAAAACCTAAACCCACAGAGCCACAGGAGCAATTAATGGCTGCAGCTTCCCAAAGTGACTCTAATTTGGTGAATAATACTGTTTGTTTTCAATTCGGGGTTTCCATGCAGGGCTTCCCTGCACACAGGGTGTCCCAGCAGTGTCACTCAGCCCGGGTGAGCACACTTTGAACAGCATTTATTGGGATTTTAACGCTCTGGGTTGTGTCCTCCAGGCTGTTTTGACACAGATGCAAACTGTGGGACTGAAGTTTTGCAGTTCAATCCGTATTTCTCACCCACATCCTCACGGAAATGCTGCAGGTGTGGGAGAACAGAAGGGGAGATGGGAAGTCCAGCCTGCTGGAGTTTGGTTTGTGTCCTCGGCAGTTTTTGTTCTTTCTGGCTGGCTGGGTATGAAGTTCCTATATTTTTATAATCTGTGCTGGATTTGGTCTGCAGGGGTTGTTATAATTACACATAATTATTATTATTATACCTGGATTATGGAAGGAATTCCTTCCTGGGAGGGTGGGGAGGAGCTGGGATGGAATTCCCAGAGAAGCTGTGGCTGCCCCTGGATCCCTGGCAGTGTCCAAGGCCAGGCTGGACAGGGCTTGGAGCAGCCTGGGACAGTGGAAGGTGTCCCTGCCATGGCAGGGGTGGCACTGGATGGGATTTAAGGTCCTTCCAACCCAAACCATTCCATGATTTCTAAAATATCACATCCCACTCAAAGTGGCAATCCCAAATATTTCTCTTCACACATTGTCTTATTTAGCCACTCCATTAATGACACATTTTTTCTGATTTCTTTCCTCTCCTTTACATCTCTGCCAGTGAACTTTGAAGTGCTTGTGGTTTTTGCACTTCCATCAAAACTTCTCTGATCAATCCCGAGGTGAGAGCAGCTCTGGCAGGTGTTGATGGTGATGCCAACACTCCTCGGTGGGCAAATCCAGCAAGGAGCATTTCCTTTGTGCTTTCTTGGTGGGTATTTAGAGAAGAGGAGGGACTGCAGGAGCTCAGCAATTCATTAAAAACTAAAAAAAGAGAAAGCTCTGCTTTCCTCTGTGCCTGTCGAAATAAAAACTGTCTCCTCAGAAGAGATAAGACCAGAAACTCTGGAGGCTTGGCAAAACAGAGCTGATGGAAATTGCTGCTTTAGTTTGTTGGCTTTAGGAGGAGTGATAAGACACAAGTCTCAGGCTGGGTTCAAATCCCAATATTTGGAGCCCTCAGGCTGAGCAGAGCTTTGGGATCAGCAGCTGAGATCCATTTCCCCCATTCCAACAGGCCTGGCTCAGTGGAGAAGCTTTCTCTGAGGTGACTCCTCAGTTGCAGGTGACGTTTGTCACCCCAGGGCTGGGATTTTGCTCCCTGTGGGTTAGTCCCTCCCTCTGGAATGGTGGCTGCGGCCCAGGAGGGAGCAGGGAGCAGGACAAGGACCTTGCTCAGATATCCTGGGTGCATCTTCAGTGCTGCATCCCACGTCCCTGGGATTCCATCCCACATCCCTGAGGTTCCATCCCACATCCCTGGGATTCCATCCCACATCCCTGAGATTCCATCCCTAGGGAGTGAATTCCTCAGAGGAAAAGTGGCAAATCTGATTTTAAAAACCCCCAAAATTAAAACAAATCCAGATAGCTACATGCTAGAAAAAGTGAGGATGAAAACATCTCTTGACTCTCCCAGCCTTTCCAGATATCCCTTCACCCACAATTTGTGCTGCTCCAGGCTTGGAGGGAGGTGGAAGCTCCTCAGGTTTTTAGCAATCTCCTTTTTTTTTTCGACATTCCTACTTTTCAATTAATTTTCCTAGCTCAGCCATTAGCAAGGAACACTTTGTTTTTGAGGCGGCAGGTTTGGTTTTAGCTGGAAAGAGCCTTTTAGGACAGGTTAGGCAGGGTGTTAGCAGGGACATCTGAGGGCTCATTCCAGGGGTTTTCAAACATTCCCACTCTTCCTGACAAAAAGGGAATTGCCAGCTCAGCCCCGGCAGGCAGAAACGGAATTTGTTTTAAAAAGTGGTTAAACCACATCAAAGTTCATCTCCTTTCCTAATAAAAGACATTTTTTCTCCAATGCTGTTCCAAAATATCTGTTCTGAGTTCTGTGTTTTTCTCCTCCCTGGCTCTGTTTCCTTGATGAAGGAAGATGACCCAAATGATTCAAGATATACATTATATATATATTCAACAAACTATCCCAGTGCCTACCTATTTCCCCAGGCTTAATCTCAATTTTAAACCTCTTTTCCACCTCAGGAAATACTGCTGAAGCACTTTGTGCGACCCAGACTGGGCATCAAAGTTAAAATGCACAACTAAATTCAATTAAATATTAAATTTAAAGCCATTTGCTCTGAAAACAACGAGCTGTGAGTGAGCCAAACCAACTGTGGAAATTAAGGGTCTGGTGTTGGCTGTTGCAGGTTGAGATTCAAAAGGCACTTCCAGGTGCTGATTGTCCCTGAGCTGGGAAATATTCAGGGTTCATCCCAGGAAAACAAGGCAGTGCTAAAAATTAAGTATATTAAGCTTAGTCTGGGATGTTTATCAGAACAACAACAACAAAAAGGATAAAAAAAAAAGCAAACCCAAACCCAATGAAACCCAAATGATATTGCAGTGATGAATGGCTTTAATTAGAAGTAGGTAACGAGCACTTTAAAAAAGATAGAATTTCAAGCACTTTCTGTACTTTAGTGCTCCTGGAAGGCAAAGAGTATTAATTCCTGAAGCAAGAATTGGAGAAGTCATTTGGCTTAGCTTTAATTTAGTCATGATACAATCTAGCTATAATTAAATGGGAGAAAAAAAAAAATCTGGGAAGGAAATTGAGTTAATTTAGGTACAAACTTGGTTTGTTCCTCTGTAGTTAATTTGCTCTTTACCATCTCCAGGTAAACACAAGAGCAATCAACAATCCATGACTTCCACAATGTTATTTAAGTAGTTTGAGTGGGAAAACTGGTAGGAAAATCCTAAATTAAACTTGTCCAGGATCATTTACTTCCCTCCAGCTGAGAGGCCTAACTGTGACAAAAACTGACTCATTATGATTTATGGTTTTGATTTAGAGATTTGAGAGAATCTGCTGGTTTTTTACATATTTTTATGTTGCTAGATTTTCATAAATTCGGCTTCTTAGATTTCCACAAAGATTACTGATACGTCCAGAAACATGAAATCAAATTTCGAAATAATTTGATAAATCTTCCATAATATCCTTCAAAATAAAATTTTAAAGCCTGGAGAAGCCTTGTTCAAATTCCTTCCTTCATTAAGTTAGAAAGATGCCCATCCACACCAGACGTTTGGTAACGAGGAATTATATATATATTTTTTTAAATTAATTTTTAAAATTGATCTGCAGGAGCAGCCGGTGAGTCTCTGCATGCATCTGGGTGATTTAACTCTATCAATACTGCAGTTGCAATATTGATATTGCAGTTTTTGTTAATCCCTCTGGGAAATGGATTCCCTCCATAATATTCCTGGCTGTTGATTCTGCAGTTTATTCCTGGTACTGTCAATTTTCCTGAGAAGGAGGAGAAACTTCCTTAATCCCAGGCAGAGATGGAAATATAACTGACAGCTAAAAATAATAATAATAAAAAAAAAAAAAATCCGAATTTCCTGCCCTTCTCCAGCTCTTGGAATACTGCTGGTGTTGTGGAGGATCAGCAGGACTGCCTGTGTCTCTTTGAAGTGCTTTATCAGTGCTCTTGAAAAATATCAAAGGAGAAACTTATTCCATGCAAAACCAGTTCTGATTGCACCCTCTTGGGCTGGATCTGATCCAGCTCCTCTGCTCTGCATCCATCAGGTGACTTCCTGAATATTTAGGGGGAAAATGGCGTTTTCAGGGATGAAATTGTTTCTGAGGCCATTTCTAATTTCTGTGAGCATTTGTAATTTGTGTTATAATTTTGTTCTGAGCGCCATGGGTTCCTCCTCAGCTCCTAGACTCTATCACAGTGTTAAACCCCAGATTTAGCTGCTCGAATTCTACAAACTTTTGTTGAAAAAAGCTTCATTTTGCATTGGTTGTGAGTGCCTGGAGTTTCAGATTTTGGAGGTACTGCAGCACAAAGTGGTAGATTTTTGTTTGATGAAATCCTCATGCTGCTGCTCCTCTGCCTTGTTCAATGTCCTCTGCTGGGGTGAATTTGCTTCTTCCTGATGTCCTTTGGCATTGCTCATTATTTATTTGGTTTAAAACTAGGGAAGATCCTAAGTCACCTGAATAGGCTGAGGCTTTTTTAATTATTAAGAAAAAGGAATTGATGCAGTTGTATTTTCAGATCCATCCTCCCGGTCATTTTTAAATGACTTTATACTCCGTATAAAAATGCATTTTTAAGACCTTCTGTAAAAAAATCCTCTTTTGTGTCTGTCTTCATCACTGGCTCATCTCTTATTTTTATTTTACTGCTCTTTAGATTTAATTTCCAATCCTCCATCCTTCAAAAAATCTTTCCAAACGGCTCAATAAAAAGCGCAATTTCCCCTCCTGTTTAGTGCCACTCGGGCTGTGTGGCTGTGACATCTCTGAATAAAAAAGAACAAAGAAGCCACTCAGCTCCAAGTTATCCAAGTCTGGTTTGTCAGGGCTGGGTTTTATTGCAAAAGCAGTGGTGCTTAAACCAATATGCAGACCTTTCTGGGCCTGGCTCTGGATCTTGTTGAAGTCAAATTTCATTCAAATACAACAGAACTATCTCCGATAAAACTCGAATACAGCATAAAATCAGCCAGAGTTCTGTTGGTTTTGGTTTTGTCTTTTTTTTTTTTTTTTTTTTTTTTTAATTG
>VZRM01003607.1:722-13559 GCA_013397955.1 Grantiella picta | reverse complement strand
TTTTTTTTTTTTTTTTACAAGTTGGAAATGCTTTATTCCAACATATGGGTTTTGTTTTTTGAGGCTGTTTGGCTGGGAGGAGGCTCAGGAGGATCCTTAAAATGATCACTGGTGGCTGCTTGAAGAATTATTCCGTGGTAACTCAGAGACTGCACTAAAACATTTGGTAAAAAGTATGAAATCTGCAGAATTTGGGTCATTTCCACAGTTGGTTTCAGGGCTTTTCCTGCTCCATCCTTCATGGATGCACCTTGGAATGTCTCGAGTGGAGTAAAAAATTCATGCTGTGGTTCTGAAAAGACCCAGGTAGGGGCAGAGCCTCAAAGACTGAGGTTTGTAGCTCACAAAAAATGTTACCGTGAAGAAAAATCATTCAACAAAAATCAATCTGAGTAGGTTTTCAGGTGCTCTGCTCCTGAAACTTCCTCAGATTCCTTCAACCAAGCAGGAATTCCTTAGTCCTGGCTCTAAATGTATAAATGTAAACATATAAATGTATATATAAATGTAAATATATAAATGTATTTACACATTTACATAAATATAGAAATGTATAAATGCCTCTCTCCATATGGATAAATTCCCTGATGTGAATATTCCTGCTCCTGGAGCTGTCAGGTTTCCCAGGAGTGCTGGACCTTGGCAGCAGCAGCAGGAGGAGAATTCCTGGGTTGGTTCAGGTGCCAGGAGAAAAGGAATCCAAACTGGGATGTGGGAAATCTGATCTGCATCCCATTGATCCCAGTGGAAATCTATCAGGGACGTGAATGAAAACAGTATGGAATCTCCCAATTTCTGGTATTTTCAGAGTGGGATAAACCTCCCTGGATGGCACTGCAGGAGGCTGAGCAGCTCCGGGAGAGGCTGACCTGGTGAGTTCCGACAGATCATGGCAAAGGCTTTTCCTTCCCTTGGACAGACCTCCAGGGAAGTGATTCCGAGAGGTTTTTGGGATTTTTGGGATGCTGAGCCAAACCTGCACAACACCATCTCACTTCCAGGGAAGGATCCAAGGAGACTCGCAAATCTGTGTTTGATTTTGCACATCCAAATGGGAATTTGGGAATGGGAATATGGATGTCGGCGCCTCAGCCTGAAAGGATGGACCATTAACTATCAGGTTTGCACCGAGGTTTCATTCCTGACATTTTATTGCACCGTTTTATTGATGATTTATGGGGTTTCTTACGGCTCTTTAAGGGATGATGTGTCTGCAGCCAAACCCGGGAGGAGCTCTGTGAACTTAGAAGGAGGAAAGGGAAAATTCTTCCTTTTGGGAAGCCCAATTAGGGGGATAAATGGCACAGATGACTTCGGTGATTTATGTTCCCTGCGATTGCTGGGGTGGAACACAACTCAGGCTGCTCCTCTGATCCTCGGGGCTTCGGGTAGTTTACTGTTTGTGGCTGTAAAAACACAACAGGGAATACCTGAACATATGCTGGAGCTCAATGGGAGCTGGGAAACAGCAAATGCCTCTTCCTGAAGTGTTTGTGTGCAGAAAAGGCAGCTCTGATTCTGTGATTCCGAGCCCTGTTGGAACTCACTTTTGGAACACACTTCACCAGAGGCGCTGCCTCTTAAACACCTGAATTATCCTAAAAATCATCCTAAAAATCATCCTGAAAATTACCCTAAAAATTACCCTAAAAATTATTCTAAAAATCTCTTCTTGTTCATTAAAACAACCTCCCCTAGATGGGTTCATCTGTCAGGGCAGAGCAGGGAGCAGCCAGGCTGCCACTTCACTGCCCACAGGGTTCCTCAGTCATTTAACATTTCCCTCAAAATTCAAGGAGGAAAAATAAAAACAAAAATGGAAGTAATCCCGCAGCTTTGCAGCTCTCATCTGACCTAATGTTATCCTGTGAAAAATTTCAGTTTTTCAATTTTCTGTTAGCACTCAAGAATGGATGAGGATGCTGTGTATGGGCTGAGCCTGAAGTGCTTCCTGCTGGGATGAGTGGCCAAGGAGAAGCTGATCCACCCCAAATCCAAAGTCCCTGTGGATTCCTCAGGAATTCTCTGCCTGAATCCCTCTGAACAAAATACTGTTTAAAACAGGATCCCTGGAGCAACACCCTCAGATTGTTTGTTTCCAAGGAAGGAGGTTCTGAAAATGATGGGAAATGTTGGATCCCTTTGGGGTTTTGGGCAGGTGAGAAAGGGAGGCTCGGCTGAAATAACTGAAATACTTTTTCCTTTTACCAGAAGGTGGAAATCTCAGCATTAATCTGATTCACAGAGAATTTCCAGGGTGAATTTTTGGTTTACTGGTTCAAGACATTTGGGGTACATTTTAGATTAGTTTTGAAGTGATATCCGAATTAAATAGCTCGTAGTTTATCCATTTTCATGGCTGTGCTGTTTCATTTCCATTTAAGTGCACTAAATGCTAAGAAATCTTTTTAAAAGTGGTCCCGAGGTGTCTCTTAAGGAGTCATTAATTAATTGCTTTGGCTTTTGAGATATGACAGCCTTATTTTTATGTTTTCCTCGCTGCTGTTATTCTAAAAGTGCTAAAACTAAATTAGATGTCACTTTGCTCAGCTGACATTGGCTCAATTGCTTTTATCAGCCAGCAGATGACACTTACAGGTCATTTGTCCTCATTGGGATTCTGAAGTTGCCGAGTTATCTTTTTATTCATTCAGAGGGTATTTATTTATTTTAATGATATTTTTGCCCGTTTTACTGTGGTTTTCAGTACAAGTCCAGGTAGGTATTAAAACAAACAGACTGTTTCTAGCCAGGGCAATATTTCTGGAACCATCTGTGCTGCTAAAGTTGCTCACTTGCTGCATGCAAAGTTTCTTCTGTCAGTAAAATCCATCAAGATTCTGATGGAAAACATCACATTTCTAAATCCAGCTGCAATTTGAGGGGCAATATTAACATATTTTGAGATCTGAAACAGTTGTATTTCTCTTATTAATGACGTAATGAGTTTTTGTGGGATTCTTAATCTCACACAGGAGCAATCCAGGTGACTTTGGAATTCCTCCAGAGAGGGAAACTCCAGTAGAAAAACCATGGAGAGCAAACAGCCAAACCTCCTCAGCACCAAACTGCTCCCTATGTGGGGAAATTGCTGCTATAGCAAAGTTCTGTTCGAGGGCTTGGGTAAGAACTGATTTTTATTGGTATTTTTTCCCAGATATTTGGTTTGGAAATCCTTTCCATCCTGGGAAATGAAGCAATCTCACTTCCCAAACCTCCTCTCAGAACGAGGCACTCACTTCAACTCTCCTGGAAGACAGAATGGATGGATTTTGACTTTGAAGCTGTGGGAGGAGCAGCAGAAGAGCTCTTGTGAGACACCTGGAGTTCGAAGCCACTTCAGTGCTGAAATCCTCCTCATCTGCAATTCTGCACTCAGGGATGAGGAGTTTCCTTCCATTTGGGCTCCACGGGGAGTTCTCAGCAGAGGCTCAGCCAGCTCAGACAATCACTCCAGTTAATGCAGAAATGAGGCATTAATGGAGCTGCAGGACTCGGCTTTGTGGAGTGGAAGGCAGGAGCCCCAAATCAGATTTACAGGATATTCATTGGGATGAATCGGTTTTTGTTAAAGAGCTGCATTTCCAGATCGCAAAGTGATCGGTGCTTTCTAAATGGGCATTGAAGCCGTGGAGATTGGAGGGATTTGGGGTTTTTGGGTGGGTTTTGTGCATGTTAAAAGTATCATGGAATCACAGGATGGTTTTGGGTGGGGAGGGACATTGAAGGTCATCCCATCAAATCCCCTGCCATGGCAGGGACAACTTCCACTATCCCAGGTTGCTCCAAGTTCATCCAGCCTAGTCTTGGACGCTGCCAGGGATCCAGGGGCACCACAGCTTTTTTGGGAATTCCATCCCAGCCCCTCCACCCTCCCAGGGAGGAATTCCTTCCCAAAATCCCATCTAACCCTTCTCTCTGTCATTCTGAACCTCTTTCCCCCTTTAGTCATGCCTGTTCCCCCATCCTGCAGGGATTGCCTTCAGCACCTGCAGCCCCATTTTTGGGCTGAAAAACCCAGAAAACTTCGCCTAAAACCCTGTGAATTTTTTATTTTTGTGCTGAACTCCGCCTGCTGTGCTCACGGGAGTCTTTAAGGTATCAGGGCATTAAAAAAGCTCGGGCTGGAACTTGTCAGGGGGAAATAATAACCTGCAATTGCTCAGCTCCCCGATTAAAAAACCCACAGCAGCAATGTTTTCTCAAGCATTAGTGATACTTTAATTCAACACTGCAACAACAACCAAAAAATGGATTTTATTGCTCTCCGTTTTATGGATCATGAATTTAACTGAGCTAAATAGTCAAAGTCCAGGTGAATAATGCTGCTTTAGTGAGCTGCTGACCACATTTCCTCCTGCATTTCCCTGACTGGCTTTTTGTTGTTGTGCTTACTCAGCTTTTCACATTTTTAGCTCCCAAGAACAGTGAAGAAGCCTTGCTGAACAAGGTTTTGTGCTCCTTCTCTGGGAGGTTTTCCTCTTCTGAATGGATTTTGGTAAAACTCTGAAGGATATTTGTTTTTAGGGCTCACTTTGGTAGCTCTGTCACACGGTGATTTGTTTCAGCAATCGTCAGCATGAAGTATTTTAAATTATGGATGTGAAGTATCCATTGGGGTGGGCATTGGAGAGATGATATTGAGAGATTGTCCTTGCTTGGAAGAGTTTTAATATTGATCATGTGGTTTTTCCAGTAGTACATGAATTTTAAGGGAATTCACCACTCCTACATATCCACTGGGTTGATTTCAGCATCCATTCTTTTGTAGATTTAATATTCCTGTGCAATACAGAGCTACAGCTCGGAGTCAAACGGTACAAATAAATTAATTAATTTGCATTTTTTGTAGTCTGAGCTATTTTCTGCTCAGTTTTCAATCCACGTCACCCCACTGCAAACCTTTTGCATTTTGCTGAGGTGGAGGGGAAAAACCTTCCTTAGAAATGATAAAAATAATATTTTTTGCATAACCTATTATCTGTTTTTCTCCAGTAATTACCTTTCTCCAGCTATCCCTTCAATAAAAGGCTTGTAGATCCCACCTGGAATGGGAAAGCACAGGAATTCCTCAGGCTTTCGAGGGAAAGGAACTCATTCCAAAGCTCACAACACATGCTGAGTTTCTCCAACTCTTTCAGTTATTTTGAACATGAGTTAATTTTAAACACTCCTGAGTTTCACATGGAAATGGTTTTCCCTGAAAAAACTGCATCTCCCTCAGTAAGGATTAACTGAACCCCAGCAGAGTTCAGAGAGTTCAAGGTGATTTTTAGATTGGAGGTAAAAAGTTTTATTTATTTATTTATTTATTTATTTATTTTTAATTGATCCAAGAGAATTTTGCTGCAGGTGTTCATAGGAGAAGAGATTTAACCCAGAAATTATGGTTGGATTCAATGATCTTGGTGGTCTTTTCCAAGGATTCCTTGGGTTCAAGGATTCCTTAATGCTGCGAAAAACTACAGAGGAGTGACACAAGTTTATGTCACGAAAATGAGCTCCTCTTGTTTTTTACAACATTTCCAGCGACGTTTTACGTGTGTCTTCACAAAACAGAGAAACGCTCTTGTCAAAATTAGCAGCCTACAGGGGAAAACCTCTCGAACAACAACAAAAAATCCTTAATTTTGCTGCATTCATTGCCTCCCCTGGCTGGGTGAGGGAAAGGTGAGCTGCTCACCGCTGTGCAAATGAATTTTGATTATCTGCACACTTGCACAGGTTGATTTCCCAGCAAATTAAAGCCAAGCAGATTTTCTAGGGGGTTAAGAACCTCTCTTTGCCCTGGAATTGCTGAGGCACAGAAGGCTCATAACCCAGCCCTGGAGCCGTGGAAGCAGCAGCAGGAATCTCCTCTCCCAGTTTAATTTTCTGGGAATGAGGCTCCAAACTGCTGGAATTAGAGCGACACAATAATTAGGGAATTAATCTCTTCAAGGAGCTCTCCCAGGCTGGCTTTTTACCATCACCATTTACCTGGAAATCTGCATTTAAATGGGGTTGGGAATGCTCTGGGTGCAGGTGGGAGAGAGCAGAGCACTGCAGGGAAGGAATCCGTGCACAAAATCCTCTTGTGAGCAGTTTTCTTCTGGAAAACTTGGAATGGGAGACACAAAAACTGTGTAGATGGTGGTTTTGGGAAGCCCTGGGTGTTTTTCAGCAGGTTTTGGGGAAAAAAATGAAGGTTTATTATTCTGCAGAGGGGATGGGAGGTGCATTCTGACCATCCTGGCTGTGGGAAGTTCCATGCCCATGGCAGGGGATGGAACTGGATCAGCTTTGATCTCTTCCAACCCAACCCATTCCATTATTCCATGTTTTTCACTTCCTGCCACCTTTCTGTGAGCTGGGGAACTTCCCTGAACCAGAAGGACACTTCAGGGGTATTTGGGAGATTCCCTGCTGTTTTCTCACCCAGGTCAGCTCTGCTTGGAGACTTCCCAAGTTGATTTTCCATTAACTTTTTTTGGAAATGAGCTGGGTTTGCAGCCCTCTGAAGGGCAGCCGGGAGTTTTGAAGCTTTCTGTCATGGAAATAGGGAAAAGCCCTTTGGGAAGAGAAGGATTGTTCCTTTTTTCCCTGTGCTGTTTGAATAAGGAAAGGACCAGAGGTGCTGGAGGGAAGAAGAGATTTTCCCTGTTATTCATTCCTCGGTGTTTCCAGATGAGAATCCCAGGATTTTTGGGTTGGAAGGATCCATGGCAGGGCAGGGACATCTCCCACTATCCCAGGGTGCTCCAAGCTCCTTCCAGCCTGGTTCTGTGTCGCTGTTGAGCCGCTAGCAGAGAGAGAAGACCTCCTACTCAATGTGGCATAAAAGATCTGTATTTTTTTATTTTTCCAACTTATATAGACTTTTCAGAGGTCACTCAGATTGGTCAGTCTGAAACCTCCCCCTGAGCCTATTGGCCAGGCCCGAACTGCGCACATCTCGAGAAACCGTTTTAATAACATCCAAACTTTATCTTTGTTTATAAAAAACACAAGAAAAGAGAGAAAGAATTCTCACGGGAAAGGTCTGTGCTAGCCACAGTTCTGGACACTTCCAGGGGCAGCCCAAAAATTCCAATGATTCCCTTCCTTTGTCAGCTGGGACAAATCACTGAGCACCAGCTTGTCGCTGTTGAACGGCTAGCGGAGTGAAGGAACCAGACAGAGTCCCAGGTGACACAAATCTGCATTTATTAATTAATTTTAGAACTTGTATAGACTTTCACGGATCATCCTGATTGGGCCAATTCAAAACCTCCCCCTAGGCCGATTGGCCAGGCTTGAACCACCTGTCTTTCCAGAGACCGTTTCAATAACATCCAAACTTTATTTATAAAAACACAGGAAGAAGAAGAGAAAATTCCCATGGGAAGGAGTCTGTGCTGCCACACCAACTGAGTTCGGCCTTTTAAAAACCAAAACAAATCCTCTAAATAAATTTGTTTATGATGCCATGTCCTTTCTCTCTTCCTCCTTCCCACCCTCCCTCATTTCCCACTTTTTGGCTGCTGCATCTCAGGATTTTGCCTTTTGGAGGCACAGAATAGGCAGCAAAAAGCCTTTTAGAGTGATTTCTTTGATGAAGTGTTTCCTCTGCTCCCCACCCCGAACTTTACCAAACACAAGCCCAGCGCATGATGAAGTTTTTGGGATTTGGCTGCTTTTCCATCCCCTCGGTCCCTGAGATGTTCCAGCGGGTGATTCATGGTGCCATTAGTGACTTTATTCCTTTCAGAGCACCTGGAGGGACAACATTTCAACATCACCCTGAAGAGCTGAGCTGCTGTTCCTCAGAGCTCCAAATCTTCCCCTGAATTCCAGTTCAATTTAAGTGTTTCCCCTTAACTTCCCACATTCTTCCTCAGCTTAAAAGAAGTTTGTTTTTTACCCTCTAAACTTCACTGAGGGAATGTGAAATTGGGTCAAACTCCAATTTTATTTTGTTCTGCAGCAACGTTATTTTCCCAAAACGAAACGAATTCATTTATGGGAATCACCAGTGGGAAATACCACTTGATGTTTCAGCTGGAAAGGGTGGAACATTCCTGGTGTGTCCCACGGAAGAGTTAATGATTTCAATTTAAAATTTTTTGATTTGGAGAATTCAGACCGTTCTGCACTGTTATGTGCTCAAAAAAAAATATATATTTTTACCATAAATTTGAGCTATTCTAGGAGGAATGGGAAGAGGGAAAGGTGTAGGAAACATCATGGATGCAGCAGAACATCCTTGGAAACCCTCAGGGCCAAAACACCCCTTGGGGATTTGCAGAGCAAACAAACCCTGGGGGATTCTTGTCCCAGGAATAATTGGGTTTTTTCCAGGAGTTTGCCTTCCCTCCTGTGATTTCCTGTATCAGGAATTGCCAGGATTGCTCCGGGCCAGGGGGTGAGACTGGAGCTGCAAGGAGCACACCAGAAAATGGGTGGAAAATCAGAGTGCCAGGGGTTTGTTCCTTGCTGGGTTGAGATAAAGAGGAACAGCAGCCCTGACCACNATTATTATTTTAAATAATAGTTTAATTTTTTTTCATGAGGGACTAACAGCATTGTAAAATCTTTTCACTTAAGAAATGCAAAAATCACTGTAGGAGAGATGAGGAGGAGGTAAAATGAGTTGATAAAACAAAAAAAAGTGATTATATAAAATTCTTTTTCTCACTTTGTTGTCCCATGACTGGATGCAGTGACTGGAGTAACTTGTACAAGCTAAAAGTAAATTTGTGTGAAATAATCATGCTAAAAGATGGTTTTAATTGCTTTCCTCTTTTATTAAAGTAACTTTTCCAGAATTTTGGATCTGAGTTGTTCCAACTTCCAGGAGGAAATTCCTCCCGCTGACCATCAGCTCCAAATCTGATTCCTGATTAATTTGTAGAAAATTTCCTCCTTTGCTTTATGTTCCAAGAATTCCTCAAACTCTGGATTGGTGTCATTGACAAGAGAGAGAAAGATTTAATTATATTCTTCTTTTATTTTTCATGTTTTGCCTATGACACCTTATAAATAGTAAGAATATTTTCCAGTAATCTGAATATTGAACATATTTTAACTGCTTTTTTCCCTCTCTTTTAACCCTGAGGATTCTTTTTGCCTCCATGACATTTTTGAATATTTTTAGGGTATTCTCACCAACAGCTGATTTTACCTAATCTCCTGGGAATACAACTTTCAGCCTCATAAAAAAATTCCATTTCTCCCTTCCTCATCAAAAGCTCAGGAAACTCCCTCTGAATCTTGCGGATTTATTTCACTCAAAATGAACTGCGTCATTTTTTAAGGTTTAAATAATTCATTTCTATTTGGCGGGACACTCTTTCCTCTTGCCCCTTCATAAAATATTAGCTTTAAAAGATTAAATTTGTTTAATATCCTGCGTGTTAATTAGAAAATGATGACGGCTTCCAAGGCAGAAGCATAAATTTTAAAAGCAGTGCTGAAGTCCTAGCCACAGATAATAAATTCCAGTTATATCACCAATAATTGGGTTATTAAAATTGATACTTTTAATCACTAATAAAGAAATAAATTTGCCACCGGGGCTGAAATAAGAGCAAAACTTCCCTCTTGTTTCTAACTTTTCACAGGAGTTCAATGAAATATTTGCATTTTGAGCTTGAGGGGCAAAAATCCTAATAATAATCCCATAAATCAGATGGGGATTGGGAGAACCTATTATTTTAAGAATTTTAAAATATTTTTAAAAGAATTTAAAGAATCTTTTAAGGATTTAAGCCTTGTTTTTAAGGCTAAATGGGAATTTATTCCCTCCCTGGCAAATGGGATGTGGAATTACCTGAGCTGTCTCTGCCCAGCTGAGGGTAATGCCAAGCAGGTATAAACCACAGGTGATTTCCAGGAGAAAATGGAACTTTTTGGTGCTTTACATGGAAATATCTGAAGAATTAGTCCAGAGGACACCTGGAAGGATTTAATATTTTGCAATTTTAATTTATTTATTTAACGTTAATTTATCGTTTTAATGTTTAATATGCCTTGATATTGTACTGTTCGTCATTTAACAAGACGGAAAATTGGTTTTATTTCTCATTTTCTACCCTTCCGTTTGCGATGGAATCTGCGCTCAGATCTGCTCTGCGGATGTAATTACAGTCTGGGCTAAATGAACCTCATTAGCATCTCTCTCTGACTCTCTGCTCATATTTCTCCTTCTTATAAATGAGAGGTTGAGTTTACAGCAGATTTCATTTGATTATCATGGGTAGAATACTTAAGAAAACGGTCTTGTTCTCTGTAAATTCTTTTTCTCCACTCCTTTCTTCTGGTTATTTAACCACCAGTTCTTTTCCTCCGATTCCTTTCTGGTTCCTTAACCACCCTAAAAACGAGATTTGAGCACAACAGAAATCGAATTATGCATAAAGCAAGATTTTATCTTTTTTTCATGTAGGACTCATATCCTGTTGGATTAATTCCTCCTTTGTTAGAATTTGTGTTTCTAAAGCATTGCAGACTCGCAGGTAACCTTTCAAATTTGCTTGAAAGAATGAGGATTTGATAAATTTACATTTTGGAATCAAAACTCAATTCCTAGCACAAGTGAGAAGCCAATTTCCCCCAGAATTTTTTGCCCATGCAGCATCCAAAATAGCTGCACGAGGATGGAGCAAAGTTTAAATGCTTTTTTTTCCCACTCTCTGCTTCTTCACAGTTATATTTTTGAGCTCTCTGCCCTCTCTCTCTCCTGGAAATTTGTGGGAAATGGAGGAGGGGAAGAAGTGATGAATTCCAGGCCAGGAGGGCACTGAGTTAAATACAGGCAGATTTTCCTGGATCTTCCTGAAATATCTTTCCAAGATCTTTCTGAAATATTCCTATTTTCCAATCAGATCATTCATGTAAGGATTTTAACTCCTCAGGCTGGTTTAGCAGGAAATAGAGATGCTCCAGCAATTCCCAGATATTTCACCTGACCAGCAATTCTCACTATTATTTATTTTATTTGGTAATTTAATATTAGTGATTTATTTATCAGTACCACATTACTTATTGCATTTCCACGGCTTTCCAGGTGCATTCCAAGGAGCCAAACCTGCATCCCACAATGAGTTATTGATTCCCTGGGAATTTGGTCAAATTTCCACAGCCTTTCCTGTGTTTTTGCCTTAAAGAGTCTCCAATTATCCTGAATTCATATCACCCCATTTAATGGCATTAAGCAGCAGACGAAGCACAACCGTTAATGGCAAACAAGCAGGAAAAAAGTGGGGATTTATTCAATGCCCACTTTATCCCTTCCTGGGTAATTCCCTGCTAGTACAGCCAGCAGAAAAGAAGGAATAATTCGACTTATTAATCTAATGAAGATCGATGCAATCTGTGAACACAGGGTTGAGAGAACAACATAATTACCCTTCGTCTGGTGATTTCAATTAGTGAAACTGAAACGGGGAAGGAGCTGCAGAGGAGTCAGGAGCTCTGCTTGGAGCTGAGATGTGCAGTGGGATTCTTCTCCTCCTTTGATGAGGGATGATGATGTGCCAATGGTTGTGTTGGATTTAATCGGGAAAATAGGGGGAAATTGCAGAGTGAGAATATCCAGATCCATCCAAACACACAAATATTGTTGGTTTTTTTTTCCTGGGTTCAGTCAGTAGAAGGTTCTGGGATTTTGCAGGGGAAAAAGAGCAGCAGTGGCTTGGACTGGAGCTGAAGGTGCCAAAGAGCAACACTTCGGCAGCATTAATTCCTTATTTAATTTTATAGCATTTCCTAATGAATTCCTTCTTTTCTGTGGCTAAAGGGTCCTGTCCCTGCTGGTTATCCCGAAATTCAGAGTATGGCTGCTCCAGGCCACAGTGACTCTGGATCTGCCACCTCTCCAGCCTTCCTTGGTTGTGGAGAGATCAGCTGCTGAAGGGTAGAACTCGGAGCAGAAAGCCAGGAAAGGAATTTCCATCCTTTCCTCTGGGTCTTTATTTGCCTTTCAGTGTTTCTGGCGATAAAAATGAGTTCCCACATCCCTCTCCGCCAACAATCACTGGTATTTTGGGGATTTCCCAGCAGGTTTGACATCCACACTTCCCCAATTCCTCGCTGGTTTTGCCAGGATGGTTTTCCTAATAAAAAGCAGGAATCTTAAAAACAGGAATTAAAACCATTTTCTGCTGTTGCAGAGGATGGCAGCTCCTGCCTGAGCACTTCAGGATACCTAAAAAAGTTTGGAATTTGTGCAAAAAAAGTTTGGAATTTGTGCAAAAGGTTTGGGATTTTCAGGGAGGCATCCTCAGCCTCTGTGCTGTGGTTATCACGGAGGTGCTTTTGCCTCCTCTCATGGTTTATTTCCTTTCCTGTTTTCCCTGCAGGAACCAGAAAATTCCAGGCGAAAGCAGCTGAGGTGGAAGAGCAGCTCTGACTCATTTTCTGAACTGAGCAGGAGAAACATCTTCCCACGTGTGGTTGTTTACCAGCTCTTCTTGCAGGATTTTTAAAGAAAAATAAAGATTTCACAAGGTTTTGGCAATTAAAAGAACCAGGATTGAACTGAACCAGGCTTTTGTATCTGAATATTCCCCATTCTGTGAGTATTTTTTATATTTCCAAATGTTTCTATTTCATTTTTCTCCCCAGGAAAAAAGAATGATTTGGGGTTTTCCAGACACATTCCCTGCTATGTTTGCTGCTGCTTGAGTTTGATTTTCCTGGGTGGTTTGGCAGATGTGGGATGAACATTGATCATTGATCATTGTTCACTGACCATTGATCGCTGACCTTTGACCATTGATCACTGACCATTGATCACTGACCATTGACCATTGATCACTGGCCATTGATCATTGACCATTGACCGTTGATCGCTGACCATTGATCACTGACCATTGA